>JAWWTY010000001.1:100745928-100756915 GCA_035222235.1 Margarornis squamiger | reverse complement strand
AACTCAATTCTAGGAGAGGCGTGCCATGGGGCAGAACCAAGGGAAGTTCTGGGTATGGACATGTCTTAGATTGGATGAAACCTTTAGATATGATAATTGAGTAGTGTTATAAAATTAGTATGCTGCCACGCAGACAGAGGCTTTTTCCAGCTCCTACATCTTGTTGACATTTCTCACACACACACACACACACACACACATACACACACACATTCTCTGCTGCCCAGCCTGCTGTGGTGCCCTGTGTTCACCCCACCCTGAAAGGGCGGGGAGGGGGGAGAGCTCAGAAGAGCTCTGCTTGCAAAAGTGGGTTTTCCCTCTCTGGCTTTCCTGAGGTGGGGGGAGAAGATGTTTTCCCCTCCCTTGTTCTCCCGGACCAGACCTCAAGAACCAAAAGTCGTGCTTGAAGGAAGATGAGACCGGTAAAGGGAACTGGGTACCAGCATGAGTTGCTGGGGGTAGCTGTGGTGCAGGGAACCAGCTGCAAAAGGGAGTTTCTCCCTTGTTTATAGTGGGTTGGGAGGTGATCTGACTTGGGCCCAGATGTTGCAAGAGTCAGTTTCCCAGCCTGTGGGTGAAAGGGTCTTTCACCCGGGAGGGGCAGGTTGTTGTCCCTTGTTTGCTTCTGTAAGACATGGCAGAGTGGCTCAGGGGTTGGCTGGTATGGGTCCAGCCGGGAATGAAATGAAATGAAAGGGACGCCTTTCGGATTAATTTACTCTGCATGTTTGAAGTGGTGGTGCTTGGAAGAGCTCACATGGTATTCCTGAGGCTGTGAGTTCAACCTAGCACTGGTCTTTTCTATCTGTTACTTGTCAACACATGTACTCTTTTATACTTTTACTCTTTTATACTCCTTTACATTCTGTACCTCAAAACCCTATAAGTAAAAGAACTCTTCTCTACATTACCCACATAAAGTTGTCTTGGAAAGTTTTTTCCCCACCTTCCTTAAGGCAACAATGGAGTCATTGATAAGTGTAGAAAACAGATACATGCATTAAGAATGAACCAGAAAACATGCAATGTTAGGAAGTTTAAGAAAACTTGCAGTTACATTTAGTTAATATTAACTTCTACAGCAGACAGATAATTGTGAATTGTTTGTGTTTTTTTTAATTTCACACTTTTTTTTCAAACCTTTGTTACTTCAAATGAAGAAAGTTAACTAGCTAATGAGGGCTTGGCATCTGACCAAAAACTACTGACCTAAATGAGTTTTTCAAGTACCTCGTGGAACTGTCAGTGTTTTCAGGTCTTTTGAGAACTTTTTTATGTCACCATAATTTGATATTAGGGATTTCTTCTATTAGTGAACAGTAAGTAGGTGAACACATTTTATTGGGAGCTGCAAAATGAAGGTTTGGGGCTACTCTGCAGCAAGTTTAAGTGACACAAATAAGTGAATCTTAAACAAAGCAGTAAAATTTTAACTCATGTCCCTCTCCACTGCTGCCCTTTCCCTTGCTGGCTCTGGCATCATATTACATTTGGATTATCAGGATAGGGAAGCTTAAAAACAGTGACATCTGCAAAACAGTTTCAAAAAAATGACATCTACCAATTTTGAAAATTCTTAAAGAAACATCTTTCTATTTTCTTACAGCTGCAGCATTATTAAGGCATGCTCCCATACATTCCAATGCGTAAAGGAAAACTAAAAGGGGTTTTCAGAATGTAAAGTTTCATGGCTTGAATAAGATTTCTTTTTCATTCCTTTTCATCAAGCACTTTGACTCAAAAATGCTCAGTGCATTATTATTGAAAATTTACACACAAAAATATGTTTATACTACTAACAGTATTCTTCTACTTGCTGAAAAGGAGAATTAAATATTGAATGCAGAAATGAATGGTGCGTTGTGAGTGTTAAGTGCTCCTCTTTTCTTTGGAGTTAGTCTTCTAAATTTACATTCACAAAATCAGTTTTTTGTCTGAAATTGCATACATCCCGATTCTGCTCTAGAAAAAGTCATCTGCCTGATAGAGACAGGGCTAGCTACCTACGTCCATAGGTAAATGAGCTCATAAGCAGGTTTCTTGCAGTATCACTGTTTCCATGATGAAAATACCCCAGGAGGGACAAGTGATACAGCTGAGTAATGTGCATGCTCTGTTGCTTTCTATGACCACCAGGCCAGCTAACTTGTTTTCTGCATGACAGAAATAAGTTCAAGCTTTAGGTAGGGCCTCAGATCTCCACAAAAGAAAAGGACAGAGAGCTTGTTTCTATAATCCTGAACCACAGACCAACCCAATCTCCACAGTGAATGCTCTGAGCATTCACTTAACCTGTATTTAAACAGCTCATTCTTTTCTAACGTTTTGAAGTCCTGCAAAGCCCCAGTAATGGCTATTACAGAAACTGATTTATTACTCAGGAAGTTTCAAAATCAGGGAAACAGAATGCAGTCTTCAAATACTTAAGTTGAACCTTATGCATCGTCATACTGAAAAGCACATGTGAATGCATCCACTCCTCTGTTCTGCTGCAGGAACACACAGAGACTGCGAGTGAAGAGGTACTTTCTCATGTAGGGCAGCCCTCACTAGGCAGGACAGTTTTCTGTCTCCAGAACGCTAAGTAGCTGACAGAAAATTATGATCTGCTGACTTACTGCAATCCGGGGCAGAGTTGGCGAGACAGTTACATGTTCAACCACTATGATTACCCTATGCCTTAGAATCAGTTCTGTTTCTTCCAACACACTCCAAATGTAATTTTCTTCAGTTCCTGTACCTATCTATGTATATACTGTATTATGCTAACATATCATAAAATATACTTACCCAAATGCAAGATAATTTCATACAGGATTATGAACACACAAAGAAATTACCACATACAAAGTACTCTGCTGATAACTTGCCTATGTACTTCCACCCTGTAACAAAGGTGAGGTATTTTGATCTTTCACTGACAACTATGCTTCATAGGAGGTTTCCTCTCTAATATTGCAGGGTGAGAATCTGTATGTAAGAAATGGTGCACAAAGTCTATGGATATCACCTGCTTCGTGGTAGTGGTGCTTGCTCATGTTTATCCATCTGGCCCTAGGCAGCCCACCAGCATGGCAAGGTTCTACTTTAGGACTTTTACACTAAGGCAATAGATTAAATTATAAGATTGGCTCATTTGATTAGAATACTGTGCTAATAACACCAAGGTTTGATCCCTGTATGGGCCACTCACTTAGGAGCTGGACTTGATGATCCTTGTGGATCCTTTCCTACTCAGAATATTCTGTGATTAGAAATTTTAAATCTTCTTAGTCGTACATTGACCTTTTCAAGTTTATGCAACATTACATTCAAGTTCATAAATGTTACAGCAGCAGTTACATAAACAAACTGAAAACAGAATATGGACATCAAATTCTGAACAATTATTTTAAAATACTTTTGGAAATTAAATCATCTAACAAACTACTCACATTTAAGTCAAAACAATCACTTGTAAGGGAATGCTTTCCTCAACAAGCACAACATACAGCAAAGAGATAGGACTGAGTGACTCCTTTCAAACTTAATAAGCAAAGCTAAGTAAAAGTAACAGAAAAAGTAATCAAAAATGTTACAAGAACGGAACTAAATCCATAATTAAATATTTCAGTGGAGTGGGATATTCACTGGTAACCGGCCAAAGTACAAGAAACAGCCAGCAGAGAAACCACTGAATAAAGGCAAATAATCAATGACACCAGAGAGGTTTCTGCAGGAAAAATATTCTTGGAATGGCCTTGGCTTTGTCATGTGTACCTAGTTTGCAAAAGATTTTAGGATCCTTCAAGATAAAAAGCAATATATACTTCTGAAGTATTACACTAACTACTGAGATATTACACTAACTCGAGCATAAATTTCACCCAATTTCCAAATTAAAAGAAGGTCTGCTGAAGAAAAAAAGTTGTTTGTGCATTTGTTGCCCTATAAATCAAGTAAGGACCAGATTTATCACCAAGGTTGACACAAACCATTGTTTTATGAAATCAGAAATTAAACAGAGACTCCTGAACTTATAAGGAACATATAAGGTAATCAAACTGTTCCATTTTACTACTGCTGATGTCCTTCAAAGGATGACCTCATTAATACCGGGAATTCTGTGTAGCATTTCATATTAAGTCTGAATCAAGCACGTGTTCTGCTTTTCTAATCAAGGCACAACATGATCACATCAGACAACTGTAGAAAACATGTTTTTCACATTCTTATTGGGAGAAACAAGAAATCACTGATGCAGTGGTAATATTGCAGTGTATTTTCTAGCCTAAGTTCACTGGGAACCCAAGTACAGCAAGCCTAAATTCTTTTCTACTCAGACTCCTGATCCTTTAACTCTGATGTTTCTGTTATAAATGAGATAGAACAGTTGGGAGAAGGCTCAAAACCTTTTGAAAAGAACTGAAGTGTTTCACAAAAATCAAGCTGCAATTCCAAATGGAAAATTATTTTACCACTTGAGGGAGCTGTAGCATAGAAAACCCATGGAACCTTGTGAAAAGTGCATAATGAGACACTCCAGCTGGTGAAGAAAAAAAATAAAACAATTTTCCTATGACCTTTAGGAGACTTCACATTTTTATGGTACCTATTTGTCTAATTTCGGCAAAAAGACACTGCAGAGTCCACAGGTGCTGGGATACAGACAGGAGGGAAAGGGTGCACCCCTTATTCAGCCATTGCCCTGTACATTGCACCCACCATCTCTCTGGGCAACCTGTTCCAGTGCCTCACCACCTTCTGAGTAAGGACTGTTGCTGTCCCTTCATCATAGAAGGCCACCAGACTGGTCAGGCAGGACTTGCCATTAGTAAAACTGTGCTAGCTACCTCAAATTACCTCCTTGTCCTTTGTGTGCCTTAGCACATCTTCTAGGAGGATCTACCCAGGCATAGGGGTGAGGTTCACTGGTTTGTAGTTCCCTGGATCTTTCTTTCCTCCCTCTCTCAAAATAGGAGTGATGTTTCCCTTTTCTAGTCACAGCGGACTTTGCCTGACCACTGTGACTTTCCAAATATGCAGGAGAACATCTGTTTGAATTCCAAGAGTATATTGAAGGTTACAAGGTAGAGATTGGCTCATACTTACACTAAGACTCTGTAATGCAATGCTGATGAAGCACTTTCTTGCCAAATCATTTTCACTCTGATTGCACAGTATAGTGAATCACTTGTGTGTACAAAAATAAATGATGACAATCAATAAAAATCTTGTACGTCAGATTGCTCCCCTCCAAAAAAAATAAATTAGGTTACCTCAGGTTTAAAATATGGCCATCCTGTAATAATGCCAAGTTGAACCAGAACATTTTTAAACAGTAAAATGACTAAGTAGGAGAAAACAAACAAACAAAAAAGCAAACTGAGACACTTGCTGCTAGCTGCAAAGTCAGTCCCTGGGAAAAATATTGCCCTCTACAAAACCATTTGGAGTAAATGCTTTGTCTTTGCTATACACCTTATGTGGTGCAAAGCCATAGTCTATTTTGCCTTAGCATGGATAAACCTGAAAAACCAAGACAAACTCAGAATGCATCCAAGCAAATGGGTATGAATGTCTTGGAAGGGTGAACACTGGTGCTCTTCTCCCTCATCCCAACCTCGGATAAGTGATTTTTTTCTCCAAAACATTCTATATAATCAGAAGAAAACCCAAACCATAGCCAAGACAAGGATCAGAATTCAAGTACACCTAATGGTGTATTTTCACCTAATTTCACCTAATGGTGAATTTTCTGCAAAACAATGTGGTTAGTGCTCTAGCAGAGATGGTACATAGCACAGTCCTGAAAACACCAGCTTACTCTGGGCAACCTAAATTCCATATAAACAATAAAAAATATCAAATGCTATTTTAAACTCAAGAGTCTAAGCAGAAATCAGAGAATTCTCACAGCCAGCTTCCTGACCCAAAAACACTTCTTCATCCTATCTGCAGTGGGAGAGCGGATGTCAAAGATGTCACCAAGAAACCATTTACCGCAGCTTTTACTTCATCTTGGCAAAAATCAGAGCTTTTCCTGCCTCTCAGAAGGACTGCCTCCCACCCCCTAAGAATTCTGAACTAGACAGAAATTCATCTTCAAAGAACGGCCACATGAAAAAAGCTAAGTTAATGCAGTAAGAACTGAGGCAATACAACAACATAATTTCCAGCTGTCCATGACCACTGACACCTCACTGGCCAAGAGGGTCACCACTCGATCACAGATCCAGAGGCAAAGGAGTACGCAGTACTACCATGGAGAAGTAGCTTTTTTCTGCATCTTTTACATCACTGACAGCTTCAGATACAGTGCTCTTAACTAATCTGGAGCTATACTGTCTCTATCCTGTGTTTCTCTCACTGAAATCATTCTCCCACAGCTTTCCTCCCAAAACAGGGAGTTTGCAGGGGAGGGATGGCAGAGTGCATGACATTCATGTGAAGATGCACACAGTAGCCTCTTTTACAGGGCCAATTTTTAATCCTGATTTGGAGTTGCTTCTCCCAGAACCCCCATTTTTAATTAAAGTAGAATTCTTATTTTCTTAGGAAAAAAAAAAAAAAAGAAAAAAGATAAATCAATAGAGTGCATAATGAAATTCTCAAGCCTCAGGGATCAATCCCCAACTATAGCTGTCAGCACGTTCTTCCAATAAGATCAAACAAACATGCATGGATTTAATGAGATAGGAAAAGCTGTTGTCCTTAACAGACTGCTTAGCCACTGGCTTCATTTGACATCAGTGCATAAGTAAGAGCTGAAGAAAAAGCTTCAAATATTAAAGGTACACCAGATGAAAAACACCCTGGTTTGTTTCATGGCAAAAACTACTAAATGAGAAAATTCTTTATAAATCAAACAGCTACAGCTGTTTTGAGTTCTAAGACATTTAGCTGGTGTTAGAGTGGACACACACATGCCAGCAGAGATGTTACCTTGCTAATGGCTTCTTTTAATAACATAGTTTAGAACTACAGTGATTCTCACTGGAAGGTATTTTAGCTGTTCCTATATCCTATCTGCCTTAACCATGTGAATTCTTCTACTGAATTAAATAGTTAACTAGTTGAAACCCTGAAAATGTTACAAGTAATACACTATTCCACTGATATCTTTATTTCTATTGATATGCTTGACCTTATAAATAGACACTTCTAAGGAGTGAAAAAAAATACAAAATGTACTTATAGTAAATGACAGATTACAAGTGTCAAGTGGAGTTATTAGCTAATCTCTTCCACAATAAGACAGCTATGCAGACTCACTATTCATTCTAGCACATTATGACTCAATGGGGCAATAATAAAATGTATATATAGTTCTGAGAGATCTGTCAATGACAGTTTCACTGGTAATTATGTATAAATAATGTGTGCTTCCAGTTGCTTTAAAATTTGCACCATTTCATATAAAAAAACACTTGCATGGATTCTCTAATCTACAACTAGGTCATTTTTCAGTATTAACTAACTTTATTCTACATCCCATTTCCCAGTTTGGGCACAGGGTCCCAGAAATGTTCCATGGGGCTCTCTTGTTTTTCAAATTTTCATGACAAAGCCTCATGACAGCTGGCAGAGGAACCCCTTTTGTCTCAGTCACTTTCCACTACTTGTCAGTATGAGGTACTAGCTGGGGCTTTAAGCAGGTCAAAAGTCAGGCTTTTGACACACAGGGTACATTTTCTAAACATGAACTCTCATTTTGGCTACAAGTGACAATTACATATCAGAAAAGAGTGTTGAATGAAACTTAAGCAGATGACTCAGACATTAATTAATGATACCCAGCTATGGTAAAGACACAGATTGAGACATGTATTTTACAGGACTTAAGCTGATCTGCTACAGTGAAGTTTATCACAGGATTCAGGTTTTTTTGTGGGGCTGCACACAATTTTTAAAAACTAATATAATAATGTTTGTGATTATAAATTAACAGAGAGGATGCTATAAACATTCTTGCTCACTCAATAAACCTATGAGGTGATAGAAATATGATCTAAGAAGATTTGTGTCATCATTTATGAATTAACTAATTTTATTCAATATAGTTTAGCCTCCTAAACTATTCATCTGAATGGACGCAAGTGTATATATCTGAATGTCACAGAATCACGGAATATGCTGAGCTAGAAGGGATCCACAAGGATCACAGAGTCCAACTCCTGACCCTGCACAGGACCATCCCCAAGAGTCACACCATGTGCCTGAGAGTATCATCCAAATGCATCTTGAACTCTGATTGGTGCTGTGACCACTTCCCTGGGGAACCTGTTCCAGTGCCCAACCACCCTCTGGGTGAAGGATCTTTTCCTAATATCCAACCTAAACCTCCCATGACACAACTTCAGGCCACTCCCTCAGGTTCTGTCACTGGTCACCACAGAGAAGAGATCAGTGCCTGCCCCTCCTCTTCCTCTCATGAGGAAGTTGTAACTGCAATGAGGTCTCCCCTTGGTCTCCTCTTCTCCAGGCGAACCAGTCAAAGAACTTCAGGAAGGCTGTGACATCTTCAAAGTGGAAGCTGGTTTCTTCAACATACATTAACCATATTGCCTTATACAGTTAACAGTTTCTGTTCATGAAGTATGTGCATGGTCTCTCTCTTAACACCACTGGGATTGCATCACACATCTGGTCGGCTGCCTCCACTCAATGTATGCACACAAACTGCATTCATAACACTGTTCTCCAAACACTGGGAAATCATAATTCAAAATTCCCAATACATATAGATTGGCTTATACACTATAATGCTTTCAGAAGTAAAAAACTGAGAACTATTCTGCATTTCTTTTAAGGCTGTAAGCCTCTAGCATTGCCTTCTTCTCACCACAGACAAAATTATTAGTTTACCTTTCTGAATAGCTAAGATTACACTCTTGTTTACAATATGGCTCCAAGGACCAGTACTTGAAAAAAAAAAATCAGTTTTTTGTGTTCTGTTGTAACTGTAAAAGGCTGTCAATTCTTTCCCTGCTGTCTCATGTCTGTGCTTGGTGTTAGAGCTTTTCTCCACTCTTTTGTATCTTCCTCTTGAATTTCTTGTTCGCTTACCTTAATAGAATTGAGTGGGGTTTTTTAAATCCATGGAAGAGAAGAATAAGTTGTGAACTCCAGGTTTAACACTGACTTTTAAGTAACAGTGTGTCCACCTATTTTTCATAATTCTTATAAACTCTCATAAATATTGTTTATATCCTCTTGCACGTGTCCTGATCTGAAACCTGGACAACCTCAACCTAAAAAAAGCTTTCCTAAGGTGGATCTCCTATTCTCCTTTCAGTGAGCTTCTGCATTGGCACAAAACTCTAACATAACAGACTACCTTGAACATAGGAACCTAAATAAACAAGTACAAATGTACTTAAGACATATCTATCCAAAGTACATTTGTTCACTTAATGCTTTAGAAATAAAATATGAATCATTTTGGAAAGGAACAAGCAATTCTTTCTCTTGAATACATTTCCTTGGCAAAACAGCTTTAAAGAGTATTCTTATTCCTGTAGAGCTAGCAAGGACTTCAGTTCTAGCACACTACAAGCAAAAGTAAATGTTCAGTCTGCAATGTTTTTTTATGGATAACTGGACTGACAAATTTATATAAATGTGGAACATGTAAGTAATAAAATGAACTTCTGTGAGCTTCTCATCATTTGTCAGAAAAACACAGATATTTTACTGCTTTAATGTTATTTTTTTTTTTAGTTAAGCCTTGGCTCTATACTATTTGTTGTAATTAGATTAGTTATTATTTTATTGTACTTTTACAGGTTTTCCTCAGTAAAGTTATATAACTTTTTGCTTTTAAAAATAAATCCTTTGTATGCAGCAGACAACGTTTGTTCCTCACCCCTCTACAAAGACAGTGTACAATATAATCAAAAAGAATTTGTAAGATTTTATTAGTGTCTGCTAAAATTATTTCTGCTATAACATGAATAACTAAATATGAAAGTACATAATTTCAGTCTTCATCAAGACACCTGATGGACTGGCTGAAGTAAGACGTGAAATACACCTGAAATGGTGTTTTATATATTTAACTCTTACAAGTACTACACTGAAAATGTGAAGTCCCTAATTCCTTTGTACATAAGCATATGTTTTAAGACACCAATGCTGCATGATGACCAATATAACAAACACACAAAAATTCCCATAACAGTACTATCACATATATCCACTCCCCATTTTTTTTAAGGTCAGCCTCTGGTAGAGTGGAATTACAGACACTTTTGACATAGATCAGAAGGATAATCCCAGCAGCAGGTACTTGTATTTGTGTATTTGTCAGCAAGCAGCTATGTCAGCCGCAGGTGACAGCTTGCCTGGCCAGGGTTTGGGGTCGCACACGGGCTCTGTGATTCGGGGCCAGGGCCACGGGCTCACCGACTCTGTGCTTCTTCTCCAGATCCTTCCCGAGAACCTCACAGGATCACCGGATCTCTTAGGTTGGAAAAGACCCCTGAGCCCACGGAGTCCAGCCCGCGGCAGAACACCACCCCGCCAGCTCGGCCGTGCCATTCAGCGCCACGCCCAGCCTTTCCTTAAAGCACCGCCACGCACGGTGACTCCAACACTTACCCGGGCAGCCCGTTCTGCTGTCCGGTCACCCTTTCCGTGAAGAAATTCGTCCCAGTGTCCACCCTACACCTTCCAGCTAACCATCCCGGGCCCCGCCTGGGCCCCGGCACGGCCCTGCCCGCCCGCCAGGGACAGCCGGGCCCTGCACGGCGCTGAAGGGCAAACCGGGCCGGGCCGTGTCCCCCGCCCTCACCCCAGCGCCGGGGCAGGGGGCAGCGCTCCCCGGGCACTACCGAGGCGGGGGAGCCGCGCTCTCGCTGCCCCCGGCGGGACACGGCGCGGCCCCGCACTCTCCCGGCCCCCGCACTCACTCTCCCTGTCCCGGCGGGGCACACGGCGCGACCCCCGCACTCCCGGCCCCCTCGCTCACTCTCCCGGCCCCCGATGGGACACACGGCGCTGCCCC
>JAWWTY010000001.1:100699741-100745322 GCA_035222235.1 Margarornis squamiger | reverse complement strand
TCACCTGGGCCGCGGGGCCGGGCCCGGCCCCCCCCGCCCGCCTCCCGCGCCGCCGCCATGGCCGCCATGGCCGCGGGCCGGGCGTGTGCACTGGGCCCGGCGGGGCGGGCCCCGGGCCGGGCACCCGGGCTGGGAAACCGCGTCCCGTGGTGCGGGAAATAGAAGTGACTGTCCCGCTGTGCTGGCGGTGGAGAGAACGCACCCACAGTGCCGTGTCCGGTCTGGGCCACTCCGCACTGGAAGGACACTGAGGAGCTGGAGCGGGTCCGGAGAAGGGTAGTGGAGCTGGTGAAGGAGCACAAGTGTGATGAGGAGCAGCTGAGGGAGCTGGGGGTGTTTACCTTGGAGAAGAGGAGGCTCAAGGCAGACTGTATCACTCCCTACAGCTCCCTGAAAGGAGGCTGTGGCCGGGTGGGGGTCGGGCTCTTCTCCCAGGCAACCATCCATGGGATGAGGGGTCACAGTCTTAAGCTTCACCATGGGAGGTTTAGGTTGGACACTGGAAGACTTTCTTCACAGAAAGGGTGATTAGATGCTGGAATGGGCTCTCCAGGGAGGTGGTGGAGTCAGCGTCCTTGGAGGTGTCCAAGAAGACTGGATGTGGCACTGAGCGCCATGGCCTGGTTGACAGGGCGGTGTTCGGTCAGTCATAGATTGGACACAGTGACCTCACACATCTTTTCCAACGTGATTCATTCTGTGATACTGTTGCCAGAGGGCTGTGGTGCGTGTATTTGCGGGCTCCAGTGCTGTTCCCCTGGGCTGCCGCAGGGTAAAAGCAATCCAGAAAAGACAACAGCTGTGGGAATAACTTGCTTTCCTGAACAGTCTCGGCTGTGAGTGCACATCTTCCACTGAGGCTGCCAGTGTGCTTTGGGCATAGGTCTGGCTCCTGATGTGGCCATGGGCTTAAAGGGGCACAACGATGCTGCCCTGGGCCCCTGTGCAGGGCATGGCCTTCCTCCAGTGCCCATCTGTGTGCTGGAGGGAGCCCCACTGGGCTCCCCTTGGCCCCGAGTGGAATGAAAAATAAATTACATTCATGTAATTTTAAACTTTAACCTCAGTCATGACATAGTCCTCCTGAGCAACCGCAGCTCAGGAAAGGCAGCGCAACACACCAGGTAACTGAGTATCAGACCTAAGGCTAATGGAGAGGAGAAAAAACCAATGTAAAACTTCTGATTCTCAACATGGACTACTTTAGTAGTCCATAATAACCAGTCCATAATAACCAGTCCATATAACCAGCTTGTCTTTTAGATGACAAATGAAGTTATATACCGGGTTAAAGAAACAGAATATTATAAAACTTTGCACCGTTACAGCTTTTGGATATAATGAACTGTGACAGATATATCAGATTATGCAGTCAACACCTAAAATTTGATGTATTTTAGTCAAAAGTATTTGTCATTGATTTTAGTGCCGTGCTTTCCTCTTTCACATATATTTTACACAGGTGTTCAGAGTGATTTTTCAAGAGTTTAATAATTCTAGAATTTCAGCTTTACAGCAAATGCGAGAGTTTATACTCTTAGTGAAAGAGTATAAACTTCAGTGAAAAGTTGGTGTGATTTTTTTATATGTGTTTTGTGATTTATTCACTAATGAGGCCTGTGTTGCCCTCTGCTGTCAGTAATCTGAGTTTACCTACCTGAACTGGACAAATATGTTTCAGTAAGAATATTGGATACTGCAGGCACACCTCTTTTTCCCTATTTTCACATAATGAACATCACCAGTCCTAATTACAAAGAAAGAATAAAGACCTTCATTGTTGTATAGGATGTAAAAAAATCACATAACTAATTTATTAAATTATTGCACTGAACCAGATAATCAGCATTTGTTACTGAGTGGTCTCAAACCTTTCCTGGCTAGTGCTACAGTGGTTGCATTTCACACGGATAGCTGAAGGACCCAGAAAAATTGCTAATTCTGTTTAATACTTAACTCACAATGTGTTTGTGCCAAACTCATGAATTTATCAGTGATTGAAGGCCTGGTGCAATGGCTAGCCCTAACTAGCTAGAAGCCACAGTTGCGTTCAGGCTTCCTTTTTGCCTTGTGTTTGTGGCTCACACAGCAATAAAGTGTGGGACAAAATCTATCCCAAAGGGTTTTATGAAACAAGAGATGAAGAACTTGAAGCATGACTGTCCAGAAATGGCACAATAACATACTAGCAGAACAGGATCAGAACCTTCAAGGTCCAAATATGGAGTGTCATCCAATGGCCAAACTTACATATTTTGATTTATGCAGCATACATATGTCATGAGGTGAGCAGCAACTATCATTGCAATATTCAAGAGTTTGTGGTTTAGTTTTAGTTTGGGGCTTCCAGGAATGGGTTCTTGAATGATAGCTATCTTTAGTCTTTCTCTACTTGTATGATTGTGAACATGGTACATACAGGATTCCTTATGCCCTCAGCTGGAAGTGCCTTGCCTACTGGAGAAGCACAGAGCTCCTTTGGCAGGAAGGCACAAAAAGGAGCATGATTTGTTCCTCATCATTAGCCCTCCATTGAGCAGGGATCAAAACTGAGGATTGTCCCTCCTTGGAGGGGGGTTCCTTGCTCAAAGGACAGCTCAGGCATCTCCATTAAATTGGCTTTGATCTAATGAATAGGGATCATTATTCCAGTTTCCCATTTGTAGAACAGATGCCATGATGTTTTCTCGATTACCTCTGAAGTAAAACAAATAAAACCAAAAATATTATTAAAATTATATACTTATTAAATTAATACATATGTGTATATGTGTGTAATGATATAAATCATATAAAACATCTTTGTGTTTGCATGGTTTTCCAGGATACTATCAGTGCTACTCTGACAACTTCCTTGAGACTTCAGTATTGGCTGTGATAAGTATCTGCTTCTCTAAAAATGTAGGCTTCTATTCAAAAAGTGAGATATTCTGCCAGCTGATAAACTATGCACAGAACTAGTTGGAAAAATATTGGTCAATGTCCATTGTGAGCAAGTGAGGAAACGTGTAACATAATGCTAACACTATGAAGTGAATCTTTATAATGTAATGAAATTAAATGGGGACCAAAGTGTTTTAAGCAATCTTCTCTTTCTCCATCCTTAACAATATGTGGAAGAGAATCTTCTGCAAATATCATGTCCATAGACTGTGAAAATCCAACAATTGGGACATTGTGACTTGGACAGACTTTGCTTTGTGAGAGTACCTCCCCTCAACATTTGAAGTGTGCTGATTGACACAAAGTGTGACATCTTGGGTGGCTCTTAATTTCAAGAGTCACTTTCACATTTTTAGGCTCTGATCCAGTTCTGAGAGAGGGAGATGGATGAGGCCCTGGATTTCCTGAGGTTGGTGTTGAACTGATTCTGCTTATGTGTAATCAGATAAAACCTTCAGTACCAAGCACTAGATGAGCTTGGTGGTAATGCTGCCGAGCTCTCCTAGTATGGTTGCCCATGCTGTCTATTTCCATCTCCTGAGATCCCTGTGCATTTTCTGTAACACTGGAATGTCCTGAACTCAGAGACAATTATGAGGATGATGCACATAAAGTTAAACGGGTAGTGTTAATGATGGATATTTACCGTGTGTGTCCTGACTCTTCCTCCTGGCAGGAGTACCAGTGCATGGTGGGGGTATCATACCACTAGGAAGACCCAAAATTGAATTGGTAGGAGTATCTGTGAAGAAATTCTGCAGGAGTCAGTGGAGTGTTATGAAGCCATCTGAGTAACTTGCTTAGTTAAATACTGAAGAATACTGTAGAGTACTTTCAAATAGTTGAGAGAAATTGAGATAAACAGTTATCTTTGTTTCTCCTTTTCTGCTATACATACACATTGTAGCAACCTGATGTTGGTTTCTCAAATATGAATTTGTTATGGCAGCCCTGGGTTTGTTTACATGCACACTGTGCCCTTGAAATAGTAACTAGATGTTAAAGAAGAGAGCTCTCAAACTGTGATGACCATGATGTAAATCCATTGACTCTCCTCATGAAGGAACCAGCAAGTAGATCAGCTAAAGAGTGGTCCTCTGTTCCCCCACTGGACGACATGGTGGACAGCAATGTCGCTTCAGGAAATATGGGACAAATACATGGGAACTGGATCTAAACGGGGGGCATTTACATGCTTGATGTTCTTTTCCTGTCTTTTTCACTGCAAGTGAGCATTCCAAAGGAAAATGCAGTCAATCTCAGATCATTTTTCTTAGAGGTATTAGCTAATTTGGAGCCACTGACTATATAAAGAAGATTACTTATTCCTATTCCATTACTTTGCAGTGACCCACTGTTAATTTTCATATCCCATTTGCTTGCACAGTCACTCAGTATCACAACATTCTTTGCAGCCACCTTTCAGTTTGACTGTCTTGAATCATGAAGGCAAATATTATTATCTTGCTATTCACACTTTTACACAAATTTTCAATAGTGCACATAGTCAGACCATTGTACAAGTGCCCTCTTGCCTTTAGAAAAGGTGACTATTTTAACATTCTGGCAGTTTCAAAGAAGACAAAGAAAATTAAGACTGCCATATATTTACATCCTGTGTGGGAAGGTGATGTTAATGAGTAACTCACTGTAGGTGAACATGTGGCTTTCTTGAGTACAATATCTGTTTTTAGCACTTTTAATGTTCACAGCTGTGAACATTACTTAGTCTAGAATAAAATTAGTGCTTGAGGGGAGAATAGCTTTTTTTGTGGGTTATTCGGAAGTATATTATTTCTGATTATGGCATGTATTTAAAAGTTTTTAATCATTATTTTGTACCATTTTATCATGTTTGTGACTTCTATTTTTTTATGGTATATAATTGTAAATTGAATCATTTTTCAGGTGGGAAGACAAATCCTTATGCCATACACAAAAATGTTATGTATTAAGCTATCAAATATAGCAAGAAAATATAATGCTGCAGTGAGTCAAAACACAGAGATTACAATAACTATAATAACCTGCAGTGAATCAAAACCCAGTGACTTAATGTTAAACTGTTATCTACCTGAAATTGAGGGCCAGATTTTGATTGCCTGCTTTACCCACCTAAATCTGATTTACTGACTGCATCCCAGAGCTGTCCAGTTCAGCAAACAGATTTTGGGCTTTAAAAGTTAAGCACTGATGTTCCCTGTGCAGCCAGCAGAAAGCAATGGACCAGGGCTGTCAGCTCTGGAAGAAGATTTCAAGTGTCTGAATGAACTGCTAACTTTGCTATTGTCTGTCTACAGAACAAACAGCATAAAATTAAACATGCCAGCTCCTCCTCCGCTGACAAAAACAGTGGGGATCCTGCATGTGAACTGCCTCCTGGGAGTGATTCTTGGAGCATTTTGACTCCCAAGCTCTGCCTGGGAATCATTTAAGGGAGAGCATGGACTTTGGCCCTGTCAGAATATGTCCAGGGACCTATTTGGTCTCCTGCACACCATCCAAGTTGTTGGTTAAGCACCATCTTTTCATGGAGGTAAAAAGATGTATATGATGACAAAAGAAATGCTATTTTAAGGCAAGTCTAGGGAAATGCTGTTTCTTTACCTTAGACCTATCAGCATCACATACACTAACTGTTTATCATATATTGTATTATTCTACATATTTAGCTTTGAAATATTCCCCTTTCATCTTAAATGAATTAATAAAACACTCTAAATGTGGGATTTAAGTTAGCTTTAATCTGAGGACCTACAAGGGTTCACTTTTAAAATGATTTCTCAATTCTGCCTAAAGAGCAGTTTTTTCTCAGAAGTATATTTGAACTAGAAATTGGTATAATGCATTACAGAAATATTGAGAAATTGTGAGATTTTCAGATGGAGTATTAGTCTATTTCCTAAAACAAAAAAACAAGTAAAAAAAAGTCACTGAATCACTGAAGGCTAAATATTCCCCAGCTAAATTAACCATCATTGTGCTCTCAACAGTTCTATAATATGGCCTTCCTGAAGAACTGGGGAGGGTCAGAGAGACTGTATGTCTAACTTTGTTGAATCCAACTTTAGAGTCAGATATTTGAGAGGTTAATACCTATCAAAATTAGAAATTAATTTCTATTAAAAGTCTTTTGCTGTGATGAGCTTTAATGGAACAATTACATATATGACAAAGTAAATTATTATTCACACTTTGTTATTTACCTTTTCATTAATACAGTGTCATGAGTTTCGATACCTCCAGTACATGCAGGTGTATGACTCTGCCATTAGCAATATAGCAATTATGAAGTAAATATCAGCAGCAGTCATTTTCATGATCCTGAAAAATTGCACTGTGGAAGGCTTTTTTAATATATAAAAATAACATCTAATAGCTGGAAAATGTTTTTAAGTTCCTTTCAATTGCAGGTTGAAAGAACCACCATCTTGTGGGAACATGCCTCTGCATTTCCACGTATTCACTGTTGACAAAAAGAAACATTGCCATTAGTTCTTTTGGCAGTTGAAAAAAAGTGATTCAAACCTTTTGTTACAACATTCAAGATTAAGTGATCACATCTGTTGAGTAGCTTTTGAAGGATGTAGTATAGATTGGGGTAATTAGCTAGAAGCTCTTTTTTTTTTTTTTTTCCATTAACTTGTAGGCAGAGGACTGTCTCCAAAGTGTACTATCAGGCTTAAAGTTACAAAGTATATTACCAAAGTTCAAGCTGCTTGATTATAGCACACATGTAACCGTCTGAAATACTCCCAATGCAGTTTCCTTGCCATCTAAAATAATCAAGCAGATAATGGATTTCACATTTCACAGTAATGGAAAACTGTCAGGAACATTTTGAGGCATTAATGACTGTAGGCATAATATGCCCTTTAACTGTTTTCATTTGAAGGAGAAACATGTAGCTTTTGCCCTGAGCAGTTCCATCTTTGGAATGAATGCTGTCAACAATATCAATTAATTTGCTGATGTGCTGATGTGGTTTTTATGAATGTCTATACAGAATGGATTTATTTTGGCCCTTCTGCATGTTTTTATTTGCAACAAAAAAGGTTTCAGTTTTGCTATTCACATCTTATTATGCTAGAATTATTTTTATTATCTGCTATGATGCAAAATCACTTGTATATGACAATCCATTGCAAACAAATGAAAAACAACTTCTGCATCTACTGCAGAAAGACTTATGGCAGCTATTGCCATTTGTACTGATCTGTGCCAATCATTTTCTTACTTGTTCCATGAAATGCAAAATCTTTTTGTCTTCACTTTTGGATGGAATTCTACCACTAAAGTATTTGTGAGGATTCAACCAACAATGAATCAATATCAGCATATCTGGCTCCACATCAGACCACATTCATTGTGTTTACTCCCTATTGTTTGTGCATTGAGCCAGTAACCTTTGGATATTATGCCTTCCACAAGCAGTATTTATCTTTCCAGCCCAATAACCACCCATGCAAGAAATGCCCAGCGCCGCACTTTTTTAGGTAGACTCAGTTTGTTCCACATATATATCAAATATATCATTTGCACTCCAATGCACTGCAATACTCAAGACTGCAATGATTCTTAGGCTTCTTAGGTATTTAGGTATTTAGTGGCCCTGTCTATGTGTAAATTATTGCTGTTTGAAGTTAGACACATAATTTTATTTCAATTTCTTGGTAAGGGTAGTTCAGCTTCGGAGTCAGACCAGAAGGACTGAATCCAGAAACAAAATTTGTCCTCCACAGCATTGTCATTTGACTTCCTTTCAGAAAAGATGAAGCCTGGTTCCTAGACCCCTCTCAAATGTGTATGTGTACATGCACATGCCCATGTGTGTGTGTGTGCACATGGGTGTGTGGCAGTGGGTGGCAGCTCCTGGTTTGCAGGAGAAGGTTCTGCTCACCTTCCTCTTCCTGGGGATGGCGGATAATATCCATCCCTTTTGTTGAAGCTTGAAGGGACATGAAGGAACTCAAAACAAAGATTATTTGTTTCAATTGTGTAAGAGGACCTTATTTTATGGCCACTAGGCCATACTGTCTACTGGACAATGAAAACGATTCCTTCTCACCTCTGTGAAGTAAAGTAGGCCTGCAGTCCAGCAGGAGCCCTTTGTTCCTGAAGGCCAGTAATATTGTGAAGTTTCTTAAACATTAATAACAGGTCCATTTTTTTGCTCTTCTTTTTTGTGCCAGTTGGTAATACCATCTGTTAATGATGAACATTAAATGCTTATAAAACTATAAAGGGATAATTTCTAAACAGTGATTTGTATGACTCAAAGAGAGTAATAACAAACAAGGTATTTAACATACTTTATTGGTAATGAAAATATTCCTCAAAGACATGAATCCACTTACAACTTGCTTAGCTCCATCAAGAAGGAAATAAAGTTCCTCACTTTCTTCCTGCTTGTTAAGTAGATGGAATATTTACCTGATGTCTAAGACAAATTGTTTTTCAATAGAATTGCCTTATTAAAGTTTAGGCCTTGACATGTTTCAAAGACCACAGAGCCAGAGGGGCAACAAAATTTGGAGGAAGGCTATGCTACTGCAGGATGTCCAAGATAAGAAGAAACTAACAAAGCCAGCTCAGCACAGCTCAGCAATAATAGAATAGTAAACACCAAAGACCACCAGGTTGCCCAAGATAAGAAGCCAGCTCAGCACAACTCAGCAATCATAGAGTAGTAAACACTGAATATATATTAGATAAGCAGAAAATATCAAGATTAACAGCATATAAATAGTGGTCATCTTTTCTGCTTAGTGTGCTAGCACTGGGGGTTTGCCACCTAGCACCCATCTTTGCACAAATATGAAATAAACAAATACCTCAGCTCTGTGCGTGGTTGGCTTACTGCACACCGGGTGACGAATCCTGATTTTTGGGACAACGTATCCTCTAAGTAAGGAGTTAAAATTATGTCACCAGCAGTAGTAACATCATCTTAAATACTGCTTTATGTTCTTGTAGAGTACAAGAAATGAATTAGAAGACTTAAGAGTAGCCTCAAGAAGAACTTTAAGAAAAAAACCAAACATGTAGAATTTGTAAAAAAGCTAGACAAACAGTGCTTTAGAAACCCTGACCTTGAATTAGAAAATACAGTAGTGTTACACTCAAATTGTGTTAGAATAACTCATAAAAAAGTGTACTCTGCATCTTGCACATCAGTTTTTGTTTGCATTGTTGCATTAAGTTCAAGGCGGAGTTTTATGGTTTTGGTTTGTTTTTTTATAAAGGAAAGGATACAAAAATACACTACTAGTAAGGAAAATATGAAAAACAGGATTAAATCTGGTATACTTTAATGTCCATAATCAGGTATCTTCTGGGCATAGACCAGAAATTAGTATAACGTTGTCCACTCCAATTTCTCCAGTTTTTCCCTTCCCGCGTTCTGATTCAAAAGTGACCTGTCATAAGAAAAGACATGTATTAACAGTGAAAATGTAGTTTATTCAAGCATTTAGCAACACTTAATAAATTATAAGACTGTATTTGAGGAATATTTTATCACAATACAGGACTTAAATTACTTAAATCCTTGCTGTTTTTAGAGCTTCTGTGTATTATTTGAACTATATTTTAAATCCTCTGCACAGATTTACAGTACCAAATGGATTGCTTTAATAAGATTATTTATTTTCATTGTACAAAGAAAATGCAAATTGAGTGAAATCCTCTTATACTAATGTAGTTTTATCACAGGATGTGATGTTAATGCAGTTCACTTATTGAAGATGTTAAAACTGTTCATTTTCAATCTATTTGGATCCTCAGGTTTTGTGTGTATATACTATATGTACTTACTCTCTCCTGTGTATTAAGTATAGTATGTATACTATAGAGAGAGAGGAGGTTCGTTTTTATGAATAGGATGCCTGAGGTTTTATTTTATAGTTTGATTTATGTGAGGGCTTTTCTACATCATTCCAGCTGTCCAAAGGACCTTGGAAAGGGCTTGCATTTCCTTTATACTCACAGTATTCAATTATACAGTAGAAGCCTGGCACAGCACTGAATAAATGGAAAGCAGGCCCCAGCATTTCAAGGAGAAACTCGCTGAAGTCCCAATTGAGGCAGTTTTCAGGCATAAATCAATGCACAGTATGCCCTGTTGGGTGGTATGTCCTGCTCCTAAGGTGATTGCCCACCCTTGATTATACATGATGTCTCCTTTTGTTCTAATGGTCTGGTTTAGTGTGGTTTCAGAGCATCCTCGTCTATGAGTTTTCATTTTTACAGGCATGTATGTATGCTTCTGTTGCATGAGAGGAGAGATTTTGATTACTTGTGTTAATTTATGATGTGATGCAGTTTTTTTATGAAGTGACAGAATTAGTGGCATCAGTGTTCTAATCAGTTGGGGTAATTCAGTTCTGAAATTACAACCAGGTGATAACTTCTCTGCCTCCTAAAATGTGGGCTCCTGTTTCCCATTTCAGAGAAGTCTTTTAATTGCTGATGCCTATAAAACAGACGGTGGAACACTTGAGGATCAGAAAATTAAACTGTTGTCTTGGTTATGGTAATTGGCTTATCAAATGTGTTATACTTACACTGTTAGTTGTCTCAGCCCCCTGAAATATCTCTATTTTTCCAGTTCTCCACATTTCATCTTTTCCTTTGTTCTGCTCCCAGACAGGCGCAGTTTTTTTGTTTGCCAGGAACACTCTAAGTTTCCCCACTTTCTCACCAGCAAGGCGATAACTGAAAATCAAGCAGTAGCTGCTCTTTGGTTTCAGGTCAGTGAGGAGAAGTTTTAGACGTCCCATATCCTTCTTGTGCCCCACAAAAGCTGGAACTGCCATGTAGTACCCATCACCTTGTAACAAAAAAGCCAAAATACACAGACAGAAAAAAAAAAGAAGCAAAGCAGCATCTTAGCATCTTTAATGGATTTGTGTTATTTATTAGCAAATTGAATACATGTTTCCTAAGAAAATAAGGGGAAGCTAGTTTACTTGAATAATTTAAAATCAGACTGGAGAAAAGCAGCAGGGAGTGTACTTTGCAAGGAATAAGCTTGCACTGTTGGAAGTCAGATCACTTTAAAGAGGAGATGAGTTCATATTTCACTGGCAATTACAGTCATTCTTCCTTCACTATCTTTTGAAGGCAAAACCATCTGTTTTTCAGATGCAACAGCCTGAAACATGCTGCTGTGCCTCTGTGGTCAGATATTTCAGTAATTTAGCTAGCTCAATACTCTCTCCACTGTCCCCTGCACCAAGGAAAAGCTCATAAAGGAACTGATAGTTTATTACCCAAGTCCTGAGGACCAATGAAGTGACACACACAAAGTGATAAAGGAATAAAACATCTGGGCCCATAAATAAAGTCATAATCAGCAGATGTAAGTTCAGGGAGACAGGGTAAGGTCTTCCTGGAAGTGACAGCACAGAGAAGGGATTTTGGGAATTACATGGAGCAGGAGAGGAAAGATTAGTGACGAAGGAATGGGATGGAAAGACTGTGTGGGAAGGAGAGAATGTGCATGTAGGAACTGGAGCAAGTGGCCAGCAGGATCTGTAGGATCCACTGGTCCCTACTGCAGTAACTTCTGCAACATTTCTTGTGTCACAGGGGAAGAGACATCCTTTCAAATTTCTCCAGCCACACTTTTTTATGTACACTCACACAGCACTCACACATTGCACCCATGGAGCTCTTTCTCAGGTTTAAGCAGGCCTCGTGTTGGTACCCGGTCAGGTATTGGTTGTTCTTGACTAGCACCTTGCCCTTGGCTCATTCTGAGGAATGCTGTCACTAAGTTGTCTTGCAGAGTTTGAGACTTCTGAGCAGTTATCCCAGTGTTATCTAAGCCACGTGAGTGACTACATTGCCATATCCATCTAAATGAGAGATGTGTGATTAAATGTCCTACCATGAAGCTGATGAGGTTTTCATTGCCTTGTACCTTGCAACTCTGAACAGTTCTGTTCTAATAGTTTTTCTTGTATTTTGTTCAATTTGTGTCAAAATATGTTGCTGATTACTAGCTGCCACTGGATATTTCAAAGAAACAGCATCCACGCCCGGCATCCTCTGCCTCCTTTCTTCTTTTGTAAAGATAAGCCACTGATAGAAAGTCTAATTTTTTTTTTTTTTTTTTTTTTTGGAGGGGGTGAGCCATCAAATCAAAGCCTAAGTAGAGGACAGGTATTTAGATACCTCTGTCACGATCAGCAGGATTCCAGTCAAAGTCATCATCAGCATCTTGTTTCCAGTCACAGACTCCTCGACTGAAGCTGCAATCAACTGAAAAAATTGGCAAAGAGGTAAGAGAAACACTATATCATGGGTACTGTTAAAATAATTTGCTCTTTCTTCACATAGTTACTAATGTACATGTCATTCTAAAATTGTCTATAGTCCAAGTTTAGATAGTGTTGACCTAGATTAAATTGCAAAAAAAGCAAAACATTAGAATTTATGTAGTAATTCTTTCTTTAGCTCACAGGAAAATCTGTTGTGTCTTTTTACTGCCAAACTCCCATCTCCACATGAGTTTATATGCTGTGACTTCTGTATACTGAGCACCTGCTGACCCTCAGGTATAATTGGAGGTGTTAGTTTTGAACTACAGCATCAGAAAGAGTTTGAGATCTGCCAACTTTAGACTTCTCCTCTCTCCATTTGTTACACTGCTGTAGTTGTAATCAGCTGACAACAGCTCCAGTTCTCTCTGTTGAGAGAAGCTGGCCTCCCATGAGGATTCCTTACATCAGCACTTGATACTCCTCCTACATTGAGCCGGGAATAGCCAAAATCACTTGACCTTTAGAGCACACTGAAAATGGTGTCACCCAGAGCACACCACAGCCTTCATGACTGTGCAGATGAAAAGCATTATGTATACAAAGAAACACTGTGTAATGCAAGCATGACAGATCAGATTAATACGTCAGTCAGCTGAATTTCCTCAGAAAGATGCATCTTTCTTTTAATATATTTTATCATGAGGCATTGAGTACATGACATTTAGAGAGCTTTGCTATATAAATCCACTGTATCTGAGTATTTATAAATTGGAAAAAATGTCAGCCAGCATATCTGTTTATTTTGGTTTGTTTAAGATTTGGAAGTATTTGTGGATTGGTTTTGGGTGAAGCCCACCTTGTCATAAAAGTAATCTCAGCTACAGCAAATCCCTGTCCACTCGCTGGTAGCTGCCCAGGAGATTGCTACTGCCTGGTAAATGCATCAGCTCAGTGAGATCTCTCAGCCCCTCCTTACAGATTCTGCTTTCTTACCATGGTTCTCAGAAGCTGGTCCTTACAGTCAGCTTCATGATTCTGTCCATCACAGGGAAACTGTTTTCCACCAGGACAGAAGGGGAGAGTGCCCTTTGATCATACAATCATTAAGGTTGGAAAAGATCTCCAAGATCATCAAGTCTAACCTTTGACTGAATGCCACCATATCAACCAAACCATAGCACCAAGTGCCATACTGAGTCCTTTCTTGAACACTTCCAGGGATAGTGACTCCACCACCTCCCTGAGCAGCCTGTTCCAGTGCCTAGCAACCCTTTTGGTGAATAAATTCTTTATGCCTTTATGCTCTTCTTTGACCAGAACTACACTGAAGTCTTTTACAGTTTCCAACAGGTAGGGAAGTTTTCTGTTTCAAAGTGTGTGAAGCCATTTCCCAAGGAATGGCAGAAGCTTAAATTGTGTATATAAATTGACAAGTCTTGGACCTTCTATGCTCCCCTGACTGATTTCACAACACTTTTTTAATGTGAGAAAGAGAAGGTAGTACCATCCTACTGATGAATAGGGAACTATCATAAATTCATAGCCAGGGTATGTAAGATTCAGGCTAAATATTTATTCGGTCTTGTTCAGGGGAAACTCCTACTGACTTCTGACAGAGTACCAGGAGTAAAACCAAGAGGATATGGCAGGCAATTGTCGACATATTATTATGTGCTATGCAACGTGTTTTTAATTTTTAGATGATAGAAATTACTTTACTTTTTAACAACTATGAAATTGTTCAAGTGAAATTCAATTGCAAGTCAAGTTCCAATGTCGGGGAAGTTTCTATACATAGCTTATACACAGTTACTGTTTGGAAAAGGACACAAACTCAGCTTGTCACATTGGAACTGGCAGAATGGTTTGGCCAGATACTGTCTCTAACATGTTCACCAAATCTTTGGTTTGTGTTAAAGGCTTTTAAACTGGTTTTGACTTGGTTGATATATGTTGTCATGAAAACATACAATAAACAAGAAAATAAATGCTGTAAATAAAAATAATCTACCTTCTTGCTCTGGTCTCGACACTGGAACTTTCCTCTGTGCCAGGTGAGGGCCAAAGGCAGCTGCTTCTTTCACCTTAGGAACTAGGGAAAACAACTTGTCAACTGCTGAGTCATTGTGGGAACAGAAAATGGAACTTTATTTCTTTATCCCAGTTGCTATAATTTTTTTAAATAAGTCAGTGTATGTATTTTCCACTCTGTTACCAAACTCCCATTCTTAACCCCAGTTATATACTAACTCTGAATTTTAAAACTTAAATTCCTGATCAACTCTGCTGTCAGTTGGGAAGGAAGGATGTGGTGACTGCCCTTCCTCTTGCTCACCCTCCCTGCTGGTAAGCACAGACTGATGTTTTGATAACCAGTCCTGGAAGAAACCCCTGAGCAAGTTATTTTATAAAAATTAGACATGTCTTGTGCCAAAGTGGAAGAGTCAGTAGAGCCAATAAATGTCAGGTGCATTCTCTAAGACACTGGCCTGAAGGAAGTAGTTAGTCCAGAAGCATTCTTTTTCAGCAACAGCATCAGGGACTGAGGGAAAACCTCTCCTGTCTGGTGACCAACAAAGTTACAGAAGTTTACATACTCTTGTTTATGCTGAATAATACTCTGAAATACTGTAAGTATTTTAAAGTTCTGTGATTAAGCTTATTTTGTACTAAGTGATTAATAGAGAAGTGCACTCACTAAGAAATAATTACAGTCTCAACTTCTTTATGCATATCCTGTGTAAAGAACTAATCACACATGAGATAAAGGGAAGATCTGCTTTCACTGGTAGAGGATTCTATCCTTTGCAAACACATAAGCAGATGATACCTATGATATATTCATGCCCACCTCTGAAAACTGGAGGAGTGTAAATGTGTCATTTCAGAGGAGAAGTGAGGGAGGATCCTTTGGAGGTGTTAGTGGAAAGCCCAAAGGACTGAAGTTCACTTTTCAGCCACACCCTGTGGGCTTCTGTGCTAAGAAAAGCTCAGACTGCCTCATCATGATAGGAGCTATGGAAATTATTTTTTCCTACTCAGCATTGTATCATATATGTAAAGGCCAAATATTTTAAAAGTCATTACTTTCATTATTTATTCAGAGGGGAGGTTTTTTTCCCATGAGTTCGACTGAACTAGTGCTTTCCATCTAAATACTCCAACATACAGTTGTAAACACATACTGGGTTTTAAGAATATACTTAGAACCCACTGCAATCCAGAGCCAGTCCTAGCACCAAAAAGGCTATGCCATCTATTTAACCTTTCTTCTCCTTCAAAACTATCAAAAATTGCTCTGTGTACACCAGTGAAAACAGCCTCTAATGAAGAGGACATGGAGGTATTTCCAGAGGTGCTTAATTCAGCTGAGAAAGGAGACTCATGCAATCTTATGAGCTTTCTGATGAATTGCCAGGAGCGTGTCCTCTCTTGTTGTCCTTGCAGCCTCTTCCTCACCCAGACCATTGCTAAAATTACCTGGATAATATTCTTACTTAAGGCAAGGATTAATATATCTTTCTCTAAATTAATATGTCTACATATACACAATTAGGAATAGGCACATAGAGATTAGGTGTTAAGTTTACTGTCATGCCATAAACTTGGCCTCATACTTAGTGAAAGAGGTTCAGACTGTGAAAATTCTTGCCAAAATGAAGACAGCTATTAAAATATGATGAGTTTTGGAAAAAGTGATTTATCAGAAGACAGCAGCTGCCAGAATGATTTATTTGTGGAGTTACTGAATTACATTTGGATTCACTTTAGGGATATACATGCAGGTGTAGCTGTGTGCTATCAAGTCAAGAAGTGTCATGAACAGAAAAAGAGTCCAGTTTTGTATCCAGATCTATTTTTGTTTTCAGTGAGGCATGACAGTCAGGTTTTCCAGTTACTTAAAGGCATCAACTGTGTTTTATGAGAAACTGTAAGCTTCAGCCTAGAGAAAGGTTTACAAGAAACCTTCCTGCTTGGAAAGTGTCTACATTTTACATCAGACCATCATCACACGTGATCCAAAGTTTACCCCCTTGTATGTGGTGGGGAGGAGTCAGAATTACTCTTTTTATCTCTTCTGCTGTAAAGTGGTCTTGTAGAAAGGCAGGCCTCATCTCATGTTCCCTAAGAATATACTCTCAGCAATGAAAGAGCACATAGTTCCACTTTAGGCACATCACAGTCCGTCTTTTCTGTACTGCTGATGCTCCCCCCCATCTACTTGCAGCTACCTGCAGCACTAGCTACGATATAATATCTACATATAAACTCCTTCATATCATGGTGCCACACATTCTTAACCACTGATGTCATCATGATACTTTTATCAGGTAAGAGGGGTTGATCTTATGAGCAGGAATTAATGGCAGCGAGAACTAATGCCCAGATCTTCAGAGGTAACAAACTACCTTCAGTTTCCATAGGGGTTGTGTCTGTTAATGTCTGTGACAAGCTGAGCATAAATAAATTGGAGGTGTTCCAGTCCTGAAAACAGCCACCTTGTTGCTGACAAAGGTTCTTGCATCTGCAGAAAGTTCAGTGTTGCTATTTGCAACATATATCTGGGTATTGTCCTTGTTCTTAGGAGCCATGTCAGGTGCAGTTTGTCATTATACATCAGGAAGTGCAGCAAGGAAGGAGACTTTCTGCACAATAGAACAGCCCCAGCCAGGTCTACCTGGCTGAAAGTACTTTCCTAAAAAACAGTAAAACTTACATAAATAGGGATAATAATGGAATTACTGAGGCTATTTGTAGTCATAGAAACACTTCTTAGCAAATAGCCTAATAAAATGAAAAAGTAGGGCTGAAAAGCAACATTGAGACATTATTCTAGTATAAATGTGACTAGAGAGTCCCATGAAAGGGACTTAGAAACAAATTTATACATGAAATTAGAATTCCACTTTAAAAACACCAGACTTACAGGTAGCACTGCATGTAATGAAATAAATGAGGTTTGAAGGCCATCTCTTAACCATGCTTCATCCAGGTATCTTTAGATAGTGAAGTAAAGAAAGAGACTGCAACTAAAAGATACAGGAAAAGAGAAAGATTCAAGCACATCCTTTTGTACAGTGCACAGCAGTGCCCTCCTAGAAATGCAGGCAGACACCAGTTCACTCTGTCTGTCAAACAGGTTTGTTAGTGCTGGTCTGCCAATTGTGCCAACTTGGAGTACTTGAGTTCTTTGAAGCTGGCTTGCACCTGGTTTGCTTGGAGAACACCTTGAGTGAACTGAAGTCTCTCTGAAAAATGCCACAGACAGACCCTCAAGTCAGTCTGTAAGTCAAATAAGGACCAGTGATATCACAAAAGCAATAGGAACCTTCAGGAGCACATCTGGAAAAGCATCGCTTGGAGAAAACATTTAAAGATTCAAAGTAAAAAAAAAAAAAAAGGAAAAAAAAAAGGAAAAAGGAAACAAACAAACAAACATAACCCCCCCTCCAAAACAAATCCAAAAGCTGAACCCCCAAACACAACAAGCAGAAGTTCTGTAGAACACGTCTCTGTAACAGTGTTTTATGGAAACCTCTCAGAAACAGTACAAAAGCACTGTTAAGCATCTGGTAAGTGACTGGTCCTAAAGGAGCTTTCTGAACACACTGATAGATTTTCCTTTCTGTGCACTTGGTTTCACCTCTCTGCTTTGCCAACTGCTGTATATAAAGTTACTTATAGTGCATGTGGAAACAGTATTTTAGTCTGAAAAAGTATGGCTTTGTTTATAGCCTGGAAGTAATTTTCTATTTGTCTGCAGTAATGCATGTGCTATCCTTAAAGCTTTTATTCCTTCCCCCCACCCCCATTATTGTGACTGTATTTTTTTATAAATCATCTATGGCATCACATTGACCTCTTGCTGAGGCTGCTATACTGGAAGAGCAGATATATAGCAGAATATAAGCAACCATGTATTTAAGTGTGTTAGTTGTGGGCAATGCAGTATAGTTTTATTTCTTGTTACTACTGTTTGATTTTTCTCTCCCCTGGAAAATGCTGGTGGCTGGTTTTGCCTAGGTAGTCTAGTTAGTCTAATGTAAAAATAACACACTAAATGAGGGAAAAGTAGCTGTTGGTAATTCTAGCACACAGAATCTCAAGCGCCTGAAACTGCAGCATGTGGGAACTCACAAAGATGGTACTCACTGTGTTTCTAACACCGTTCTGTAATATTCAAAGCTCATTAAAAAAAAACAAAAAAAAACCAACCAAACAACAAACAGAAAACCAGAGTGTAAAAAAATCAAGCAGAATATAAGAAGTAGTAAATTTAAGGCTAGCTTCCTATATATACAGTATATCTCTATGTCAGACTCAAAGGAATATACCATATCTCTGCTACCACATCCTGCTCTGAAAGAATTACATTTGCCAGATGTCTGACGTTTACAGCTCTGGACTGAGCTGTGCTCTGAGCAGCTCACAGAGTGCTGTAATTATCAGAAAATGATAAGATTAAGAGCAAACATCATGATTAACTGAGAGAGTGCTCTTGTTCAGAATTAAGAACCTTGAAGCCATATGGGAAAAAGTGCACTTTTAGTATTGCCAAATAAATCGGAAACCAAACCCTATTGGTGCTACCAAAGGAAATGTGTCTGTAATAACATAGCTGGCTACATGATACTACAGGAGTTTCAAGCACAATAGGAGTTTCATAAACTGATAAAGTAGAGAATATAGAATTTACTTGCAGTTGGCAATATCATTCTGGATTACTAATGGTACCCAAAAAGCACTGAAATGTTAGAAGCTGTCAGAATTGGGGCTGTGCTTAATTAATTAATGAAGTATAGCATCTCTACAATCATTGCTTATACAGCCAAGTACTTTGTTCCAGCTCTCTGTGTCTTCTTCCGTATGCAGAAAGGACATTTCTCCCATGATAAGAAGCTTTCCAATACTTTGGTTTACTCTAGTTTTTGATACATCTGCAAATTTTGCAATCAATAGGACATATTTATTGAACATTTTTATATTAGTTAATAATTATTATTAAAACAATATTGATAAACAATTAGTCTATTAATAAATAAATATTCCTATTTATTAAATTGCACCTTTCACAACAGGACTTCACACTGAACAAGGTAAAGATCCCATAGAAAACAGTAATTTGAAGTCATTACAGACTGTATCATAAGATATAAAAATATAATTAAAAAAACTTTTCATGGATTACTTTAATTTTGATATTTCTCAAAAATGTTGGGGGCTTCACTTTCCTTTAACTATTGTGTTTTGTCTTTTTAAATAGTGAGTAGCAATTTTCATGAAGGTCCAGTATTTTGGCAGTAGTCCTGTTTTAATAATTTCCATCTCTGTATAATAATTCCTTTTTTTCCCCCCTACAGTATTTTTCTGTGGCTCCCTATATACTAATTATGTAGTAAAACTACTATGATGAAATAATACATCAATTTAAAAATAAAAATTTGGTTCTCTGAAAAGTGTGACTTATCTATTTTTCCTAATTAACTACTCTTCCTGAAAGACAAACAATACCCATATTAATAATAAAAGAGGCAGATGCTACGTGAATACTTAAGGGGATTATATGGAGGAACTTAATGTGGCAGTAAAGGAATTTGCTGAATAGACATTAGCAAAGAAGGGAAAAACCTGGTGTACAAATTTAGGAGGTGTAAATTTGACCTAACAATATACTCCAAAGGATTATTCAATATCATTAAAAATTAAAGTGTTTTTAAAGCCAAATGTTCAAATAATAAGTGCCTAAATCATGACTGAATTCTTATTAATAGCAAGGATCAATTATAGCACATGGAAATTTAAAAGGGAAGAAAACACAATTAACAAGCAACCTATCCTGAAGTGAAAATGCAAATGGCACAATGCCTTAAAGTCCTAGAATCAGTTGGCATCAAACAAGAAAACCATAAATAATACAGAGTTCACATACTTAATGAAACTACATCTTGAGCATACTGCTATCTCTGTGTCACACAGCACACTGACTTTCTGCCAGTATCCCCTGGAAAAATAAAATCTCTGTAGCATGTTCAGCATATAAATCTCTTGTATTTACAATGGAAAATTCCAGCCAAATATAACTGGAACAAAGACAGTATAGGCAAAAATAAAGGTAAAACACAGTGCTTCAGAATTTTAAAGAGATAATACTCATTGTCACTGCTGTCAGCTGTGGTGCTAATTTTGTAGAAACAAGTAGTCTCTGTCTAGCCCAGGTATATGGTGTTCAAATATCCTGGTTTCGTTGAGAAAGCCCTTGAAAAGAATCTCACCAATCATCATGACAAAAATCTCTTTTATATTATATGGCTTCTTGTATGGACAAAGGATTTTCCCTGTGTGCCCTCATTCAAACTGAGATCTGGGAAATAAATGCATTCCAAACAGTGTAGCACTGAGTATTCAGCTGGAAGGTTGCATGATTCACCCTTTGCAATTGTGTCAGGTCATGTAGCCCAGTACAGGAGAGCATGTTCCCCTTGTATCACCAGGCATAGAGAGCAGGGCCCTATATCCTTATAAACAAAAAGATGGTGACTCTACCCTAGGGGCACTATTTCTGGCAATCCTTCCTGACCTGTCCAAGCAGGTGACAGAAGAACCCTGTTGAGATGTCTGAGTTCCCCCCCTCATTCTTCCTCCTTCTGTCCCTCCCTTCCTCCATCCCAAAATGGCAGAAAGGCATAGGAGGGCTGACTTGATTTTTCTTTTCTTTTTAACTTACAGGTTGCCTTGCCTCACAATTGAGGAGGCAGAAAAGCCCACAGTCCTTTGTGGCACAGAATTTTGAATAAATGTTTCTACTACTACTAACAGTATTACGTAAAAATATTTTTTATTTATAATAACTATAATCAGAACCTATTAATACTATGCCCCTAAAAGTGCTAGAGTAGAAATATTCCTGCAATTCTGTTCTGAAAGAAAAGCTTTTAACCTTACAGAAATCACAACTACAGGAAACATACTCTTGCCAAGGGTTAATCTCCTTTCAGGTTCCACATGCATTTTGCTGTTAATTAGTCAGTCTTTTTGAGTCCTTTCCAGTCTAATCACATTTAGCCCAACTTATCTGGTCAATTCACACCACTGTCTTGGCACACAGAAGCTTCTCCTTAACTTACCTTCATGAAAAAGCCTGAGTACCTGAGAACCAAGTCTTAACAAAAGTCAACATATATATTGCTCACTTTCTCTATACTTTCTGCAAAATTATGGCCAGCTTTGGATTAATTAGCATGACTGGGAAGGGGTGTGTCCTTCTTCAGGATAGTGTTTTGGCAGAAATGTGATGAAACAGATTTCTCTAACTGTAAGAGTATGGCCATCAGAAGTCCTGTGTTTATTGCTTCTTGTGAGAGAACAAAGTCACTTAATTCTTTGTTCTGAGGCTCTCAAATGCATCTGGTGGTACCAGCATGGCATAGCAGAACCCCAAGGGTAGTTTGCCATTCAATGAAAACTGCAACCCAATTTGGCATCAGCTCCTTCACCTGCTGCCTCTTTTAGGTAAGTAATTTATGAAGGGATCCTTAGAAGACAGACAGGAAGTGGCATAAGCTACTCAGGAGTGAAGGGCTGAGTAAAGACATGGTCTGGGGCTTAGGTAATGTATCTGTTGTGGCTGGCCAGAGGAAGAGTGACATCCTGAGCACAGGATGCTCCACTTTGGAGCCATTAGCCAGAAATTTGTCAACATTTCATCTGGTCAAAAGCTGACGTACAGAAGTGTATTTTTGCATTTGGCTAGGTGGCAGCTGTTTTGATGTTTTGGAAATAGCACTTGATCCTTAAGTTGTGAGGTTATGCACTTTCAGTAACAGAGCGTAATTTAAGCATTTTTCAGGATGCAGGTCTATACACACTGGATACCACTGTTTTATAAACTTCTTGAAATGCTGGGTTGAAAATATAGAATGAATCAGAGAATCATGTAGGGTGGAAGGGCCATTTTTACGTCAGCTAGTCTGACCTCCTGATCAGAAGGTTGCTCAAGGCCCAACTCAGTCACATTATGAATATCTCCAAGGATAGATATTTCACAACCTCTCTGCATATCCATACCAAATTTTGTCCACCTTCATGGTGAAATATTCTTTTCGTTGTATCTAATGACAGGTTTTTTCCTTCCAACTTGTATTCATCACTTCTTGTCCTATTGTTGTATATTTTCAGGAAGAGTCTGGCTGTTCCTTCCCTATAACCTTCCATTAAATAGTAGGAGACAGCTGTAAGATCTCTCCCTATCCTTCCCCTCTTAAGGCTAAAAAAAAAGTTACTCTCAACCTCTCTTCATATATCATGTTGTCCAGGCCCCTGTCCTTGTGGAGCAGTGCTAGACTCATGCTAGTATGTCCTCATCTGTCTTGTAATAGAAAGTCCAACACTTCCCTTTTACTTCTTTCTAAACAGTCATCCCATGTCTGTAATGCTGCATGAGGCTTTCCTCTCCCTGTTTATTTGCTTTTGTTGAACTTCATAATGGTTCTGTCATCCTCCTTCCACAGACTGGCCAGACCCCCCTAATAGCAGCACTGCCCTTTAGCATATGGGCCACTCTTCCATTTTGGTATTGTCAGCAAACTCAAAACTTGCCATTAGCACTCACTGTTAGCATTTGCAGGAAGGGAGGAGATTGGTGAACCATGTCCTGACTTTGCTCGTTTATCTGCTCCCAGACATAATTTGAGGAAGCAATATTAGGCGATATCCTAAAACTAAACTAAACGTGCCCATTTACCACTGAAACCAAAACAAAACAAAAGGCAATTTTAGAAGTGTGCCTTTGGCAAAGAAGCAGGTATTCTCAAATGTGTTTAGGGGAATAATCACATTTTTTCTCAGCTGTCTTTCAGTAACAATATTACAGACCATTTAAAGAGGGCTTTAAAATTGTTTTTCCTTAAAAAAATATATTTATGTGCCCTTTCAAATTAAATAGCAATAATTTGAATGTTAATTTGTGTGAATTTTTATTATTATCATTTTAATTACCGTGGAATAGTATTTATAATTTTTCTATACTTTGGAAAAGAGAAAGTATCATGAATAAACTAAAATTTAAAATTGGTGGTGTGTATTTTTCTTATTATGTATTTACCGCTACTTTGTAGAATGTTTGACTGAGCCATCTGGAATAAAAACCAGTTAAAATAATAGAATTGCTTGGGTTGGAAGGGACCTTAGAGATCATCTAGTTAATGCACTTGTAAATACATTTGAATACAGCAAGAAATTGCATAGCATACAAGATAATAGTTGGAAAGAAACACCTGAAAGCAGACTGAGAAAACCTGTCAATCTTTCTGATACATGACAGATGTCAGAAATCAAGCAAGACTCCTGCTCAAATACTTTAAATTTGTAAGGGTCCAGTCAGATAAACTCTTACATTTAATCAAAAGGAATAAAAAAACCCTCTGTGATTAATGTATTTATTTTTCTGTTGGGAAAGTTATGAACAACAGTGGTTCCTATTATATGGTTTATATTATTTGAAACACAAAGACACCAAAGTCTATGTTTTACCTCTGAACAATGCACACTACTTAGAATGAGGATCATGCCTGTCACAAATCAAAGCTAATTATTGTCTTACTCGTAACCAAGCAGCACATGATCTTGTTTTGGTGGAGCTTCAGTGAGGAAAATAGGAGAAGCTACATGCTATGTGTAAAACTGTCTGAAAGCACAGCCTGGAGAGCCCCAGCCAGGTTAGTGCAGTTCCCCTCTGCTCACACTGACTGCAGGCAGATTGCCCTACAAGAGAGATTTGATACCTGCAGTCGAACCAGCAGGTGTGTTAGATTGCTTTCTGTACGAGGGCGTGTAGGGATAGAACAAGAAGGAATGGCTTTGAACTGAAAGAGGGTATGGTTAGAGCAGATATTAGGAAGAAATTCTTAATTGTGAGGGTGGTGAGGCACCGGGAGAGATTGCCTAGAGAAGTTCTGCATGGCCATTCCTAGAAGTGTTCAAGGCCAGGTTGAATGGGGCTTTGAACAACATGGTCTAGCAGGTGTCCCTGCCCATGGCAGGGGGATTGTAACTAGATGATCTTTAAAGTCCCTTCAGAACCTAACCATTCTATGATTCATTTTCTACAATTAAATTCTGATAAAATGTCTATAAAGTTGATGATTTTGTTAGTGTTCATATATATTTTTATATTGAAGCCAGATTTTTTTAAAACAAAAAAACTTACAGAAAACATCTCCTCTAAGGCTTTGCTCATCCTCAATTTGATTCTCAAAATCTTCCTTCTCCTCTTCATCTGACTCTTCTGCTTCCTCTTCTGCAGTAGGTTCAATTTCTTTCTCTTCCTCACTGTAGCTCCCACCAAGATCAATACCACCTTCATAGTCCAATAATTGCAAGTGGGTCTTAGAAGGCTGTGTCACAGCTGCTTCTGGGATCACATTCTTGATTACTTCATGCTTTTTTACACTATTTTTATGTGCAAGAAGTTTCTTAATTGTGTCCTTAGCTGTTCCAGGGATTCTTGCAATTTCCTTCACTGACTTTTCAGGGATAACTAGAACCAAAAAGAAAATAGTAAATATTCATCTGAGGAATCATTCAGCAATGAAAACATTTTTAAATGGGACCATGGTGTCCTTTACAATGTCCAGAGGATAATTAACAATACAGTTAAATTCTCTGCTATGAAATACAAGTTCAGCTCTGCACAGAACCAAACACACATGCACATGTTCACCTCTGCACATGTTCACCTCTGCATATGTTGTACAGACAACTCTCTGGCTGAGTTACAGTGAAAAGACCAAGGTGATCCTCTGTCGTGAGTGCTTTGGCATCCTATGTAACACAGGCCATAGAGCCCCCTACATTAATTATTTCCTCTCTGGAGCTTAGGTTAAAAAAAAAAAATAAAAAAATCCTGCTTCTATTTGTGGGCTAATAAAAATTGTCCATGGATGTGAGATTCCCTGCACAACCAGTAATAAGCATTTTTCTTAACTATCTTTTCTGAACTTTTGTGGCCCAATTTTCCTTTTGTGACAGGCTGAAAGCCACTGAAATGGAACATATTTTGAGAAGACATACATCAAGCTGTTCCATCATATTTCATTTAGCTCTAAGGGGTAAATTTAGCTGTAGAGGGTAAACCCCAAAATTCAGAGAGGCATCCAAGAATGCCAAATTATCATCGTCTTGCGATTCCAAGATGGACTAGAACATAAATGTAAAATTTCCTGAGACTTTTACTATTTTATGATTCCTCTTGGCCATGAAATACTGTAGTTTATCCTTTTGGATAATCTGGTATTATCTTTTTAATTATCCTGGTATTATCCTTTTGGATAATAATTATCTTTTTGAATAAGCATTCGTGTAGTATCTTGCAACTTTGGATCCTGCTCAGAAACACAAGGGCTGCCAGAAGTGAAAAACTAAAGAGTAGAATAAAAGTCAATCAAGATTCTTCAAATCTGCAAAACAAAAGAAAAAAATCTGAGTGTGGACTTTTACCTATTATGAAGTATAATGAAGTCAATATAGTCTATATGCAGGCACGAACTTCAAAGCATCTATTGATAAGAGGACATTTTCTAATCATTCTTTCTTTGAGTTTCAAGACACAAGCCTTTTATTTCTTTTAGAATTTAAATTATTTCTCTTTGCAATCATTAAACTATGTTTGGATGCTTGAATGAGGGAGGTTTTTCATAGGAATGCATTTGAAGTTGAATTTCTAGGCATGTGGGGAGGCAGCATTGATTTTCCACCACTGGTAGGATCCAGTAGCAAAACAAAGGGCTGCTTTCAGACAGTATGGTGGGCAGCTGTTCTCCATGTTATCTTAAGATAGGAAAATTATCAGTTTACATGAAACAAGATATTTTAGTTACATATTATGAAAAACTTCCTTACTATCCTTGCTATAGGAAACACAGGAGCAAGCCATTTAGGTTATTTGAACTGTATCACTATAAGTTTTGAAAAATTGTTAGGCTACCATCTGTCATTAATATGCTGGATATGATCTGCCTCAGAGCTAAAGAACAGCCTAAATGATCTCTTTTAGTCCCTTCCAGATGTACTCTTCTCTCATCTGACAAAGACTGATGGCTCTTTGTGCTAATGGCCAAATCATATCTGAGGTTTAAAGCCAGGACTAGTTTAGATCAGTTTGTTCAAGGTATGTGTACAGTGCAAAGCAAATTCAAAGGAGAAATTATGGCAATACTGCAGGTGTTGCCTTTTATCAGCAACATCAGTTGCTGCTCAGCATCAGTGAGGAATAGCACTGTGCCAAAACGAGGTCTGGAAGGGTTTGTGTGACAAATATGCAAGTTTTAGAGAAGATGTTAATCTGAGGACTTCTAGTTTATGAAATGATCCCATCCCACTATAAGGATTCCACTAGACCTAGTCAAGTCCTTATTCTGTCATAGTACCAGAGTTACTGAGGAGGAGCATGTCCTTGGGGTTTAAAGTCCATAGCAATGGACTTTGGGGCTTGAGACAACAACGCTTTGGAAATAACTCAGGATTTCATAACTGCTATGACATGACCAACCAGTATGCAATTACATACTCAGTCCTCTAGTGTTGGGCACAGCCTGAATCTGTGGGGGTGAGGAAGAAGAACTGGTAAATGGGAAAGCTCAAACACATCATAAGTTCCTGGAGGACAGCCTTCTGCAGTTTGAGTCCTTCATGTGAAGTACCTAGGAAACAATGAGAGCTGAGCAGTTCCAGTGTGCTGTACAAAAGCTCTTCCATAGAGAGAGACTACTTCTGCCAGTGGGTCAGAATAGCCTTATACTGCCTTCTGTCTTTATTTCTTGATCAGCATCGATGCTGCAGTACCTACAGTCTTTTTGGATTGAAAATAGTGGGGAAAGTCAGCTATTTTTCTTTCCCTCTGCTTTTGCTCTCTAATGATTGTATTAAGAGAGCAAGAATATGTTCCTATTTTGCTCCTTATTTTGTAATAATGAAAACTTCATAGTAGCATTTTGAGACAGATGTACTGGACTTGTAACCTTGGGTAGTACTTTTTTGTGTTTCTTTTCTTAGAGACAGCAGAAGAAGAAACAGTTAATAAAACATAACTGTGCTCTAGTAGGAAAAGGGGAAAGTTCCCTGAATTTATGTTCACTCCTTCAAAATACAATCCTATCATTGTGAATTTGTCCCATTTTGTTCATGGTAAATGCAACTACATGCTATTTAGTATCTCAGGAACAGAATCAGACTCTTTTGGTGTGCTCACTGGAGCGTTAAGTATTTTTTGAGGTTGCAGTTGGAGTAAATGGATGCCAATAAAATAAAAACCAAAACTGAGGAGTTTTCTTTTGGATAAAACTTGTAGACTTGCTCGTCAAATACTTTTAAGTAAACTCTTTACTAATACTCCACTAAGTGTCCTCTGGAGGATGTAAGGGAGGATGTAAGGAAGGATATAAGGTTTTCTGTGTCTAAACTCAGAATGCAGCAATAAAAATTAACAGGAAAGCTTAATTCCAAACAAATTTCCTCTTGACAATCAGCAACAAGAAACTTCTTTCTGTTAATAAAGAGGCTATGGGGATTTTCAAAGCAGGACTGACTGCTCAGCAAACCTGAACATCTGCTTTAGTTTCGGCTTTGAAGTCTTCGTTGTGAAATGACAAATTCTTACAGCTCAACATGATAACCTCTCTGGTGTCAGAAAACCAATCTCCCTGCATGTGCAAAATTAAGAAGCGCAGAAAACCAAATGATGGGAGTGGCAAATATAGAGGGATGAAAATTTCTAAATCCCCATGCACTTGCAGACTCCAGTTTGCTGCAGCACTATGAAAATCTGCATGCTCATGGGGACAAAGAAGGACGAGACAACAAACACATTTTAGGGTATAGCACTAATCCCCTTCTAATCTGCAGTCAGCTTTAGAGTAGCTGGAAATGTGGATTTAAGGCTTTTTGTGTCTACACATATATTGCAGGAGGACTCCAGTGTAATGATACTCCACCTCAAAGTCAGTCTGTTCTTTTGAATCCACTGCCTGTGGACTTGCCAGAATGAGCAGCTCACCTTCCCTGGCAATTGCAGGTGCTACAGCTGAGGCAGTGATTCTTCAGGGCCCTTTGCCCTGGGACATGGAGATAAATGCAGAGATGTTGGTCACAAATATTTGTGCACGTGACTGCATAGAGAATTTTGGAAAGTGAAAAGAAATGTAATGTATTTCATCCCAGCTCTTCCTTATGTACCTTCCATCAGGAAGCATGCAGATTAACGCCTCCTGCTCCTACAATTTGTATTTATTGCCCTAATATGAAAATATTTCAGTTTTTAAAGGTATTTTCTTTGTTTGAATTAGAGAGAATTAAAGCAAGAGGTAAGAAAACAAAGGCAAATGGTGGCTTGAGGGCTAAAAGTAAATCTTTTCTGTCATCAGTTGCTGTACAAGACTATAAAAAACACAGAAAGGGGTTGGTGTAGGATTCCTAATAACTAAGTTGTGAAAGTTGAGTTGAAAAAACAGTACATAGAGAGCAGATGCCAACTCCTTGACTCTGTGCTATTTTGTGTAAAGGGAAATACTAAAGGAATGATACAGGAGAGTGACGGACAGTGATCTGTTTTCCTTTCACACACCAGTGCTGGCCAGGGCTCTGAATGTACAGGAGATGCAGGAACAGACAGCTTGCTCTGCACTCCCCACTGCTTCCACCTTCACACCTAGCAATATATTTAAAAACCTGATGAGAGACAAGCCTTGGAGATTGGCTTATAAATCCTTTTATAGCTCCCTTTGTAGCTTCTCTAGAGAAGAGTTGAAGAGGTGGTGAGGGATACAGACAACCATTTACCACATTTAGGTAGAGTCTGTAGATGTGAGTAAAGATGAGATCAGCATGACATAGTTTCAGAAATCATTCTAAAATTCTCAGCCTCTTTTACACAGTCTTAAGAGTCTGAAAGCTTTTGTAGATGGATTAAAACACAGATTCTGTACTATTATTCTCTTTTAAACACCATGGAATATTATCTACCAGTATCTATTTCTACCCTGTTTCATTTGTCAAGTTTTTATTGTCTTTTTTAGGGAAGGATACTTGGAGAAATCAAGGCAAGTTCATCATGCTGGACTGTGCTTAATACTTGGCTACACTAGCAGCAATGCTTCCAGTAGGAAATGTGTGATGACAAAAGCCTAAGTATTATTTATTGAAGGATGACAGAAGTATTTGACTTCATACTGAATTGAACTGTGGGAAAATCACCAGTGATAATGACTACAGTTGCTTTTTAAGCTTTGAAACTTTATTATGTCAAACTCAATGTTTCTCAGGACTGGCAAGTTAATAAGAAAGCTAAATGATATATGCGGCTTGAAGATTACCCTATCAGTGAAAAATGAACGAGCAATACAAGAGGCACAGAGATACTTGGCATGAATTTGTATTGACATTTAGATATCCAAAAAAGCATACTGAAGTGTAGTAACCACTGCCCCTAGCCCAGCAATAACAAGAGTGTCATTGTTGAGCTCCTTAAAGTGATGCCTGAAGGTTGTAAAGTAAAGCTTTTCCCTGTTATTTTGTAGATCCAAAAAATTGAATTAAAAATATGTTCATTTTCCCCCCAGGAATCCTAACTGCTTATGGAACCTTGTGAAACTCTATTCTTAAAAGCTGAAATAAGCATAGAAGTAGGTGGTGTGGGAAATGCAGTTTTTCAATGCACAATGGGAAATCAGGAAACACATGAACCTGAGAAGAGCAACAGATTGCAGCAAGATAGAGGCCAGATGTGGAAATGGCTAGGGCTTTTTTAGGGATCATTCAAAAGGTTACATCTCTATGGATTCTCAAATAAAATGTGGGCTAGAGACAGTTCAGAAACAACCTCCAGTATTTCATGCATATAGGAGTGTTAAATGGCAAAAGGGTGCCTGAACAATCACGGGTCTTATCCACACCAGCAGTAGTATTTGCAGTCTGATATTACAGCAGCTTTCTCGTAAGTTAATATATTGACATGTAAATTGAATGAAAAAATTTACCCTCCCTTATGTGCAAAGGTGAATTATATATACCTCACTTAGTAGGTTATTTGGTGGCATGAGATGTAGCCATAAGCACTTCATTATAAACCATGTACTTAGTTACTCTCCTTTCATTCTCCAAAAATTAAGCTATATATTAAAATGTTTTTCATTTGTTATTAAAAGAAAATACTGCTGCCATGGTAGCCAGTTTGTTATATACTAGAGGCAATTGCTATAAAGAATTAATGCTTCCCTGTGAAAACAGGATTCCAACCCTGTGGGAATACTTATGTGGAGTACTGAGGACATATTTAAGAGGCCTTTTGTTTAAGTACAGCACAACTGCAGGCCCATCTGTTGAGAGTTGGAGAGGGATGCAGGAGCTGTAGCTGCTCTCACTGAAAGAAGTGCAAAGTCACTAAAAAAGCCTTAATCCCCTAATTTTCCAGGATGGTGTCCTCATCCTATTAAATCCAATAGCAAAACTTTTGGCTTCAGTAAAGCCAAAGCTTTTGCACAATTGCCATATGACATAGACAATACTTAGTGTTTCAGTGTAGGCTGGTACATCCAATTGGTGTCTGTGTCAGTTTGCAAAAACATTTTCCCCAATAGCAAGACACATGTCCTGCTCCCATCAGTTACACTGGTCAGACTCTTTTGAGGATTGCAGCAAAAATCAACTAGCCTTAAAGAATCTCCTCCTCTTCCCTTTAAATTAAAGGTGTATGTGGGAGAATTGCCTTCAGAGAAATCAGTCTCTCAAGCACCAGGGCTTTTCAGGTTTTACCTACCACTGGCTCTGTATTTTTCTCCTCCTCAATTGTTGTATACATCTCTCTAGCTAGACACCCACCTTTTGGCTTTCTGGCTTTGGCTTTGATTTCTCTCATTACTATGCGTTACTCCTCTATCTTCTCTTGTAGTAAATCTCTTTTCCATTTAGTGTATTTTACTAAGTTCATGAATTATGTCTCCTTCCTCTGCTAAACAACTAATGAACTTCAGTAAGTGAAACTATGACATGATGAAGTAGGCAGAGAGAGGGCAAATAATGTAAGAGAAACACCTGTGAGAAGATAGGAATCACCTGACCTCAGTACTGATTTTTTTTACAGGGCTAGATATTAAAAAACTGCCTCTCCAATAATGAAAATATTTCCATTGTCCATATTTAAGCAGTCATTCCTGTTGAAACGTTTCTGCTTAAGGAAAGAATATGTTTTTACATAGACTTAGACAAAAGGAGTTTTTCCTTGGAGATTGTCAGCACCTCAATAAAAAGAAAATAAACAAACATATGAAAAAAAGAAACAAACCAGGTAATTTTGCTCAGAGATGTAGCTGTTTAACATTTCATCAGTGGTACATTTTGTTGTAACAGAACCATATTGACATGTGTCATATCAGCTTGCTGTGGTGTTCAGTCAGGTCTCAATCCTCACTGCGTCCTTCCGTTGCACTGAGCTGCAGTGACGTATTAAAAGGGATGTGGTCTAACAAGGAAACCAGCTCATAACATTGAATTTGAGCAGAAGAATCTTCTAAACATCTCTGCTGTGGCAATCTATGTCCAAATCTAACTTTTCAGTACCAGTCAGGTTTTTGTGTGTTTATTTTTGCTCATTAAAAATAAACATCTTTTACTGAAAGTAGAAACTTAACAAAATAGTGTGATTCCTGGGGCTGTCCTGTGCAGGGCCAGGACTTGGATGATCCTAGTGAGTTCCTTCCAACTCAGAAAATTCTGCAATTCTGTGAAAACACTAACTTATCAATGTGTATTAGAAGTTTCAATTACCATCATAGTGGGAGTAGGAACATGAATAATAGAGGGACTCACAGAACATCTGTGACCATGAAATATAATCATAATACATCTCTGATCAAGGATTACTCGAAAAAGACCCAGGAAAAATGGTTTATATATTTTGTAGAGTTCATCTGCTATAGACAAAAACTTTTATAAAGTCTGAACAGGACTCAGGTATCCTCCTGAGGAAAACATCTCTGATGATGTTGCAGGAGAAATCTCTGCCAGATTTAATACAGATATAAATAAAAAGGTTCATTTTAAATAGAAAGACACAAGCAGCCTTTCTTTGTTTCTTCTTGGAGGGTCATATTCAGTTAGAACTGGGCAATGATATCTTTAAAGGAACTCTTCAATATTCAATTGACAAAAAAAGACAAAATTTTAAGGGAAAATAGTTTAACACAGAAGTCACAGCTTTCCTCCCTTTTCTAATTTTTTGCTAAGTTAGCCTGACACTTTTGTGGAAGGGACTGCACAGCCCTCCAAGGGGCTAGCCATGGGAGTTCATGGAAAATTCACAGTATGTTTTTAAAGTTTTCATGACAAATTCTTTTCTCTGTTCTACTTGGAATCCCTAGAGATACTATGAGACTTGGATACTCATAGGCTTAATTTGAACAGCTAATACATGTATTAACTATGCTATGACTCATTAATTATTTTTTTTGAGAGATCTTGCTTGGTTTGTATTGCAGCACTGTTCAGCATGACATTTCCAATAAAATGCCTTATAATGATCAATTATTGGAGAAAAACAATACAGCAGTATTCCTGACATTCAGTGGTACTCACCAGCACAATCAAATCCAGTTCCTTGGTAGCCCTGTTTACACTTGCACTTGAAGGATCCTTCAGTGTTGAGGCACTCTGCATGGTTGTTACACGTGTGTGTATTTGTCACACATTCATTCACATCTAAGGAAAGATATAAATGCTTCAGTGCAAACCCAAGGTTTGTGACAGTCTGTGCCAGCCACCTGTTTCCAGGTATTGTAAGCTCTAACATTAGACCAAGACAGTCCATTGACCCTCACAGGCAGAAGAATTCACAGTAGGAGAGAATGCTGAGTATCGTCTCCAAATGCACAGCTACTGGCATATACATCCATGGAAAATGTAGAGCATTCCAGTAAAGACAAAGTGAATGTGGTGATTTTATGATTGAGATTAGGATTAAAGCTATAGGTTGAACACACTCTTCTATTAGCAAAATGCAAAAGGCAGCAAGAGAATGTGTGACATCAATTAGAAAACAGCCCACCAAAACTTTCTAAGTCATTCATTCACTGTAGAAGTAATGCAATGGAAAGTAACCCTGAGCATGCCAAGACGTTGAGATCTTTAATCTACCTCTAACATTCCAGCATAGATATGATGCTGTATGAAAAAAGTATAATCAGGAAAATTCAGTACAAAATACTATGTTCAACTCACAGCAAAAGGTATCAACACCAAGAATAGTTGATTTTTTTCTCCTTTTCCTTTATTTTTCTCCATCACAAAGATGTTTCTGATTTCTCCCACATGAGCAAGTCAAGATGGTGAAAAAACATTTGCATTACTGGCATTTTATCCAGATTGTATCATTTTTAGTAGCTGACAGGTCCTCTCACAATATAAGTCAGCAGACAAGTAGCAGAAAGACTGACTCAAAAATCTGGTATGTCTGAGAGTAAAATTTAGGTTTACAGGTAAAATCCTGATTACTGAGACTTCTCCAGTTTTTCCTCCATGCACACATATTGTATGAAAAGGAAAGTATTTTTTCCACTTTGAGACTTTCAGGTTTGCAGGCAACAGGAAATGCAAATTTAAGTCTCCAAACCTACCTTATGATCTCCCTCCCACCCCTCCCTCAATATCAATCAAATATAAAAAACCCCTATGAATTCTCTTTTTTATGCATTTGTAGTAGTTCCAACTCTTCCAGGCCCTTTGTGGTCAACAGCTTGAACGATGCTCCTGTGGCACCTGCTGCAGTAACTTATACTTTGCTGTTCTTCCATCACTCAACTAATGGACTGAAACAGGAGTAAAGGTGTTTTGACATCTGTTTTAACACCTGAGCATGTCAAGATAAGTTTTTGCCTGTATTTATTTTTGTTAAGGAGTAACTTTGGCATGCAACAGAGGCCTGAAAAGTAATTGACACCTACTATTTTCACACCCTTTTTTCCAAGTTCTGTACTGTCCATCCAAACAACTGTTTTTAAAGTCATGAAAGCACTTGATTCACATTCCTCAATGACACACAAAACAGAAAAGAAAGATTGAGGGACTGCTTGTTCATCACAGTTTGAAAATCAAGAAGACAAAAAATAGCTTTTTAACTAAAACTGTACCAGAAGTGGTATTTATTTCAGTCCACTGATGCTAACTTACTACAAACTCTTACACATCTTGACTTCAGACAATGAGGCAATTTAAATTGCAAGTGCCAGTGGTTAGGTTTTTCATAAGGCTGCAGAGAAAACCCAGAGGAAAATTCAAAGTGCCATCAAGAATATTCTTAGCATGACACCTTTTATCCATTTTTGAGGCAGTACCTTCAGGATAGGCCAACATGCTTCAGGCAATTACAGGGAAGATGCACACTGTGGGAATAAAAAATGAATGAAGAAGGAAAATTCATGGGCTAGCTCTTACCTACACAGTCATAGTGGCCGCTGACATATTTCAGTTCATAACCAAGCTGGCACTTGCAGTAGTAGCTTCCAAAGGTGTTGACACATCTGCGGTTGTAAGAGCAGAGAGCTTTGCCAGAGGAGCATTCGTCGATGTCTAGAGCAGGAGAAGGGATGCTGGTCAGGTCCATAGGAAGGTAAAATGGGAAAGTGAGAACTAGTTTGGATTTGCATGCAAATGGTTTGGTCTTGGCTATCACAAATTGCTTAATAAATAAGTCTTGTAATTTCACACTTAGTGATGACTTTTGGCTTTTGCATATGTTCTTAAGAATGAAGCAGCAAAATGCAAACTAACTTCATGGAAAATTTTGAGACCTGGCATGGTAAAATCCAGGTAACTGGCAGTGGGGATTCTCCTCACTGCGGACAATGATTTCCCCTAAGATCTTGGAGCAGGATCAGGAGGAACTCCACAAATTCCTTTATTTTCCTGAGAATGGAAATGTCAGAGAACAGTTTAAGAGAAAGTTCCAGAAACAGGAAACCAAGAGCAGCAGCAGTTTTTCTGCTTAACCTCTGCACCTCCCCTTGCTGAGCTAAGGCAAGACATATACGAGGGAGAGGGTTTTCACACTGTGAGTGGTCTTTCCAGGAAGGCAGAGGACAGGGACATATATTTTGGAGAAGGAAGCTTGGTATGGGAGAAGCCTAAGAACATTACATTCAACAACCATTGTAATTAAATGTTACTGATTTAAATTTGTTTTGTTGCAACATCAAATTTTAAATAGTGCCAGTTATAGTATTTGGCCTTTGTCATTCCTTATCACATTTTAGCACATAGTAATGACTTTGAATGTAATTCATCATGCCACAGGGCTGCCCTTTCTGGCTTAGGACTGCTGTGATGTGCTGCTGGATATCACAGTCAGTCTTTTTATAATTTCTACCATGTTTTTCCATGCTTTCCATGTGATCAGACAAGGAAGAGTGAAGCATATCAAGGTGTTGCTCCACAGGTCCAGGAATAACGCAGCTTCTTAGGAGGATTAAGCTAGGACTAATAGCCAGAAATCTTCAAATGCTTATCTGTTTTTGCTGTTTCTGTGACTAATGCCCAAGTATTAGAGTGTCTTACTATATCTATCAGTATCTTACAGCATCTATTCTGCTATCCAGCAGGAACATGTTATATCATTTTAGAGCTGGAGAACTGATGATATACCACATGTCATGCAGAAAGGACCGATCTAATATTTCTAACCACTGGACATACCTTTTTGTCTATTGTAGCTTCTATCATATGTACCAGCATTCTTTCAAATCCATTTGAGCAGGAAATGTAAATTAAAAAACCCCAATACAAAAGAATAAAAATAGTTGCTTGAATAATTCAGCAAAAGATTTAATAGAAACACTCACATTGTCTATTGTATTTAAATACATATCTACAATGTTCACCTTCACATAGCTTTTAATAATTCAGATAAATGTTAACTGTGACTGGTGGTCATCCAAGAGCCTTGCTGATTGCCCAAAGCAGAACAATTCCAATTACATTTCATTTGAAAGACAGAAATATCATTCTCATGTTGGAGTCTCTATACTTTGGAATTTGAGCCTACTATCTGTGTGGGTTTATTTAATAGCTCATAAAAGTCAGAAAGTAGTCCCAGGTCATACAATCTTCATATGTGACTTGATATTACCACTGTGTGTTAAAGAGACCATTTCATTTAGTAACTGTCCCTCTGCACAACAATGAATCTTGGTTGATGCCTTGTTTTAATCTTTAGCTTGAAATGTTAGGAATGAGAGTGTTTTGGCCACTGGAGTTAAGATTTTTAATTATTTAATTATTGTTATTATTACAGTTGTTGTTGAATGTTAAAATGCTCAATGTCTAAAACATTCTTTAAGCTTTCAAAATCATTGAGCCAGTATGTGAGCCAGTAAGTAAGTAAGTAAGATTAGCAAATTATTCCTCTTTGCCTGTAAGGTACCATGTCAAATAATTTGAAGGATTTGTATCACCGAAAGAATGAAAAATACGTGGAATCATTAATATGTCGATAAAGAAACTTTAAGTAAATCTTTATGCAAAATTGGGGGGTTTTCCCCACAACCACAAATGGCTGAGGTAGGAAGGGTTCTCTGGAGGCCATCTGATCCAATTCCCTGCTCAAGCAGGGACACAGAGGGATGGTTGTCCTGATCCTGCTACTCCCTGACGTGCACTTCACTGCCCCTTCTCCTGTAGTTGTTGAAGTGGTCCCTGCTTTGGAGGGTTTGTTTCATAGCTATTAGGTTTCAAAAGGAGCTCATTTAGCTCCAATATTAAAATGGGTACAATTGCAGCTTTCAATTGCACTGCTGTAGCACTGCTTTGTCAGATGATAATGTAAACCAGTATCACAGAACACAATACCAAATGTTACAAACAATGCTTTCTTCATCACAGGAAATTCACAGGTAAAGTAATGTTGAGGCTTCTGGAGAAAAATCAAGAAGTTTGTATTGCGTGTCATCACAATAAAAGAAAACCCCATCCAAACACAATGCCCAGATCCTATAACACATTATGTCGGTAGGGCAGCTTTCTGAAGACAAAGTGTTGTCTTTAATGGTCTCATAGCAACAGGGAGAAACTGAATCTGTTGATGACTCTAAATCATGTCAAAACATTCAATGATTTATTGGAGATGAGACTTATCCGAAGAATTACATGGCCAATGGTACAAGAACAGTTCTTAAAAAAACCCATGAAAACTTTACATCACACTGTGACTAATAAGAAATATTATTCAAGCCAGCATGGAAGATTAACTACTTCCTAACCTTTCCCCAGAATCTTATGGTTTCAGGGATCCTACAGAAAAGAAGCTGAGAGTGAGCTCTCTAACCATACCAATGCATGTCCTTCCATTTGGTCCCAGCTGAAGGCCACCTGATGGACAGAGACACTGTACCTCCCCTTTGACTTCTTCACATCCATATTGGCAATTCACCATGGTACACGTTCTAGAACCTGAAAACAGTATTTAAAATAACAAAAACAGCAAAATTCTAGGCTGGGATCACACACTTAAAATTAAGTTAGATCTGGATGAACACAAATTAGTCAGAACAAAATTCCATTCATTATAAACAAAGCTGCATATACATTAGCATATTAACAATCCAGGAGACCATGGACAGATCTTACATTCCTGCCTACTTTGTTCTTTCCTTATCAGCCCTTATTCCTCTTTATTTTTCACTGATCCTAGTTCTGTGACTTCTTAATACTACCCTTTAGACTCAGAGACAGAAATGGAAGGAATAAATGTTCATTTCTCATGGATCTCAGGGCCCCACAGGTGTTGTCTGCCAGTAACACACACCATGGTTAGTAATGCAGGGCACAAACCCAAGACGGGATGTGTGGAAGGGAAACCCTCCAGAAGCTCTGGCCCCAGGCACCTTTTGTGGCAATTTCAGTCTCTCTGCTCTGGTTTCCTGACCTGCTCTCGAGCTGCAGACCACGCACTCCTGTGAGTATTTGCCAAGGCTGGGTATTTTTCCAATTATTCTAAGACTGGCTCGCCAAATGGACACCCTGCTTGGTGAATGGTTTTCTCCAAGGTTTGGAGATCAAAGCTTTTCAGAGTTTATGGTTTTATGACATATTCATGGGAAAGACTGTGTTGCATTCCATGCAGCCAGGCCCATTGGTTTAGCGTAGAGCTCTCAAGCAGATTGTTCCACTGCTCAGATGAACTGGCTTCCTTGTTCAGTTGATGGATCTGCTCCAGTCCAGTGAACTCCATAAAGCTCCAGTCCAGTGAACTGCATAAAGGGTTGTCACCATGGTACCTGGGTTTTGTGAAATTCAAAGCCAAAACACATGTGTGGAACTGCTCAGGTCTGAAAAATCAGGTTGGCTAAAAAAGCAGAATGCTTTCCATTTCATGCTGGCTTAAAGACAAAGAAAATTGGTAGAAATACCTATTTTCCCCAGAAGTTTAGATAAGCCTTAGCTCAATGAACAAATGTTTGCAAGAAGCTGGCAGAAGCTGTGGGAACTGTATCAACACAGATAAAATACATCAGTCATAGAGCACAGAAAGGTAAAGCAAGAAATAACGGCATGAAATTCAGCACAGTAAAAAGTAGTCTGTATTGGTGCTTTGCTTGGATAGACTAATTAATCCTTATTCAACAAATGACCTGGCAGGGCTATGCAGTGAGATTGCCCTAGCTGTCCTTCATCTGAAGTAACACTATCAAAGATTTTTCCTTCTAGCAGGATCAAAACTCCTCTGAACACTTTCAAAATACAAGCATGACCTATTTTACTTTATCTAGGAACTACCAAATAGAAAAGTCTCTTTCAGCTGTGACAGTACCAGAGAGCTGGGGCAAAAACCCTATCCTGAATAAGCTAAATCTGTTCATCACGAGAAGAAAATCTACTGGGATTAAATGGGATTAGATGATTTTCATTTGCCTGTTCTATGAGCTTTATTACTTACTTGCACATCTGCCATCTGGCATAAGCATGTACCCGTTGAGACAATAGCACTTGTAGCTGCCATGTGTATTCATACATCTGTGCTCACAGGGACGTGGCTTCAGTCCACATTCATTCAGATCTGCAGAAGTCATTGAAATTAAGTGAGTGCTGGGTTTTTATACATATATTCATACATATAGGAGGATAATATTGCCTAATGTGTGGAGTTCCCCAGAGTAAAATCGTTCAGATGGAAAATGAGCCAGCCTCTTGCAAAATGAGAGTTTAGCAGACCATCTGGTTGAAAGACTGCTAGTAAAACCAACATACACAGACTTCTACACTTGAAAAACCAATGCAAACTGGCCACATTTGGCAGCTTGTTAGGAGGAAGTGGAAGGGTGGAGAATTTAGTTAGTCTCTTTTTGGGGCTTATTTGTCTGGATTTCTCTGACTCTAGCTGGAGATTTTAGCTGACCTCTGTACTAGAAAGGCAAAAACATTGGACTAAGAAAATTAGTTTGAGATAAAGTGAAACAAAAACTTTTACTTTTATTTTCGTGAGCTACACATTGGCACCAAAGATATCAGTAGCAGAAATTAAATACAATATATGATAAGGATTATGTGACTTTAAAAACAAAAGGACTAATCTCAAAAATCTCAAAATCCTGAGAATAAAATCAACCTAAATCATTCTCAAAATCCTGGAGTAAAGGCTTTGTAGAACCTAACTTAATTTCAGATTTCCAACAGCTGTCCTTCACAAGGAGAAAATGAGAATTCTAATGTTTAATTTTTGTGGTATAGGTTGAGCAGTGTCCACAATGATGTGTGGCCTGTGACAAAGGGGACAAAATCTGTGTTTGTGACTTCCGGGAACTGACATCTCTACTTCTTGTAGTGACTAGTAAACAGACAGAACTCATTAACAGAATGCACCAGCATATGCAGCCAATTCAACATGTGTTTAACAATACATATGACCAGTAATATATTTCCAATAAAGATGCAGCTCTCCAGGCAAGTAGAAGTAGTGAGCTTGTGCAGCTCCACTTCTAATGGGAGAAGCATCTGTCTTGTGTCTATGCAGACTACAGAAAAAACCCCAAGCCATTCAAAGCATAAGCTTTGTGGAGGTGCAGAAGTGTTTGTTACAGCTCAGTCCAGGGAAGAAAGAGGGTTGCATTCTATTATTTAAGGATAGGGTGTGTTTGAAAAAGGGCAACCTATCTGCTTACAAGTCACATTGGATTTTTGTGCTACTGTGGCTCTACTAAATAACCAAGACCCTCTTAGCAAAGAAACTAGGGAGGAAACTGGAGAACAAAAGTTATTCCACTTAGACCATACATTTTCAAAAGTGCTTATCTGCACCTATCTCACACAATGCACAGATAGCATACACAGCTCTAAAAAGAATAAGGTTAATTTGGCTCAGACTTGGTGGCAGACTAATACAGTTCCCTTATCTCTGTTATTTTAGTTAGCTCATGTTGAGCTTGCTCAGCAGGGCATTCTGCTGTAAGGACAGACCAAAGCTACATCTGCCAGTAAATTAAAAGTGGGTATGAGCATTCCTGGCTGCTGGAACATGACCACCTATATGGCTATACTGTTGAAACAGCTCTTGGACACTTCTGGCCTGTGCCAGCCACCACTTTACTGAAACAATCCTGGCTGTACCTCAGAAGGTAGAAGAGCCCAGGAGCTAAGAGGCGATTTGCACACGTAGGTCTGTGTGGTGCTTCCACCAAGCCTCAGACTCTGAACCTATTGCAAGTGGCACAGAACCGAACTGATTGCCTACTGAGGACATTTCAAATGCAGATGGAGTTACTACACAGAAAACACCAAAAAAACTGGGGGCTTCTCTGTTGCCTTTTGGTAACATTTAAGCTGGCAAATAATTTTTGAGATTTAACTTCTGGATTTAAAGGATGAAGTTCTAAGTAATACCTATATATCTGTTACATACAATCACAGCTGCTTTGTCCCTTTCCTCTCTAGTGGTACTGAGGAATTAACTTCTTTCCCAGTGAGAAACATCAAAAGTGCAAAAGATGGAGTTTTCCAAAATATATAGTTTTATGATATATCGTTTGAAAGATACTGTAAAATAAATGGGTTGTTTTTACTATAAATAATGTGTGTTTAGCACATCAATGCACCATTTTCAAGCAAATGCAGCAGGACCTTGGGAAAGCAGCAAGGTCAGACCCATCCATTTGTGTGGCCTTTGTGTCATATTTCCATCATAGCACCTGCAGTTCACTCATCTGCACTGCAGTAGGATGGCGTGTCCATGCACAGCTCCTTTCGTGTGATCCAACACAAGAGTCTCATATATTGGAACAGGAGAAAAAGTTCTTACCAATGTGTTAGCTGAAATATTTCTATATCAAATTACAAGTTTATGGAGGGAAAGTGGTTCATTCAAAGTTTCTGAAAATGCAGTTCTAAAGACTCCCAATTCTGATTCTCAGAAATACCAATCAGCATCTGTGAACAGCCCAGGCAGCTTGATAAATTACATGTCTAGCACATAATTGCATGCCTTTCTGATTAGAAGGTTAGTTAAAAGAGAAACATGGGTTGCTAATTAAGAAAATAACATGGGTTCTGGAATTGACTTCCATCTCTTCTGATACTTCCCTATAAAATCTCTCCATACCTTAATCCTCTGACTATAAACGTAATAGTTTGCCCTTGCCATCACTCCGTAGGAGACACAAAATATAGGTTCACACTTCTGTCTGCTGAAGGAGGCTTAGAGCTTGCCTGGGATGGTGGAGATGCTAGAGCCTAAAACTCTTAAGTTCTTCTATGTCAACATGAAAATATTCTGGTTTACTATTTTCAAAGATGACATAAACCCCAGTACAAGATAAAGAGACAGAAAATCAGCAGTCTACTTTCTGGAGCATATGGACAAACCTTGATTACAGGTTTTCCCTGTAAACCCAGGAAAACATTTGCATTTGTTTGGTCCCATGCACTCGCCGTACTTGCAGCCATGTCCACAGGTAGCTGGTGTGTCAGGCAGAGAAAGGAGAGATAAAAAGTTAGAAATATTCTGTTTGCAAACTTTGGCTCTGCTTAGTTGACTAAAAACTTTTTGCACAAGTTCAACACCCTCCATACCTCTCCCTCTAGTCTGAGCATGGTAACTACTGATCAGCACTTTATTTCTGCTTGCGAATAGCAACACTAACATAAGTTACAAGAGTTTGATTTTTTACAGGTTTGTAAAGACCTGGAAAAGAGGGGATTACTTTTAGGTCTCTCCCTCATATTTTTTCTGCTTACAACTCACATTTAGTTTTGTACTCTTGCCTTTTTCCTATTTTTAAGAAGCCTGTATAAGAAGCAGCTGGCCAGCAGCTTGACTTGCTGTGCTTGGCATCTGGAGTAGGAAAGAGGCAACGGCACTCTCCTGCAGCCAAAGGAGACACATGATCCCACAGCAGTTTTACAGTCTTGGACCTCCTCAGTTACAGCTGAGGAATGTGTCTATCCCATAGTGGAATATCCAGAACACATCTGTCATCATGCAACTGTTCATACCACACATCTCAATAAGAAAAATTGCATCAGGTTTACAATAATTTGAGAGGGCTATGCTTAACCTGGATGCATTAAAAAGTAAAATTTTGTAACTCTCAATCCTGTGGATCATCAGTCAGAAATTAAATGATGACTTGTATAAGGTTTATAGGGTTCCTAAAGTCAATATAATTCTCAACATGGGGTTTATTCAGGAAGAGCAAACTAAACTTGCATTTAAACCAGGACTAGCTCTGAAAAAAACAGAGAAATAGTATGCACCAACATCCACATATCGATACCTTGTGTAGCTAGGCTGATCTGCAAACTATAGGAAAGTCACATTGTTAGATACTATACAGTAAAATTAATAATTAAAATTCATACTTCTGAATTCAAGTACCTTCCCTGCATTTACAGATGCATTCAGATGTTCTGACCCACTAACTCTACAGACTGAGCCATTTTTATAACACTGTTTCTATCCATGAATGCAACATAGCACACTGTAAGACCAGCATGTTCCCTTGGGATGGACACATTCTGCAGTAGTAGCTGAGGAGATCCAAGGCTAGAAAAGACCAAATTGCAGTGTTAGCACTGAAGCAGAGAATCCTGCATCTGGATTTACAATGCAGAATTACATTATAGGGGGCTTAATGTAATTTGTCAAAGAAGAGCTTTCAAAGTTTATGAAAACCTATTGCTTTAAAACAAGACAACCTATTCCACTGGCTGATCAAAGCTATATTTGACAATTGTCCCTCCAGCTATTTATTCGCTTCAAAACTAAGGTGCTATTAAGCAACAATCCTTTTTTTCCTTTTTTAAGATGACATGTTATATATACACAGCAGAGACATTTTAGCATCTTTCCCTTTTAGTATATTGATTTTCAACAACTAATAACCCTAAGCCTCTATACAAATTCACCAGATATAAAATGCCAAAGTTTCTGGAACAACAGGTGCAACATCCGGAAAAGATTTCTAAAACATGTATTTCATGATTTTTTTGTGTTTTCACCAAGTTCAGTTGGAGAGAGACTCCACATTGCCTTATTCTTGGGATCTGTAGATATTTTACACATTAGAAGTGTCTTAAGAGTAACTGTCTCTTCATTAAGCCAATGAACAACAGACCAGAATGTTGGCTGGCTATCCAAGTTCGAGTCAGGTGCACTTATTGCTTGAGTTTTGTTTATGTTTTCAAGAAGTTAAAACCTCCTGGTTTTCAGAGGCTGTGTACTCTGAAGATAAAGGATACCAAGTGATAGAAAACTATTTTAGGGGTCCTTATGAGGCTTTGGAAAACACTGTGGTTTTGGCACATACTCAACAGCTGTAACAATACAGGCACTGACCAGGGCTGTGCAGGAGATTAGAACAGATGGTCCCTTCTGGATCTAAAAATCTCTGAATTTGCAACTTATGGTTTGTTGTTATTCACCCAAAGTTCTGGTTTTTTGAGGAGAGGGTCTCTCAAACACATTTTATTCTCTTTCCCACAGAGTTAAGAAATTTCACTCTTCAGAAGGTTTCTTTCTGTAACTTCTAGCAGACATATATGTAACCCCTTTATTAGTGCCAAGTATGCAGCCACAGAGAGGAAAGAAGCATAAAGCTACTGTTACCTTCGCAGTGGCCCTTGTTCATTTTCCAGCCATAACAGCAATCCAACCTAGAACCATAGCGACACACCCCAGGCTGGCTCACAGCCACCAGCTGCCCATGAGCTCTCGAGCTGTGTAAGGAAGGACAAACATAAGCTCCATCAGGCAAACGCACTTTAGTTCATTCCTCTGTATACTCCATTGCACATTTCCCTTATGTTTTATCTGCTGTCAGGCATTTTTATTTCACCAAACCTAGGGCAGTGTTTCTAGACAGGAATGAAAAGTTAAATTTGATCAGAGAAACAGGGGATATGGGAATGTTTCACCTGCAATAAATTAACTGTGCAACATAAACCCTTTCTAATGAGGAACATGGGAAAGGCAGAAAATACAGCCAGGTGCCCTGCTAAAATGAATAATTTTTAATATCAGTGAAGTCAATGGGGCTGCCTCAGTTTGTGTCATGTGAACAACCTGGATCTGATGCCATACCTGACAGTGCTATTGCTTTGGATGATGAAATACTGATTCAACAGAAAAGTATGTTCTGAAAATTAGGCAGCCCCATAAAAGCTAGCAACTTGCAGGCTTATAGCCACTGCATATGTGCTAATTGACTGCATAAGTGCAGACAGTCCTGAGCATTCTGGTTGCGCGGGACTCCCTGACCACACAAATGAATGTTAATTTCACCTGCTGATAAGCCCAGGGAGGTTCAAGGTCACTGTGCAGATCAACAACTGCAAGAGTTGGAAAACTTGCCATGTTACTTGCCAAAATTATAAATCTGACAGAAATCCACAACTGTGTAAATCTTCTAGACCTACTCTGTGCTGCAACTAGTGCTGTGGCTTTAGTGGTCTTCTCCCCCTGCTTGCTATTATTTATGTTCTCTGTTACCACATGCCTGTCCCTTTCATGAAATTCTAAGTGGGACCCTCAGGTGTTTGTTAAAATTCCAGGAAAGTTTTACTGCTCCCGTACCAGGTTGTATTGTTGTCATGGTTTAGCAATGGCACTCCCCAATTCAGTGCCCCGATCAAGACTCTTTAAAACCATATGTCACTCTCGATGTCCCGTGTTCCCCTCCCCCTTCCCACTGCAGTGGGATGGAGTTGAGAACTGAAGGTACAAAAGGCAAAGATCACGGGTTGAGATAACAACAATTTACTGGAAACAGCAATGACATAAGAAAACAAACAGTAACAGCAACAATACTAATGTCAGAGGGTATAAGAAAAGAAACAATAAACATACCC
>JAWWTY010000001.1:100589875-100699641 GCA_035222235.1 Margarornis squamiger | reverse complement strand
CCAACCCAAACCATTCTGGGATTTTAAGATTTTATATATATATTTATTTATTTTAAAGATAGAACTATTTCTCAGGTAATACCAGATGACTCCCTCCACATTTTCTTGACTGGAAGGAACCCCTTCTTCCTGGAAAAGACTCCCTTTCCTCCACTCCCAGCAATGACATTGTGTGGTATAGAATAACATCCATGTCCTGGCCATGCCCCCTCCTGGCTACTGCAAAAAGTTAACCCCATCCTAGCCAGAAGCAGGAGGATTGTGTATGGATCTTAACATCCATGGTGAAGAAATTTGAATTATATATGGTATATGGGATGATAAAAGCTATAAAGAATGACCTATCTTACAGAGGATGGTAAGGACTTGGCTTCAGTTGAACAAACCAAAAGTTGAGAAGGATATCTGATTGTGGAGGTTTGGGTTGGCTCCCTGCCAAAACCAGCTGCCCATCACATGGATTTCCACCCCCTCCCAAGAGAGAAGGGAAAAAAAAGTACCCAAAGACAATTGTAGTAAAAGTGTATATATATTCACATATATTACAATTTTATACAATCAAACACTATGAATATACAGAATAAGAACCCCAAACAACTCCAAAAGGGAAAAGGGGGGAAAGGAAAATGGGACAAAACGGGGTAAAAACAAAACAAAACTGATAATCACACTCATAAACTCAGGGAAAAGCTCAATAAGTAACTAATACAATAATTTCTCACCAAAACTCCCCTTAAGAGAAGCAGGTCCTTCCCCTCTGTGCAGCTGGGACAACAGTTTCTCAGATAGGCCTCAGCTCAAAGAGATAAGAGCTAAGCCGACACAGAGACCTGATGTCCTCCAAGCACACGAAAGGAAGAGAGAGAGAGAGGAAACCTTCCTCCTATCTTACATACACCTGATTATGTGAAGGAAAGGTGTGGAATATTTCCTTAATTATGACCCTGTTACCAGGGAAGGCCTAGACCAAAACCAAGAAAACTAAACCACCACACTGATTGCTTCCAACTGCATGTCAGGCAGAGAAGAACAAGAGAGAATAGCTCATTAAGATAAAAACCATTTACTCTTGTGCTACCATCCATCAATACTCTGAGGGGAAAAACAAGAATATTAACACAGTCACAAGAAGGGTGAGAGTCCTGAAGAGCTATGAAGAACCAGGAGAAAAATTCCTCCCTAATTTTAAGATACACAGTCTCTTTCATAAACTGAGTAAGACCTAACGTTGCCCGTAATGATACAAACATGGGCATGAATGAAGTTGTTCCTCTCTGAAGTAATATGAAGATTACGAATCCTATCCCAAAAGAAATCAGACTAATTCAGAGGAAAATATTCAGATGCTGGCCAGGATCAAGTAAATATGTAACTATTTCTACAGTGGTGTGAGAAGCAGAAAAAATAAATTGAATGTGTGATGTGAGGACAGACATTAAACTGCTGTACAGGACCTTAGACTTCTTGCAGTGATTTACTCAATTTGATATTAAAAATAAAAAGAAAACATTATTTACAATAGCACATGTTCAGAAAGTTCACCTGCTCCACTGATCAGTTGGCTAGGTAGACCTTTCAGCAGAGTGAAGCTGATTGATAGGGAAGGACTGATATCCCCAATAACTTAAATACACAAACAATTGCAAAGAAAATTATTATAAGTACAATAAAGGGTGAAACGGGGGGACTAAAACACAGCTAAATGTCAGGACTTGCTTGCCCAGCAGAATGTTCCCATACTTCTACCCCTCTTTATTATTGTTTCATTCCATAAACTAAGGAAGTGGTTTTACTTTGCCTAATTTTCTCAAAATTAGTTTATAACCAAAGCCAAATCCAAGCTACTAAAAATGTCTGTATACCAATGAACAGTTAAAATTTCAAATATAGTAACTGGGCTGATAGCTGTGCTGGACTGTAAACTTCATTACCATTTTACCCATAACAGCTAAAATAAAAGAAGTAAAAATCTCAACAGTGGAAAAAAGATACTTGTCATGTTCTCCTGACCAGTGATTATTTGCAGTGTAAGCCCTGCCTGGACTGAGTTTTGTGACAACTGTGGAGGATGAGGAAGCAAGTCTTCAAAAGCCTGATTTAATGAGGTAGGTAGACAACAAAGTTAGGTATAGCTTGAGATAATATAGTCCTATTAATATTGTCTTTTACAAAAGTTTTAACTGGGAAGAAGCATTTATGAGTTTGGTTTTTGTTGGGTTTTTTTGCTTGTTTTGTTGGGGGGTTTTTGGTGTGGTTTTTTGGGGGGGGGGTTGTGTTTGTTGGTTTTTTTTTCTGTGTGGATTTTTTTTTGTTTGTTTTGGTTTTTTTGTTGTTGTTGTTGTTTTCTTTTGTTTGTTTTGTTTTGTTTTTTAACAGCTGCTGTATAGATTAACGCACTGTTTCCATAAGACCTCTAGAGAACACTTTTGGTCAGCTCTTCTGCACACAATAGCTGCTGGCAGGGTTGGGGGGAAAGGTCTCCATTGTATGATTAGCAACTTCCAGTTAACTTAAGACAGGATATTATCCCTTTAATTTTTCTCTAAACCTATTTATGGACATTGTTGAAGCAAAAAAGAGCACCAAACCTAAAATTTCGAACAACTGGTATATTCGGAAGGACAAAAAGATGGTACTTCACAATTTAGCAATTTGAAAGAAATTCCTAAAGACTGAGTGTATGCAATGCAGAGATACATTTGAACACTGTGCAAAATTAAGACATAGGGTGTTTCTACTGTATTTGTTAATTTTTTTTTGGAGGGTTGTTGGTTTGTGTGTTTTCACAAAAGTTTATTTGAAGGCTGACTTCCTTCGAAGAAAAAAGATCACCTACAGTCATATTAAATAAAATAAAGTGTTTCACCTAATATCGTTTAATAGCTTAATAATAACTATGCCTCAGATAATCCTTCATCCAGTTTCAGGCACTCAACATGACAACAGTCCTGCTTCACTGCAAGTCCCTCCTAGAAAACAAATGAAGTTTAGCTTGGGCTTGCAGAATTGTCTTTTTAAGGCTTCACGTGCCCAACAAACTCACTAAAGGAAGTACTTAGAGCAGAGAAGTTAGAAGTCCAGGTATGAAAGTTACTCTTCTAAGAGACATAAATAATCATAATAACATCAGTTTTTCAAAATTGAATCTGATTTTTACTATTTCCTGTCCCTTCTTCCTAGCCATTCAGAGACAGATAGGATCCACTTAATTACGATGCCTTGTCATCCAAAACTTCCATCAATATGTTTGAAAAATCTCTTCTTTCCCCTTCCTTCCAATGGAAATGGCAGAGATACAATCTTGGTAGAAAAGAGAGATGCCACCACCATCCAACACCAACTTGGACAAGACAGGCTATAGAGCAATCAGTCATGGGTAGGTTGTACTTTTCCCATAGGTCCCCTGACTTACTGTGAAATAACATAATTTTTATCAAACATATCACTTGGCTTTAGTTAACTCCAGACCATACTGTCTTCTAGAAAGAGACAATATCCTTATTTTGCGGTTTTATATCATTCTAAGTACTTGGAATACAAATATACAGCAAAAAATCCGATCAAACACAAGCATTTTGAGAGCAAATGTGTTTTGCATATATGAGCAGGTCTGGAGCTCATAAACTTCCAGTTACTGGGGAGCTGACCACTCGACAGCCCTGTGTGTGCTGGAACAGCACCCTGCCACTTGTTGACAACTAAGGTTCCCATTCACAAATCTGATACTAAATAAATAAACCACACAACATGTCGAAGGTTTTAGCCACAGCTGCTGTGACTTCTCCCTTAACGAGCGACTCCCTTCCTGCAGCACTTGTGCTTTTGGAGAACTGGGACGGGAAACATTAGAACGGCTTGATCTGGAGTAAGTGGTTTTATTGATCCTCCCTCAAAACCTCATTCTGTTTCCAGAGCGTACCTGTCTCAGCGGAACCTAAAAGCTTGTGACGCCGGGATGATTGTAAAGCGCCTGTTCGCACAGGCAGACCAAGAACCGGAGCAGCTGACACCTTTCTGTAGGTGGTGCAGCGGTTCCCACCGTTTGGACCGTCACCGAGGCCGCATTTTTTCCCAGAGCCAGAGAGCGCCCAGCTTTGGTGTGAGCACCTCGGGGAAGCGGCACACGCCGTTCAGCACCACGGCCCGGGGACCGGCGGGCTCGGGGGCGGCACCGCACCCGCGGGACTCGGGAACACGGCAAAGCCTCGGACGAGGACCGGGACCGGGACCCAGCCCCATCCGCAGCCCCAGCCCCAGCCCCATCCGCAGCCCCAGCCCCAGCCCGGTGGGACCCCCGGCCCCTCCCGCCGCCCCCCGCCCCGCTCACCTGCCCGCGGCGGCGAGCCCGGCGGCGAGCAGGGCGGCGAGCAGGGCGCTGCCGGGCGCTGGCACCATCGCCCGGGCCGCCGGCGGTGCCTGCCTCTCCGTCGGTCTGTCTGTCTGTCTGTCCGTCGGCGGGGGGCGGCAGCGCCGGGGCTGCGGGACCGGGCCGTATAGCCGGGCGGGGCGGGGCGGACCCGCCTCCGGCCGCGCTCCCCCCGCGCCCCCCGGGACGGGGCGGGCAGGGCAGGGCAGGGACCCCGGCGGGGCGGGCAGGGGGCCGGGGCGATGTCCCTGCGGGCAAAGCCGAGTCCCTGCGGCGGGCCATGCGGCCCCGGGCTCTGGTCGGAGCTTACCCCCCATCCCGGGCTTACCCCCGCCACAGCCGGCGTGTTCCGAGGGCTCTGCCCCGCCAGGCACCCGCTGTCCCGCCTGGCTCCGCTGCGATGCGTTTCTATCACCGGGAAACAGCGCTTCCAGTGAAAGGTTTCCAGACTTTGCCTTTCAGTTTCAGGACCATCCCTGAACAAACTGCTCAAGCCGCTGAGGAAAGCGCTCGGGTATTTGGAAAAACTTCTTAGCTGAAAGGTGGTCAGGCATTGGAACAGGCTGCACAGCGAAGCACTGGAATCGCTATCCCTGGAAGTGTTCGAAAAACATTTAGATGTGGTGCTTGGGGACGTGGTTTACTGGTGGACTTGGCAGTGTTAAGTTAAAGGTTCGACTCAATGATCTTAGAGGTCTTTTCCAACCTAAACGATTCCATGATTCTAAGTTGTTATTTAGTCTCATGGTGTATGCTCATTGGTGACATTCTTGCCAGCTAGTCCTTCGGCTTTCGTATTGCTGCCACTGTATGTGAACTGCCTCACCCCCAACATATCTTCCCAGGATAATGCTTGCACTTTTAAGGTGCTGGGTTTCATATTAGGGTCCTTCTCAATGTTAATTAATAACTCTTTTTTTGAGATGTGACTGATGTTTGCTAGCAAATTAGAAATGTTTCAGGACAAAACTGGTGAGATATCTTCTGCCTGTGTTGTATCCCTTGATAACTTCCTCATACTATAAAAGGACACATGGAGAAGGATATGTCTTTCTGCTCGGTTCAGCAGGTGGTAATAAGCATGGCTCAGCAGATGAGGCTGGGATGGTTGATATAGTCAGTGCTGCTGGCTGCCTGCAGTCCCCTGGGATTACCAGGAATGCTGTAGGAGAGTGTTTTTGTGCTGGCATATTGAATTCAGTATTTTAAGGACAAGCCTTTGGCCAGCATTTCTTCTCTCATTTTTGCCATAGGAATGGGAATGTCCAGAAAACATGGGATAGCAAGTGTTTTAGTCACTCCAGCTTAATCCTCTGCTGAGCAATATCAACACCTACATTCAAGAAAGGTATTTAGAGCCATGGTGCCTATTTGGGTCAGCCTAAAATCTTTGCAAATAAGATTTTCCAGGAGTTTCCACAAAGTTTGTATCAAAACATTTTGAACAATATGACTTTTCCAAGGATCCTAAAACAATCTGATATTTTCCTGAATTGCTCATCTACTCTTGGCTTTGAACCTGTGCCAGGCTGTTCTCATCCTCTGCTGGTATATTTGGACGCCTGAAATTACAGATGTTCCCCCAAAGTAGGTTTAAGTGACTTTGTAGAGTGGACCAGTACAAAGTCCAAGGTACCAAAAGATGGCAAATTTAGTCCCATGATTCAACTGACATCTAATTAAAAGAAACAAATGTGCTGATTATGTGTTGCACAGGATGATAAGAACACATTTTTTTTTATTTTTTTTTCTGGATTCTGGATGCAAAAGCCATCACCAGTTTGCAGCTGTACTGCTGTCTTTCTGAAATGCAGTAATACCTTGAGACTCTCCAACTCTCTTAATTAGAATTGTCTTCCTGTATGGGAGGAGTACTCTTCTGCTATTAGTTAAATCACCACCATGTAGAAAGCATTCTAATGACTTAAAACTTTATTCAGTGACTTGTGGTTTTATTATGCACATTCACACTAACAGATATGAATGTATCATTTGATGCTGGGCTTGCCATTAAAATATTGATCATTGTTCAAGACAAGTTTTATTGGTCAAAAGACAATTTCTGAATTGTTGTGCGTGTAGTCTGTTATGAGCTATAATTATTTCCTCAGAAACCTTTATTTTTACAAAGAGTGACTAGTGAATAGTTAACAAAATGATTGCCTGAAACTCTCCTTCATTTAGAACAATGATTAGAGAAACAAGAGTAACGGATTTAATGGAGCATGTTTGTATGTGTTAGGATATTCATATTTGCGCTAGAACTTCTAGCCTGCAAGATACCAAGTTTCCTGAGATACCCTTGTCACGGGATTTTGCTGTATAATTCCCAAGGTGAGAAATTCTCACATCTCAGGTCATGATTCATCCCTGAGAAAATGGGACACAGTGAATCAGGACACACATATTCACACTTAACTGTTTTAACTTGGTTTTGCTTTAAGCACCCCAAAAGTTACATGTATCTTTTTCCACAGAAGGTGTCAAGACTTCAGCTATATCCTCACCTCGTTATAATAGCAATTAAAATTGGGGGAAATCAGCCTGAGCTGCAGTGTATAAATCACGATCTCCATTAGAGTTTCAACATGCTGATTTGCCATCAGGACATGAAGATGTGTTGGAACTCTAGAGGAATTTCAGTCTCACACCTGACACCTCTTCCTCTTCATTCACATTCCTTGGCCATCTATATAATATTTTTTTCATTTTTATCAATACTGCACTTTTGCACCAGTGTATCTGCATTGATTTGATAGGAGCAAATTTCAATGGAATAACCTCTCATTCGTAACTGTAAAAAGGAGAGGGAAAATTCTGTGGCAGGGCTCAGGGGAATACACTGGCTTTCTGCACTGATCCCAGAGGTCAGCATGATCTCCCCCATGGTCTATCAGCCCTGGTGGTCCCTGCTAAGTAGTGTTTCATATTGCCTGCTGGAATGGGACTGGCCTGGGTCTCCCCCATTCTCTGTGATTTATTAAGCAAGTGTTTATTGAGGCTGTAGTCATGTCTGTCTGTCCCAAGTGAAAGCTAATGGGAAGTTTTTGGACCATCCTCCCAATCTTGCTCTGAGCTCTCACAAGTGCTCTTTCATACCAAGCTGACATAAGAGTGGCATGTGGCTTCTAGAGTCATATATAACATGTCTTACAGGAATCTCCCTCAGTTTTTAGGAGAATCTTTTTGTACATCACGCAGTCCTGGCAATTGAGACCTTAAGTCTCCTCACTTCAATCTTCTCATGGTATTTTGCAAAGTGCTGGGAAATCCACCAAATTTCTATTTGCTTATGTTTTTCCTACTTTTCCCGCTTGCTACTTTCTCTCTGATAGTTACTGTGGAACTGTTCTGTAGGCTCATGTTCCCTGGAGCTTCCATGCAGGGGAAGAGATTCAGTCACCACAGCATGTTGAAGGTATATGAAGTACAGGCCCTGCCATAACTCTGGCTGTACCATGATTTAATATACTTTCTTCTTCTCAGGCAGTAGCTCTTGTACTCAAAGGAGTGGAAGGGTGGGATGGAAGATGGCTTATGAGGCTATGGAAGTGATGAACTAGGTTTGCCCCTTTCTTTCCTATACTTTGAGTATCTCTTCCCCATAGAAAGGAAAAAGTTACATTTTAAAATTAAACCTTGAGCTCTGGAAAGTGCTGAAAGTCCCATGTGAAGAACCCAACACCAAGTATCTAATACATAAAATGTCCCCCCTCCCCCTTTATGAGCCCTTGTTTCCCACCTGGCCTATTTTAATTGATACCTGTGCAATCCATGTGTGCATCAGGGATTGCCATTTCCAGCAGTTTTATGAATGAAAGTCATAGGAGGTCACTGTGTGGTTTCCACTGAGGAATTTTATAAGTATAACTTCCTGGATTTTGATGTGATTTTCTTTAGTTGCAGGTCTGCTGCCAAAAGGATTTAGACATTTTTTTTCCCTCATATTATTTCTCTACATACTAACACAAAAATCTTTCACTGCTTGACTACATTAGCCTGTAACAAAAATAATTCAGTCACTGTTGATCCTCTTATATATAACACTTTCCATATGGTAGCCCAGTAACATGGTGCATCTCAGTGGTCGGTGTTTTTTTGGGGTTCTTTTTTTTTTCTTTCCTGACAGAAAAAAAACCACAATGTTTTTAAAGTTTGTTCAGCTATACTATGTTAAAAAAAAGTTAAGTTCATGTAATCTATACCTTTATTTTGTCATATTAATGTGTTAAATATTAATTAACTGTTCTGTAATTCAGTGCTTAGAGATGTCTGTTTTAATTAGATCCTCAAGATATACCTTCATTTGTTCCCCTCGAGCATCTCAGTACTGGCATGCTCAGTAACAAGGCAGACACCTTAGTTTAGTGGTGAAGCACAGACTGCTCCTCATGTAATAGGTGTGACTTTATAGAACTAATTGAGGAAAGAGACTGTAGCAATCTGAAATTCATAGGTCTGACATTTTATCTAATTTTTTAAAACTCTGAACACTGTTGATGAAATTAAACAATTCTAGGAATTTTCATGAAAATCCATAGTGATACAACCCTTTTAGGATTGGTTTTACTTCTACTATAATGGTTGTTACCATTTAACATTTCAGTGCCAGTACTGCTTAAAAGCAACAGCCACCTGTAAGGTGTTTTACAAACTCTATCATAGGAAGCACTCTATACTATTCATAGCAATTAAAAAAATTAAATTATAAGACAGACTTAAGATCAGTAGTGAATCTTCTTTTTCTCTTATTAAGAGAATTAAACTCTGTCTTCAGGTAAGAGGTATGGAAAACTCTTTTTAAAATGACAGTGTCATCTTTTCATAATCACCTTACATTTTAGGGAAATTGTCAGAGGTCATGAGGTACCTGGGATTACAGGAGTGAGAACTGGGCAGCAGGGCTTTGTGCTTACAGGAGGAAGCCAAAGGTCTAAAGACTCTTGTATGCCTTCCTTTTTCTAGATCTTAGCAATGTCTGTAAGTATCTGAAGGGAGGGTGTCAAGAGGATGGAGCCAGGCTCTTCTCAGTGATGTTGAACAATAGGACAAGAGGCAACAGGCAGGAACTGATGCACAGGAAGTCCCTTCTGAACATGAAGAAGAACTTCTTTATTGTGCGAGTGACCGAGCACTGGAACAGATTGCCCAGAGAGATTGTGGAGTCTCCCTCACTAAAGATATTGAAGAAATGTCTGGATGACATTCTGTGCCATGTAGTCTGGGATAATCCTGCTTGATGGCCCTGGAGTTTGGACCAGATGACTGTCTGTGGTCCCTTCCAACCTGACTCATTCTGTGATTCTGTGATTCTGTGACTGTATCTAGCTTGAGAGCAGTTATGTTTTTGTAAGCCAGGATGAAGAGCTGCTTTATAGAATTCCTCAAGCCTCCTCTGCACATTATCAGTTCTTAGAACAAATGTTTTCACATGTTGTTGAAGTTATTTGTAAGCTGAATGATTCTGTGACTGAATGAAGCTTTATATCTGTCAAAACAGTGAAATCCCTTTAATCCACTGGGGTAATTAAGTTATGTATAAAGATCGTCTTCTATGTGTGTGGCCATGTAAATAACTTTGGACAGAAAGCTCTGTCTATAGCAGGTTAAGGCCAGTTTGAGAGTGACCGAGCAAAGGAGTAGTGTTGGTTTTGGTCTTCTATTCTCAGCTGACAGAGTGTTGTAGTTAAAATGCTCTGAAGACTCTTCTGTTATCAATAGTTCAGGTTCTCTCTGTGTCTTAATATTTGGAGTAGGTGTTGGTTTAAGGTTCCACTTTTTATTATGCTGCAAGTATGGATTATTTAATCTCTAATTAGGAATCACAAAAGATTCATGAAGTTGAAACATATTTTAGCTAAAATATTTACATTAAGCTATAGATAAATTGAAAAATAACTCACAGCACTAACAACTGAAATATAGTTATAATAACAATCTTGGCCATATCTTTTTTTTTTTTTTTTTTAGTGAACCGATTTTCTATTTGTATTGCCAAGTAGTTTCAGATCAAGTAATTTTATAAGGTTTTCAGGGAGTAGGATAAACAGAGGAATAAAAGCAAACCATTCATTTCTTCTCATGAATCATTCTATCAGCTTTAACAGACCACTTTGAAAGAGTAAAAAGTCATGAAAGGGTTTTCTGAATTGGAATCCCTAAATAGAATCATAATTATAAAATAGATTGTGCTTATTTTTTGTTTTAGCTTGTTGAGTCTCTGAAATAATTAATTTAGTATTCCTTCAGGCCATCTTGAGAAAAAAAAATAAAGTTCAAAGTTGAAATTCTTCCAGTTATTTAACTATGATCTGAGGCTTTAGGAAAAGTATCAAATATGCAGAGAATTATGAGACCTGGTAATATTACTTCACTGAGACTATGCACATCAGGAAAAGGTGGCAGGATGGATTGTTAAATGCAGAGCACCAAGATCAATAATATCTGCTACTAGGAAAATTTAGTTGTAGCCTCAACCTACTTTTCCATCTGAAGTTATGAAATGCCCACTAAAAGTGGTCTATTTACATTCCTTTGACATTTGATAACATTATTATGATTGTTACCATGGTTAAACTCAACCCTGTGGTCCACAGGGCAACACTTGCTGTTCCCTGTGCAGCAGAGAGTATAAATCCATTGACAGTGTCATCATGGATCCCAGATACCCCTAAGAAGGGTTCAGTATATCTAACCAAATTATGGTTTCTGTGAGAGAATCCTTATTTCTGGCCAAAATAATTGCAAGCATAAAAGTTTAGTGTTTAGGAAATGCTTATATTTTATGATATCTAAATAACTAAATGTCATACATTCAGGATGGTGAGTGGCCTAACACAAAATGAACAAGAGCCTGTTAAAATTACTCCATCAGGCTGTAGTTCACTTTTCTAAACATATAAGTAAGAGATTAGGTTTATCTTAGGTTTATATTCCACAGTCTGGAGTTCCAAGGGAGGTTATAAATTTGTTTGGCAGTAGTAACTGAACTGAAGGATATATATGCCTATTTGATTATTGCTTCAGGAGAACATGAAGAAGAATTCAGAGAAAGCTGACAAACTTTATTTTGGTAGCTAAGACAAAGGTCATTAAATGAAAGAAAGACAATATGGAACTAATAAAAAAATCTGAGGGAATCATAGATAAAAGTATGCATGGAAATGTCTAGCCAAGGTTTTCCTTGCTGTAGGATGGTTCTCTGGCATGGGTGCTCATCACTGGTTCAGTTGTGTGAGGTATGCTTTTGAAGTGCATCTTAAGATTTCAGCTAAAATCCATGAAGTCCATTTCACAAGGTCAGTGTGAACCTAAACACGCTAAACAGTCATGAGATTTACTTCCAAAGTGCAATTCTAATTTGAACTAAAATGCAGATGTAGAAAAACCATCTGTGTCTGCATTATGGACAGGACTGGTATTATAATACATAAATACTTGCATTTTGGAAAAAAATATTTCCAAAGGCACTCCTTCAAATCCTGAAGTTTTTTATCTGGCTGTCTACACGTGCTTTGGTTTGACTCTTTTCGTAAGCTCTTTTCTCTTCCGTAGACCTTAATTTTTAATGCTTAAAAATGTGTCTATATAATTTTTATGAAAATAGTCCCTTCCTGATCTCTGCTCCTAAAAGAACCATCTTGCCACATACATGTGTAGAAAGCATTTTTTCCACTTCCAGATATCCTCTAAGTGAACATTTTAGTGTATCCTACTTGGAATGAGATTGTGTTTCTGTGTGTTTCTGATAATTTTGTATGTCTATAAAGTCCTCCGGAATGGGATGTTTTATTCTTTCTGTCTTGTTTTCTTCTGGGATATCTAGTTTCTAGCCCTTTACTTTGAAGTCACCCACTGACTCTTTGTTCTTCAAACCCACTAATACGTCTTTAGAATTGTGATATTAATCTTTCACTTCTGCAGTCAGATTTTTATAATTTGTTCCTGGATCTTTGCTGATATTACTGGGGTTATCCCAAACATCTGGCCAGAAGAAGTGTCTGTCTATGAGCTGATTTTGGTGCATTGCTCTGATAGGTGCCCAATTTTTTACTCATATGTATTATGGGCAGAACAGAAACCATTGATTAATATTTCGCATGCTTTCTCCTGATTTGGCTCAAAAGTATTAAGAAGAAAAAGGTGAGGGGGCAAAGCAAGGCAAAATAAATAACATCACCTAAGTTTCTGGGCTTCTAGGAACTTCTGCAAAAATGCCTCTCAGTCTCTGAATACACAATGGATTTCCAATACAACATACTTTGTAATTCTCCTTGTGGCATCTTCTAATGTTTATAAAGCTGGCTATAAACTAGCCAAACATTCATGAATCCCCTATAAATGGTAAGATATAAAACAAAAAATGCATGCAAACATTCTCTGACTAAAATTCTACTTGGAAAGGAAGAGCCTCAAATATATTTTATTATTTTAATTCTCTCTCCACTGCCCAGCAGCCATGCAGGAATCATTTAGGATCCTGGAGTCCAGTCAAATACTGAAATGTCAAATGAAAATTTTGGAAGATATCTTCTTACTCAGCAGAGTAAGCAGAGTTCTTATTCAGCTGAACTGTCTGAACTCCATCAACATATGGTCAGTGTTCTTTACATCTTTTTCTCATAAATGCTATGACTACTTTTGCCCTAATACAAATCTTAACAGAATCCGGAGAAGATCTGACAAAAAATAGTAGTGCAGAATTAAGCAAAATGAAAAAAATACTAAATATGCCATATTTTATAAAACTCAGTTTATTTTTCAGTAATGACTGTTCATGTAAACATTCAGTGGGTACAGTTTCATATTTACAACGGCACACATTTCATTCTTTATTGTGGCAGTGCTTTTAAAACTGTTATCATTGGATTTGGTTCCAGTCTGAGATCCAGGTATAAGATTTGTTATCTCTGTTTCTTTCATAATCAGGACTGTCCTCTTGAAGTTGAACTGCTGCCTTGCTCCCAGGGATATAAATCTTTCCAAGCTTTTGGAGTTCCAAACTATCAATTTTCTTAGGTAATGCAGACATCCTTTACCACTCACAACTTTTGTACCATGTCACTTTGTCTTCCAGAGTGCCACTTAATCTCACTTCTGCATTTGAGAGAAGGCTCCTAAGAGACCTCAACTGAGCCCTCCAACACTCAAAGAAGCATTATTAAAAAATAGCAAGAGCAATGTTCTATGTGGACAGATGGTGAAAGGACAAGGGAGAGACAGTGTAAAATTAAAAGAGGAGAGATTTGGATTGGATCTTAGGAGGCCATTCTTTGCTGTGAGGATGGCGAGGCACTGGAACAAGTTGCCCAGCAAAGTTGTGGATGCCCCATGCCTGGAAATGTTTAATGCCAGGCTGGATTGGGCTTTAAGCAACCTGGTCTAGTGGAAGGTGCCCCTGCCCATGGTAGGAGGGTTTGAACTAGATGGTCATTAAGGTCCCTTCCAACACAAACCATTCTATGATCCTATGATTTGCATTTCTGAGTAGACATCCATCTCTTTGGTTTTAACTCCTTTGTTTTAGAACTTTTTCCTCCAACATGTATTACTCTCCATTAAATTTTGCATGTGAGCCACAAATTTCTTAAGCTTATATGTGGAGATGTATTTTTTTTGATATTTTTACAATAAACATCTGTTTAACATCTAGCTGTTGCTAATATGCACAGTGTAAAGCTCAATGTGTGCCTTAGGTCCCTCCTGGAAAATATTTTTGCTGTTCTTTTTTTTCCCCTTTCCCAAATGTGTACATATTGTAAATAAATGTGTACTCTGAAGCCACAGTGTTTATGTCCAACTGCCTTTCTCCCTCATCTATCCCTCCTCTCCTTTCCTTGAAGGTGGCTATGCAAAAAACATCTGTTTTCTATTACTTTCTGTGTCAAACAGAAAACAATAACAGTGCTCATTAAGAGTTTTCCATATTTAACCTTTGCATGACAACTTTCAGAGAAAGAGGACCTCCCAGCTTTTTTCTTGAAAAGTTTTGTTATTTTCTCACCATAAACTCTCCAGAAGGCTTTCAGCAGCTTTGCCATGATGCTCAGTTTCTTGCCTAGAAGTCTGACGTCCTGAAATATTCCCTTTTTACACTCTTCAGTCTTCAGTCACATTGGATGGTGTGCTTACCGCAGTAACTGGAAAATGACTGCTTTTAAAATAATAGCTGTTGTTTCAAAATGTACGCAATGTTTCTGAACCTCCTTGTTCACACCACTATTCAGCAGTTTGTTTCCTCAAATGCACGGAATGGTTCTAAATTAGCCCAGGCAGCTAATGAAAGCTCAGAAGCCATCAGTGCTTCAGCCTGCTTGGTAGGTGTTATTTCATCTACAGTTATTTGTGGTCTGAGTTCAGGAAGATGGAAGAGCCCTGTCCTTTCCCTTTGCCCAAAGAGTGTTGAGGCATATATGTTATATGAATAATTCCCTGATGGAAAAAGAAGCTAATAACATTATACAGGTGAATATTAATTTCTAGATGATTTTATTATCTGGTTAAAAGCCTTTTTAACTCTTTTAAGATCTCAAGGAACAGGCCATGCTTGTGGGCCTGATTGCATGGTGCTAGTATAGATATTATACAGAGAAACTTGTTGGTAAGTGATGTAGCAAAACAGATCAGATCTAAAAGGAAAGGTGAAAGTTACTTGCAAAACCTCCAAATAAGTTTATTTTACTCACACTCATTCTTACTTCCACTTACCACAAGAACCAAGTCTGTCTGAGTGGTCTGGCACTCTGTGTGACACAAAGGACCAGGGATACTGGCTACTGAGTCCTGGTCATAGCTCTGGGGTTCGTCATGATTGCTTGTGAACTACTTTTTAAACAAATATTTAATGTCCATTTAGGAATAGTGTTTATCCTTCTGTTGTGATAACAGGAGGGAACGGTGTAGCTGTGGTTTTTTCTCAGTGTATGTTTTCTGGTTTTGACACATTCCTCAGTGAGATGGACTGCCTTCCTAATTACGTTAATTTTTTAACCCTTGTTCTGCTGTTTCTTCTGGTGCTTTCTCGTTCTCTCACATGTTTCCATTCATAATGGTTTCTTACCAACCTCAATACTTTGGTTACAAATCTCTATCTCCTGGTTACAGTTCTAGGAAAAACTTGGAATTACAGCTGTGTAGGACTTACACAATATGAATAACTGGTGCTTTCCCCATACCAGGAAAAGAAAAGAATTTTATGTGGTTCATCGTAAGAACTTATTATGGCAAACAACACAACTCAGGAAGATGCATAACTCTAAAGCTAATAGGAAGACAGAATATAACCAAAACCTACACCTACTTAGAGCTGCACAAAATGTACCAGTCTGAATGCAGTATTTGTCAATGAGAGGCCATCCCTCTGTACCATTCAAATACTACTAGGTTATGTGTCACAATGCTCAGACTGAGAAGCTTTTAACCTCCAGCCTGAGGATTGTCTTTTGAGGAGAAAAAGAATATCATTACCTCTTGAGTATATCATTACCTCTTGAGTATATTTTTTTAACATTTTTAGCACTGTCCCATGTCAGAATTCTTATTCTGTGAAAAATTATTTTTTCAATTGAGTAGGTGTTTTCTCTGTGCTTTCATTTATATCCTCTGGCAATAAACTCTGGGATTTTATTGCCATTTTGTTTTAGGAAACAGGGACCCCATAACATAGGCTTGAGGAAAATAGACATTGTAGTGTAACAGTGGAATACAATACTGACATCCTTCTGGACAAAATGTCCATCCCACAGCTGGATAAACACATCATGCAGTGGGTGAGCAATTGGCTCATGGGTCGAGCACAGAGGGTAATAGACTGGTGACCTCTCACTAGTGGGGTTCCACAGGGCTCCATCTTAGGCCCTGCAGTCTTCATCATCTTCATAAATGACTTGGATGCAGAACTTGAGCAAGTTTGCAGAGGACGCAAAACTGGGAGGAGCTGTTGACTCCCTCAAAGGCAGGGAGGCCCTGAAGAGAGACCTTTACAGATGAGAGGACTGGGCAATCACCAACCATATGAAGTTCAACAAAGGAAAGTCCCAGGTTTTGCACCTGTGATGGGACAACCCCATATGTACATACAGACTGGGGAATGAGATGCTGGAAAGCAGTGCCATGGAAAGGGACCTGATGCTCCTGGTCAAAGGCAGATTTATTATGAGTCAGCAGTGCCCTGGCAGCCAGGAGAGCCAACCCTGTCCTGGGGGCATCAGGGCACAGCATCGCCAGGGGTTGAGGGAGGGGACTGTCCCACTCAGCTCTGCACTGGGGTGGCCTCACCTTGAATGTTGTGTGCAGTTTTGGGCACCACAGTATAAGAAAGATGTTAAGGTATTGAAGAGTGTCCAAAGGAGGGCAATGAAGATGGTGAAGGGCTTTGAGGGGAAGCCGTGTGAGAAGCGGCTGAGGGCACTTGGCCTGTTCAGCTGGAGAAGAAGAGACTGAGGGGAGACCTCACTGCAGTTACAACTTCCTTGTGAGGGGAAAAGGAGGGGCAGGCACTGATCTCTTCTCTGTGGTGACCAGTGACAGAACCCCAGGGAACGGCCTGAAGTTGTATCAGGGGAGGTTTGGGTTGGATATTAGGAAAAAGATTCTTCACTCAGAGTGTGGTTGGGCACTGGAACAGGCTCCCCAGGGAAGTGATCACAGCACCAAGCCTGACAGAGTTCAAGAAGCATTTAGACTGCTCCCAGGCACATGGTGTGACTCTTGGGGATGGTCCTGTGCAGGGCCAGGAGCTGGACTCTGTGATCCTTGTGGGTCCCTTCCAGCTCAGCATATTCTGTGGTTCTGTGACTGATGGTAGGATTGAACAGACATCTGTATACTTGCTGCTTTTGTCTTGAAATGTTGTATCCCACTCGTATCTGTTGAGCTTAAACATATAAGAGTGTTCAGTTTTTCTGTTCCTGCTTCTCCAGATGGGTGTTTTTCCATTTTGAAATCTAAAATACTTCTCCATTGCAGCACATTTAACATTAACTTTCTCTATTCAGTGCAGATTGATTTATATGCTGCCTAACTTTTTTTTTCTTCGTGTAAGCACACAGGTGGAGGTGGATAAGTATACATTCCAGCTGAATGGATGCCAGGTATAGAAATGATCTGTGTGATGTAATCTGCAAAGCTCTACAGTGCTAGTAACAAAACCAGACTCATATCAACAGTTGCTGCCATTACCTTGGTGTGATTTTACGGGACATGGTGTGTTTTGTGTATCATCATTTTGGTCCATGCATAGTAACTTTAGATGGTTTATAAGAATGAGTAATGGCTAATCCTGCCTTGGTAAATTAAAATCCAATTTAGATTGGGAGGAATTACAGACTCTTTCTCACTGGTCTGTAATTGCATTTGTGCAATCACAGTTGCTGTGTAATCACAGTTCCTGCATAAATGGCCACTATGAGGGATTGGACGCTGGGATATTCCTTGAACAGATGCCTGCAAACATCTTAGATCCATGTGGGTAAATACCACTGTAGGATCAGTCTCATTGTAACAAGTGTTTTCTAATGCTCCCTCCTGCAGGCCTATAATTCAAAATTGTCGCAGATGAAGTGCACAGATTTCAGAAGCTTTCAAGATGAAACTGAGTCTGGAAATGTTTATTGATTTCATCTTTCTCTGTACTGACAGTGTCAATTCTCCTTTCTCACTATGGGTCTGTGAGTATGTGAAGGGGAAATCTGAAGTATATCTATACAACATTCCCAGGTAACTATGCCCTTTTTCACTATGATTCCCAATGTTTCTGCACCTTAATGCCACCAGTCATACAATCACCATTTTCTGGAAAGAAGTCCTAAAAGTAGGAGTTCTTTGTCTATTGATCATATCTTGACAGAAGTGTTCTGATAGAAGATGGAAAAAGTAAACTGCTTCTTTCCAGAAAGTTGAATCAATCATCTGGCTTGGTCAAAAATGTGGATTTTAATTTCTTTATCATTAATTTCAATCAGCACAACAATCGAGTATCTTCTTGCTGGAAGCAGAAGAAATTGATATGCCATGGCTTCAAATTGCACTAGTAGATAATGAATCCTTTTGTGTCTCTATGATTCTGAGTCTGGCAGAAAGCTGTCTAACATTTTGCAGCAGTCTTCCATTTCCAATACCATTATCAGTAGAAGAGGCATTTATTAAGCTTAGATATAAATCATATGAAGTTTGTTAAAAAAAAGAGTCTGGCCTACAGGAGGCATCCAGTGCCTTAGTGGAGTAATGGTGAGCTCTGGTGACAGTGGAAGCTGTGCAGACACTGTGGGCTATGCAAGCAGCAGAATGCATTGAGAAGGAGGATTAAAAGTAAAAAGGTGAGTTGTGATCCAGAACTTCTGACTGCCCAGCGTAGGCTTGGCATCTTGCTGAGAAAAAGGAAGGAATAAATAAGAACTTTAGAGTGTTAAAAATTGTTTGTTTCAGTGTTTGAAGAGGGCTGTCTTTGTCATTGACCTTTATGTAGAAGATGGGCTTTTCTGTTCTTGAAATTAATGCTGTTAACAGTATAAGTCTAAGCAGTTAATAACGTACAGAGAGGCAACCTTGTGCTTGCATCTCTTGGTATTGGAAAACAATGTGCAGTTCCCTGTCTCTCTCCAGCAATCTGTTTAAGAAAGCAAAGTTACAACTCCTGCTTTGAACAAGAGTTGTCTCTGGAGAAAATCTCTTCTCTAGAAACAATTGCCTTGCTTTGTATCACAGAGTGCTCACTGTTTTCTGGAGGCAGATTACAATACTGAATAAATACCAGTGTGTGTGTTTTAATGTGCATAATTGTGCTGGTTCTCTTTATGTAATTGAACTTTTTTTTCCCACACATGTGCTGCTAATTGATAAAACAGCCCCATGTGAGAAAGAATGGCAGGAAATACAAAGTGGAGAAATCCTAGCCATCTCACAGTAAAATCTGTGCTGTTTTGTCCTGCACACAATGTGTTACATTCTTTTTTCTATTTCATAACTGCATGTGTTTTATTTGCCTAGAAGGCAGCTCTTGATTTAGAAGTGGTAGGTCTGTTCCTGTGTGTTGGGGGTGTTCCTCAGAAACTTCAGCCTTTGAGCCCTGGTCCATGACAGGAACTAAATGGCTGAGCATGGATTTTGGGACTCAGGTCCATATAGGAATGTTATGATAGGTTTCTTGAACAACTAATTTACTGAGGAAGTGTCTTATCAGAAAAATTGTTTTTTCATATTTTCTCACCAATTTTTCTTTTTGCTACTTTCTCCTTGAGGATTAGATTGACCTGTATTTTTGGCTGAGGAGAATTTCTGCAGGGATTGAGAATGTGAAATCCTCCTTGTCTCTTCTAGCAAGCCTCACGTTCAACAAATCACAAACTTAAATTGCTGATGACCTTCTGTAATACAAGCTCAGTTTGAAAGTTTGATATTTAGGGATTGTGTACTGCCAATCTATCCACTGTTCTAGGTGTAAACATGATGTAGGCAATCCAGGTGGGAACAGGTTGTCAGAGAGGTATGAAGGCACCCTAAAATTATCATTTGCTGTGCCAATTACAGCATCTGAAGGTTTCTTCAGACAGGCCAGCAGCAGAAATCCTACCATGACCATTCCTCAGCTGTAGCTGTTTGCAGCTTTTGGTAGTCTGGAATTTGACATGTGAAAATGTGGCAGCACCATCAGATCAAGATGAAACAACTGATTAAAAAAAACAACAAAACATCCACAAGTTTGGAATTATGATACGAAGTTTATGCATAGGCTGTATTCCTCTCTTGGCAATGGCACTGCTGATAATGCTGTTTAGATACTCAGAGTTGGGATGACAACAGATATAGTCTGTACTACCTTCTAATTTGCTTCTTAGAAAAGATATTGATTCTGAATTACAGGTTGGGGTCACAAACACATCAAAGATAAACAAGAAGTGATCCATTGTCTTCAGTAGCAACCTCACCTAAAATTTATGGTCATCATGACACCAAACTCTGTTTCTCTGCATCACACTGCGTAATGACATTCCTTGCTGAAATACGAAGAGATTGCATTACGCTGCATGCCTGAATGTTATTGTTCCTTTTCTTTACCTTCTCTGATCTAACCTAACCTAACTTGGTGAGTTTATGGCATGATTCTGAAAAACTTGCGTTCTTTTACTGCTGGGGCAGTAGCTTTGCTATTAGTGACTTGAGAAGAAGAGGAAATGAGTTTTGATAACTTGGGGAAATTCTCCTCTAGCCATCAAAACATTTGCTTATATTTTTAAATTTATTTCTCTCAGAAGATAGCACAGTACATAGAACAGTGAATAAATGCCTTAAACAAAACTGGTATAAAACCCAATGCATGTAAAATATTAATAGCAAAGAAATTGCATTATATTATATGTGGCACTCCACAACTCAGAAGGGTGTCTTCCTTTACTGTTTCAGAATCACAAAATAGGCCACCCTGAAGACTATCTCCTTCTCCATTGCTATGAAAGCTCTGGGTTATTTTTGCTCTTGTCTCATTCTTTTATGAGAGACATGGCAATAAAACTCACTAATCTGTCCTCCCACAACACCCTGGCGATAAGAGTAATGTGTAAGTCATAAATGATATCTTTCAATTACGATACATTTGTTTCAGGAAAAGAAGGAAAAAGCAAATTAAAATGGGAACCTGGGGAGCAACTGAATATCAGTTTTGCCTATCTTCAGAGATAATTTTTATTACTAGTACTAATAATAATCCCCAAATTGCATTCTGGAGGAATCCTTCCTCTTCTCACACCATCCATTCTCAGACCTTGGATATAGATTGTGTGTTTGTACTAATAGTTAGTTGGATAGATCGATAGATTTATCAATTGGTCAATCAACCTGCTGAGTCACAAAATAAGTTAGGGTGGAACGAGACCTCTGGAAGTCCTCTATTCCATTCACCTACTCAAAGAAAATCTAATTAAATCAGATTATTGAGGGCTTTGCCCTGTCAAAGTCTTGAACAACTAAAAGGATGAATATCCCACAACCTCTCTGGACTGCTGTTGCAATATTTCACCAACCTCATTGAAAATTATATCTAACTGGAATTTCCTGTGTTTCAGGTTGTGTCCATTGCCTCTTGTCTTATTCCAGTGACCCATTGAGAAGAAACCTGGCTTCATCTTCACTATATCATCTAGTCAGGTAGTTGTAAGTCATGAATAAAGTGTCTCTTTAACCTTCTTTTTAAGGCAGAATAAACACAGTTCTCTCAGCCTTTTCACATATGTCATATACTCCGGCCCCCTGACCAGCCTGCTGGCCCTCCACTGAATTCAGTCCAGTATGTCAGTGTCTTCCTTCAGCTGGAAAATGTAGAAGTGGACACACCGCTCCAGATCTGGTCTTACAAGTGCTGAATAAATAGAAGTGATCATTTCCTCTGACATACTGGCCAATGCAATCAAGGATTCAGTTAGCCTTCTTTTGGTGCCAGGGCACACTCCTGTCTCTTTCCAGCTTGTCACTCACCAGGACATGGCTCCTTCTGCAAAGCTGCTTCCTAGTGCTTCCCAAACCTGTATTGCTGCATGCTGGGATTCTGTTCCAGATGCAAGAACTTGTAATTGCTTTCATTTAACTTCATGAGGTTCACCTCAACCCATTTCTCCACACTGTTCAGGACCCTTTGAAAAGCAACCCTGCCCTCCAGCATATTGGCCACCCATCTCAGTTAAGTGCCAGCTGTAAGCATGTTGACAATGCAGTGTCCTTCCACTGATGTTAAGCCAGATGGACGCCAGTACATAAACATGAGAGATGCCACTGGTCACTGCCTGCCAGCTGAACTTTGCACTACTCATCACAACTCCTTGAGATACCAAACTGTTCATTTTTATTGCCTGCCTTACTGGCCACTGATTTGTTGATAAGGGTATTGTGGCAAAGGCTATACTTTACTAGCCACCAAGGTTACTCACCTTTTCACAGAAAACAATCAGGTTGCTTCAGTGCGATTTCTCTCTACTGTTTTGTAACCTGTTACAAGACAAACCTCCATGGACTCAAGCCACTCCTTTACATATATTTACATATATCTATGGATGTAAATAGATAAATTGATACATATAAAAGCAAACAAGCTTGCATTTGATGTGCCATATCACTAGTCTTTAGTGAAAGGGGCACTTACGCACAGTTCATTCCTAGACCATGAGAAATCTAGGGTGTTCAAACCTAGTAAAAATTTTTCCTCTCCAAATTTTGTCAGTCAAATGCTTTTGTTAAAGGCTGAAGAAATCCAAAAGATGTCAGGACTTTAGAATTAGATGTTAGTTCACTAAGTCAGGTAAACACTAAAGGCAGGTCATATTCTCTTTTCAATGTGCTTGCATTCATGCTGTAGGACTTCAGAACACCCTGACCACAACCACTTCAAGTTTATAGGAGGCTTCTAAGTTGGAGCACTTTTTGGAGAGTAATTTGATGAGCATTTTTCTATTGACAGCTTTGGGTTGAACATTTTCCATCTCCACCCGCTCATCTTTCACCTCAGAGCCACTCTATTGTGCTGTTGTTTTGCAAGTATTGGAATGGTTTTTTTCCTGCAAGATACTGACATGGAGAGTCAGGTCTCCAAGAGAGCTTAATGCCTTCTCTGCTCAAAGATATTTATATGCAAAGTTTTGCTTTGTTTATGTTGAACTGGGACTCCATCTGCATGCATCATTACTAAATGATACAAGGAAAAATGCCAAAAGTGTAATAAAAACTATGTACTTATGTAGTCTTACACTTTCATTGCTTTCATGGTACCAAAAAGGGAGAAAAAAAATCTCACAGTACAGAAAAATATAAAACCTTAATTAACTAGCACTATAACTTTTTTGCCTTTTTAAAAAAAATTAATTTCTTTATTTAGTAATTTTTTTGTTGTTGTTCCTGTGGACCACTTAATGAGCAAAATGGTGGATGTGCATGTATTGTTGTAAATATATTAGGTTCACTTTTGTGTTTTTGATAGACTTTAAATAGATAGATAGGTACAACAATACAACAACAGTGTTAACTTCACTTTGGAGAGGCACTGGGGGTACCTAAGATGTAATAGAGACTGAGAAAAAGTGGAAAACTATTTTCCCTTTATTGCTAAAGGGGGAATTATTATTATCTGATTTCTTCAATGTCACTCCAAAAGTACATTTTCAGGGTTTTCTTGAAGGTGCCAGCTGTAACAAAATAGTCTTGAAATTTGAGAGACACTAAACTAAATAATTTTTTTTTTTTTAATCCTCTGTTCAAATTAACAGTAAAAGAAATAAAAAGAGTTGTTTCTTCAGCTTTGAAAATTAGCATTAAATCTGTCAAGATGATTATTGCAACTAAAAAACAATCCCTTGCAAAATGAGTCTGTATATCAAATGTTGCTCTTGTAGAATTGGAGGCATTTTAGAACATCAAACTTTTAACATTACAATTGTCAAATTGAGATAATCTTTCAATTAAATTTGCATTATAAATGGTGAATATATGCTCCACATTTTGATAGTATGTACCTGCTGTCACACTATTCCTTTTTTCTGTGTGCTTTATTTCTAGAAAGACCTGAAGGGATAGATAAAGGAAACTAAAGGTGAAAACAGATTTTACAGCTCAGCAGGTTATCTTCCAGATTTGTGGAGAGATCTTAAAAATATCTTTTTCTTCATATTAGAGTTGCCTGCCACAGCAGAACTAAGCCTATGCTGTCATGTTATGAACAGAAGTCCAAATCCAAAATTCTGACTAGGCAGCTTATAAAAAGGGATATTGAATCTGGTCTGAATTCAGAGTGAAGGGATGTTCAGGACCATATCTAGTTTAGTAAAAGGAGGTAGACTATTTTGCTAAAGCTTTTGGACTGAAATTTGGAAACGTGGTTTTAGAACCTGGCCGTAGCATTTGCTTCTGGTATGATAGTGGGTAAACCACATGAGCAAATTACCCCTTATGTGGTCACAGAAGTCCATACTTTAGTCCAAGATTTATAACAGCATGGTTGCATAAATGCTGTTCCATTATGTCTAAAGTCAATACAGACTGATGTTTGCATTATTTTCTTCCTTTCACAGAGCTAAAATATTGTTATCTCTGCCTTTTTTGAATTGAAATCAACTTGTGTTTTCTAAGATGCCCTCTTATGGTGTCTGTAGAAAACTTCAAAGTCTACTTTCAGAGGATAGCTTCCAATAGGAAAACTGCTTGAAGACATAGTTATAATTAAAAAAAACCCCAATAACAAAGCCCCAAACACAACAGAATTTAATGGCCAGGATAATTGTAACTCTTAGCAGTCAAATTACTTTATAGTAGTAAAATACTATAGTTAGTAAATGTAAAAAACTGAGATTATAACAGTTTTAAATTCCTTTTCCTTTCTGAACAATAAAAGCAGAGTAGATCTGGTTTTCTTTTAAAGATGTGTCAATAAAATGATGTGCTTATGATTGTTCTGAAGACTACAGAGTTGTTAGTCATCTTGTACCCAGTAAAAAACCACATACCGTTTCTACCTTTCCTTTGGGATACATGGTGGCACTGTGTGTACACAGCACAGGGGAAATACACTGCAGATGATGAGCTAAACAAGAACCCCGTGTCCGGTTCGCTGGTTGGCTGGATGGTGGATGCTTGGCCACAGTGTGTGTGTATCATCTGAGTGACACGATCCAGGCTGAGTCTGACCCAAGTCCCACAAATTGCTTCCTGTAGACAGAACTGCTTTGCACACACTGGGCTTTCTAAGGAGAATCCCCTGTGAAACTGTGTGCAGGGATATACATAAAACTGGATATGTGGCTGTGTTAATCCCTGCTTCTCCCTGCTCTGTTGAACCACACTGTGTCTGTCACAGTCAGGGTTTGCCAGAACCCTTAATGGGTCTCATGAATGCAGTCTTTGAGCAGGAGGGGACACTGCTTCCCTCAGCCACAGGATACCCATGCTTCATGGTAATTCTGAACACATGAGCACATGTTTAATATCATAAAAGTCTGTGCTTCTGTGTCTCTGTAGCAAAACACAGGTCTCAAGGTATCATTTACCCTCTCTTAAGCACCAGAACAGGAAGGAGTGTGTTCGTAGTATTACTGAGCTGGGGATATAAAAACTAATGAAAACCAGTTCAAATATATTCAAGCTTTTGTGCCAATGCCCATTTCTTGACATACGATGTTGTGATGTTGGTTAAGGGTGTCTGTGTACTTGTATTTTTTGTGCACTTGCTTCAACAAATTAGGGGTTAATTTGTGACGCACTTTTAAAGAGAAATGAAATATTATCATTTAATGTATTAATTCCACACAAGTTTGGCACGTAAGCAGGGAACTTTGACAGCTAGTTAATGGTGTTCTGGTTCCAGTCCACCCATTAATAACAACTCGGAAACCAGAGGAAAAAAAAGGATCAAATTCTAGTCTGGGTTATGTTATGGTTTGTCTTCTCAATGGGAATTAAATATGTGCATCTAAGGGAGAAACTTGGCCTTTCAACATGCTTTTTCAGACCTGGCTGTATGACCAACCTCCTGAGACAGAAACATAAGCTACACTGTGCCTGCTGTGAGACTATACTTCTGGGGAAAAAAAGCCCTCCAGAAATGCTGCTCACCTCTATTCTCATCTGTGCAATGATCTGTTCTCCAGCTTAGTAAAAACGGATTTGAGACATTTCCTTGTCTCTTCTCTCTCTATTGCTTTTCTGTCTCTGTAGCCATTAAATTTCTTTTGTATTATTCTGAAACCCATATTTCATTTAGCTATTGAAAGTTCCCAGATATTTGCCTTCTATATATTGCCAGGCCTTGTTTTGGTATTCCACAAAAGATTGATGGGAATTGCATACTCAAAAGGCTATTAAAAGAAACCTGAGAGACAGTTCTTTCTTCTTGAGAAGTACTTCGTTTAGATATATCATGCACACCAGTTACACTGATTGAAAGAACCTGTAGACAGACCATTACTATTGCATGAATAGACCATTCTTTATTATTTAGAGGATTTTCTGGAGAGAGGCGAGTGAAAGTTACTACCTGATACTTGGTTTTGTCTGGTGGTGGCCCCTCAAGCTCTGGGATTTGGTTTTGACTCTGTTAGATTTGTGTCATCTTACAGCATTTAGTACCTAGAAAAAAAGTTGAAGTTAATCATAGTCAAAGTGATTGTTACAGGGTGCCCTCTGCTAATATCATAGCTGTAAATTCATCAAGAGTTTTCTTGAAAATAATTAGAAGTATTTTCAGCACTGAAGTAGTTTCTCTGCCTCAAATCTTGCAATACTTTATCATAATATGTCTTGAACGTTAGTAGTTTGGACAAAGCAAAGGTAAGAGGTCATAACTGTAATAAGCCTGTGAGGTACTACACAAAATCTACTGCCAAAGAGAGTTGAAGCTTTTTAATCACCATGGGAAGTGTAAGTCTTACCCTTGGTTTTGGTGATAAACATTAGCCTGTTGAAATTCTTGTTGTTGAACATTTCCACTTACTCAAAATGGGGAAGCAGTAGAGGAATTACTTTCTCCTGCCGGAATGTAAAATAAGAATAAATATTGAGCTTTTCATTCATATTATTTTGGCTTTGAGGTTAAATTAAGCTAATTAGTTACGCATTAAAAGCCATACACGTTACAAACTTAAAGACAAGATTATTAAGTCATCAATGGAACAGCTGAAACAAATCACTGCACAGATCCACTGTACAATAAAGGCTGAAAGTAGAGATTCAAAGCCTGAAGAACTCTAAATTTGATTGCAGTGCAACAAGAAGGAGCCTGTCAGAAAGGGACTTCCTGAGCACCTATTTCCCAAGTACTGAGCAGCTTTCTGATTGAGGTAATGGCTGAATGATCAGATAATCACTTGAATAATCATCTGGCATTAGTTACTGAGCTCCCACACTTGTTCTGCTGAATAACCCCCCACTTCTGCAGGATGGGTTGTGGTTTGATTCTTATGAAGTTACCTGGAAACATATAATTGGGGGTAAAAGTGAGATTCACCTTAGCTAACTTTAACTGACCAACACCTAGTTTTTGGGAGATGACTATGCTTTTGCTGTAAAGCAAACAAAGGATGACTAACTTGTGCATAGGCTTTCAGACACCCCTGACTAGGATAGATGACTCTCAGCTGCCACTCTCCTTTGTTGTATTCCAGAAACTGGTTCAAATCACCTCCTTACACACATCTGTTGCCTCTAACTTTCTGCACATTATTAATTTAATGCACATTATTAAATGGAATCTCATCTGGCCCTTTGGGCAATATCTGTCCAAAGCCCACAGAAGAAAGGAGGTTTCTAACATATTTCCAGATATACCTTCTCTGGTAAAATACAGCAAACTTATACTGATGAAGAAATATTGTCTCGCCACAGAATGGCAGTTTTCCAGGCACCAAACACTTCCTCCTAAATTGTTACAGAGTTATTTAGGATCTTCAGTGGCTCAAAATGCAGCTTGTAACTTATCTCAAAACAAGAGGTAAATGGAGTTACAAATACACAACGGTAGTCCTGGAGAATGTTGTCACTAGTGGCATTTTCTTCGTTCTGTGAAAGAAATGTCTTCACTAATGTCACTACTTTTAGTCATGCATAAATGGCTATATGTGTAGTCTGTGTGTTTTGATTACATTATAGTAAAATAGTGAAAAATTCTATATTTGTCATGTACCTGACATTTCATTTGGGTTTCATGTCACCCACATGAACTCCAGTGGAGGCCCTTTTTTTTGTTCAGTGTAGTGGACCTAAAGGAGATACTTTAGGATAGGGGGATATGCACTAGATAAATCTGCTTGAACTTTGATTAGAGAAACACTAAATAGTTGCAGCAGCCTTAGCAGTGAAAGGACATGGTGAGGAAAAACTGAGAGGGAATTTCTGGATTGGATCTATAAAATCATTTACTTGAACTGTGGTGTTATATGGTGTCATAACTAGAGAAATTAAGGTCTTATCAGTGCAGTGCTCTTTGGTGACTGCATCAGCAAGACTCAGTTTTAACATTTCCTCACTTCTCACTGATTAGCTAAGAAAGGTTAATGTTTCTACCAAAGCTTTCACATGTAATTCATATGCTGCTGAAAAGTACTTTTGACATTGGAACTTTATGAGCAAAAATACATGATCATGCAACATGATATCTGAGGATATTTTGTAAAGTGTTCTCTGGATAAGAAACCCTCCTGTATGTACAGAGCCAATTATTCTTTACTGCTGGGTGCTCAGCAGGCTAACTACAAAATTGTAACAATGAATAGACTTTTTAGAATAGACTCAGAATGGCCTGTGATTGTATGGCTTCAGCTTATTATTTCAGCAACGATACTTTATTAAAGACTGCATGTGAATATAGCCTGTCTCTTAATGTAAGTGCAAGAAAATTTAAGCTCCTTTATAAGATACCTGAAACAATATCATTCTCAAGGGCAAACACAGGCATGAGCATACAGCACACCAATGGGCAGTGGGTGAACCCAGGTTAGCTTGCAAGTAAAAGCTTGTGAAAGGAGAACAGAAAAATCAAAGAAGTAAAAGAAGGAGAATAAAAAGCCCAAAAGAGTCTGCAAAAGCATTTTATTTAGGAACACGATAAAGAATAGAAAGAACATTTGAGCTGAGTACTGTCAGGAGAAGGTGTTTGAAACCATCAGCAAAGCTTGATTTTTCCTGAGCTTTGAAAATTAGAAATTTTGAAATTATTTGCAAATACTTTTACAGAATTGCACGGCGGCAACATCTGCCTCTTGACAGTCTCAGTTTCTAGCTAAATGACCTTCAACATTTTTTTTTGGCTTGTTATTCTTGCCTAAAAGTGGCTTGGGCTTGTGGGATGGACTTTTACTGAGTTCCAGAGTTCTGTCTAAAGAAACATGTTATCACATTTCACATCAAATGCTTTGAGAAGATGTCAGTAGAGCTGAACATTTTTAACAAAGAATGTTTTGCATTGTAGAAAAAAATAGTCTGGCTATCATCATAAAAAGTAACTGTAAAACACAGAAAATATATTTCCAGTACTGTATTTGGCAGCATGCTTCAGCTGTGAACCTTATCAATCTTGAAATGCATATTTGATCCAGATTAATGTTTTTGGCAAAGAAAATGTTGATCTAATATTTTTGCCCAGCTTATAAACACCGGTTGTATTTAAGAATTACTGGTCTGAAAAATAAGTGTTAGCTTTGAGGCTTCCTCACTGGTGTGAAATACATGTAAACATCTGTAAATATCTTCTGAAGTGAAATACTTTCATCCTTCCCATTTGCCTTTCCCACTAGCTTGTTGAGCTAGTGCATGCATGAGTATTCTCAAGAATTCTGGGGCCTCTTTCCAGTCCAAGTTTAGCAGTTTGATTTCAGATAGGTCACTCAAGTGACCTGGTAAGACTGAATAATAGTTCTGTTTTACAGCTATAGGCACCCGGCCAACTGCTGGAGATAACTGCACTTTACAACATGTATCCTCTTACTGCGTAACCATATAAGAAAATGACTTATTGTGAAATAATTGGGATGAGTGAAATTTTATTATTAATCTGTTCTTATTATGGTGCTGCCCACCAAGATGGTGACTCAACTCTGTGCAAATGCGCAAAATTGAATACTTTACATTTCTTGTATATTGGACCAGCTGACTGTCATCAGACCTGGAGAGATTAATTTCATGTTTTTTAAAGGATTATTCCCAACTCAAAGATCCTTAGAGGTAGAGGAATGACTCCTATGTAAATTTCATTGATTTTGATTTAAGTTTATAATGAAACTCTGGCTTCACTGTTCATGCTCTGAGTTAAGAGCTGTACGTGTAAAGAATGTGAATGTCCTCTGCAGTGAATGTTTGCTCCTAGAGACCTCCACGCTGCTCCTCTTTGGCTTTCAGTGCTACAGAAAGTGGCTCTCAGGTCACAGAACCTGAAGACACAGATGTGGCAATTTGGGAACTACCAAATACTGACCTCTGTGACACTCAGACTACTTGTTGCTTAGTTATTCTTTTAAGCTTGTATTCTTCTTGGCAGTCTGCTCATTCAGAGTCATGAACTGAGGCCTGGATACCAATAACCCTGTGAGATGCTAATGACGTTGTCACTAGCATCCAGAGAAGAACTGCTGGCATAAAGTTGAGAAGCCAAATCTAAAATTGGTTCTGGCAATTTTGCATGTAAATAGGAAAAGTATTGATCATTTAACTAGGAAACTGTCATGTAATTTAATTCTCTCACAGAAATCTGTGAATGTCCCATCTTTCCTTTTTACTACTGCCTAACCATGTCTGGATCCTGGAGAGGGAATCTGTGAAATATTGTGCACGTGGGAATATATGGCATATATTTCAACTCTGTGTTCATGCATGGATGTTTGTAGATCTCTTGCAGGTGTAAGGTTAGTAACTGTCAGTTACTCACAGACACATTCATATCTTTTATCACTGTTCACATCATATTGAAATTTAAAGCCTGGAAAGAATGCATTTTGGAGCAGCAAACATCCTTCCAGCTCCAGGTGCAGAGGAGTGTGTCCAGGAATGCTCAAGGCTAAGTGCTTTTGAAACTGCAGTTTTGTTGCCTTGGAAAAAAAGTACTGACCATTGTTTAAGGGAGTTGACTAGAAGTTGTCTTTGGTTCTTACTCTGCTGATAGACATGCTGTAACTCTGTGAACCTGTGTTCTGTGTAGAATGTGAGAAAGAGAGGAAAAGTGAATTTGAACCCAGTACTAGACATGGGTAATATTTCAAGTTTTTCACAATTTAAAGAAATGTTATGGACAACACTGCTCAAGGCTGTTTCCTCAGCTGGTCTGTTGTTCCAGAGTCAGCCAAAAATGGTGTAGGTGTTTTGAAGAATCAGACTGAGAAATTACACTTTAACAACACTCAGGTGATGTTAGAGGAGCTACACTGATTTATTCTTGCTGAGTAGTCTGCCAATTTCTTAGCAATTAGCTTTCATATCATCATACCCTAGAAGCAGTGCTGTGGAATAATGAAGTAAGAGTCATTGGGTTTTTATCTTTTTTTTTTTTTTTTTGACCCTTTAAAGAGGCCAGTAGTGATACTTATTTTTATATCTGTTTTCCTAAAACAGAAACTACAGTCACAGTGATTTTATCCGAGGTTTTTTTCTATTCTTCTCTTAGAGTCATTCCAGTGCCATGTAGAGGTAGCAATTTACTGAAATGTTCTGACATTTACAATAGCCATTTTCATTAAGTTCTGTCCTTGAGTATCATTCAGAATTTTGCTTTGCAGTCATGTGACTTTGTAGGTCTCAAGGGATCTTTTTTACATAATTTCTCTATTCTATTGCTCTAAAGATTAAAAATTTTAAACAATATAAGTATAGAGAGGGCTGGAATCGTAGCAGCTGCAGTTCAAATAACAGGACTATTTAGAAATTATATATGTTAAAACTGGAGTTATATCTATTGAAACCAGAAATATTTGGTGGTCTTTGTAAGTATTGCCTATCATTAATTTGGGCAGGATGTGAAGCTTGGATAAGATTAACCCCACTTTTTACTTTTGCCTCCTTGGCTGAGGTTTTTACCACTTCAGCTATAGTCTAGATACAGAAAGAGTTAGCATTGGGGTTTGGCATATTTAAGGGTGTGAAGACATCTGCAAGAGAAAGAGAAAAAGCAGATGAGAGTCCAGGCATCAGACAGCTACCTGAAGTGAGTCTTAGACTAATCAATTAAAGCTGAATTCTTTTAGAAAATCATCTGGAGTTTTTTGTTTCTACAGTTGTCATATGTGTTCAGTCCACTGGGTGTCCTGAGGCACACAAACATACAGTAAGGGGAAAACAGGTAGTATGGGAATGGCTGAAAATGGTTGTCTAAAAGAAAACTAGTGACCATTCATGAAAGTTGAAATTGGGAGTTTCTTGCTTACAGCTGTAATTGAAATAATATTTTATAAGAGAAAAAAAAAGTTTCCATGTTTCTTTGTAGAGTATTGCTGAAAGCCACAGTATCTTCATCATAGTTCTGAAATATCTTGGGTTTGGAATTTCTACCCCAAACATACCCTTAGAGAGTTTAGATGCTTACATTTACAATATACATGTTTGGAAAGGGGTTGTACTTGCCCAGATCTAATTAGTATAGTACAGTAGATTGTATTTATAAATATCATTCCTTTAGAAAGCTTTTTGTCTCTGGAGAACTGCATATAGTACCATTAACAAACTTCTGATTATTTATTTTATTTTAAGACAAAAAGAACATAGTTCAGTTCTTCTGGTCACATGTGGTAAATTTCTGAAGATGATGGATGCTTTTTTGCTGTGGGAGATGGCACTGACAACACTGCTAATCAAAAGTAAAATATCATAAAAAGTAACACCAACCTAGATTCACCTTTGAAAAGAGCATCAGTCATTAAGCAATATTAAATAAATGAGGGTTTGCACATGGCCTGCTCTGTTAGTTGTACTATCATCTGGAATACTGCACATTCATCAGATATTTTTTCATGACCTTGGCAAAAAAAGTAATAAATGGGAATGAGGAGTTAGCGTGCCTATATGCAGTAATGATTTCATGTGCTTACATGCAATGCTGATATGCTGACGGCTTGAATCCTATAGCAGCCACAGCAGGTCAGAGCAAACCCTGTAACCTATTTTCTGAGCTTTATTACTCATTTTTCAGACTGCTGGTAGCTCTTACTACATGGAAAGGAAATTGCTGTTTTGCTGATAACCCATTTTTGGTATGATTCATCTTTGGTACTTACTTCAGATTCCTTTTTGCAGCCCATCATTTCTCTGCTCTCAGTATGTCCTCAGGAACTCTTAAATTAAGGAGTTTATATGAGCCTGTCTTCTACATCATCAGATGTTACCTTTTTGCCCATTAATGTCTTTTGAAGCTCTTGATTTCTAGCCAAATATCTGACAGTAAAATCAGTATGATGTTTCTATCCCATTTCTAGAAATAAGTTAATTAAACTCCCTTAGGGCCCCAAAAAGAATCCTCTTATCTTTTGTCAGTTTAATTTCTGCTGTATCCATCTGTGTTAGTCCTTTGTGAAAGAATAGTCCTCTTCTATTTTTTGTTTAGTTTACCTTTTTCTTAATTTTTGATTGCTCTTCTCAGATGTCAGAATTTATCTTAAGACCAGTAGTGTGTGAGGAACTAAAACACAAGAATTGAAAAAAACTTCATATTTCTCAAAATATCTTCATATCATCAAATTTCTCTTCACGTTTCCCTCTTTCCTAAATTCATGACACTCACTATGTAGGGAGCATATTTGGGGCAACCATGACCTATTAGTGTTAGTTATATGAAATTGAAATTAATATGAAAGAGAGAGCATAAAGCTTTTTCTCATTTATTCCTTTGACGTTTTTTCAATCTATTTTAAAGGAGAATATCTTGAAAAGAAAATCTGCAAGAGAAAAGGGAAATATATGAAAGAACTGGGTTGTGAAAAAAGGGAAAATTAAAGTACGTGCATAGGATATTAAATAGCTCATTTACAAACAGCTCTTTTGTGCATACATGGTGTTATTATGTTATCTCTAATACATTGAAGTGCTACAATGATGTAAAATTTCCATACATTCAAAATCGTACATTAAAATCTAATTTTGAACTCTGCTATTCAAATGGGAATTGTGGATCTGCTCACAATGATATCAGTGACCGTGTTATTTGTTTATCAATAGGAGGTAGTTTGAGATCCCAGCCAGACAGTCTGAGAGTAAAATATTAGATTTTCTGGGCTTCAGCTGCTTATAACAATCTGACATTGTCTTGTCATTGATGTGAACCTCTAACATTCATGAATACATTATGAAGGAATAGAAATATTATGGAACTCACGGGAAGAAAAAGTAGGATAAAGCTTGATATGAAGGGCTTGTATCTCCTTTGTTGCAGTCTAATCACAGTTCACACAGGGTGCTGCTGTTCTGTAGCTCAGTGCTTCTTGTCAAAGAATAAACCAGAACAACTATTCTATTGAGTTAAGCTTATGTCAGAGGCAACTGTGAGAGGAAAACTGCGCAAGAACCAAAAAGAATGGGAAGCAAGAGAGAAGGAAGCTCATGAGTGTTAGCACATCATCATCTACAAGGATGTGCAATTCAGCTTTCACAAAGGTCGTTTCTCTTTCTTGTATTTGTACAGCTGCTTCTAATTTAAGTGAAATGCTCATTGCTGAAAACTGATACTGATAAATTAAGCATAATAATGATTTAAAAGATTTATGAATGGCAAGTTAATGAAGTTGAACTGTTCAGTCTCTTCATTCTCAGTCACCCTGTACTTAGCAGTAAATTGCTTGTCTCTGGCTCTGCCTGGTCTAGGAAATGTGTACATTATTGTACTGAAAGACATGGCAGTTTGACAAACAGATACACAGCTCATTGTAGCTGCAGTTATTTATCAAGCATATTATGATTATGAATAAAGGAATATATAGCTTAGCTCCATTACTACCAGTTACTCCAGTAACTTCCTTTTATATATATATATATAAAAGCTATAATATACAGATATGGATAATGTACCCTTTTGGTATGATAGTGGATGCATTTCCCAGGTCAGGAGTAGTAACAGGACACAGGTATGTATGAAAGTGAAAGAAATAGCACAAGTGAAAACGTGTTTAGAGAATCCCTCAGTGGCAGTGGTTTGTTTGTCAGTCTTTAAATGGGTTCATGCACAGTAATGGAAAGATCAGGAGTCCTCAAAAGTGGTGTTTAAAAATGTTGTGTGTCTAAATGTCATAAGAAAGACAAGACTTGAAACAAATTCATCTGAGAGGAAAACAAACTCATGGGCCTTGAAGTAACCAAAAATACAGTGACTAAAGAAGAAAACAGTACAGAAAAGAAGCATAGAATAAACTTGCTATGCTAGATTTCTCCACACAAAAATTTGCAGTCCTCATACTGCAGTGGGCTGAAGCAATTCCCAGCTTTCATCCTGGTTTGCTATTAAAACACTTCCTTTACCTCTCAACTCCTGTTTCCTCATTTTCTATGAGGAAACAAACGTGTTAACCTGTTGATATCTCTGCCAAAATGTCGGTTTCCTCTAGTGAGGAGCTCTGCATGTGGCTTTTCAAAAGTGAGAGCTCTCAGGAGTTCTCAAAGTGCATTCAATTGCCCACAATTGTTTTGAGTGGGCACAGTAAGTGGATAAGTAAATTTCCAGATGGCAGTTAAAAAAATGAGATCAGAAAACACAAGGTCTCCCACACGAAAGAATAGTGTCAACAGGACTGTGAAGGACCCAAGAGGTCCTTATTGAGTTCTGAATATTCCTGAAATAGAGTGCTAGCAGCTGTGCTGCTGTGTAAGTACAACAGAGCTGCCTCTGTTGACCAGCACCTTGAAATAAAGAATAGCCAATCTCATATAGGAGAGCTGCTTTGCTCTGTTTATTTCCCCCTGTGCTTCCATGGCAACATAACCTCAGCTACAGCTTTCCTCTCTCTCTGACATGAAGCAAAATGCTTCTTGACTCACTAAGAGCCTGCTCTGTGCATACCTTCAGCATCCCACTGCATGAGCTCCCTACCAGCAATATCCCATCTCTCTCTGTGTAAAGGATGGTGCTCTGATTGTGATGCTGCGTACGTCCTGTGTATCCAATCATTCTCGTTCACCCACTCCTTCCTATTGTCTTTTTGCTAAGAGCAGACAGTTTTGTGAGGCTCGATTTTCTTCCTTCACTCCTGAATTCATCATATTTCCCCTGCCAAACGTCCTGTGCTCAGTCTCTCTGCCCTTCACGATTGCTGCTCAGAGGCAGGAGTAGCACACATGATTTGCCCTTTGCCTCTGCCCTATGTATTGTGTCAATCAGATCACTCTGCTGAGAGGCTGAGCAAGAGTCTTGTGTTGTGACAAGCTGTTAGTGGGAGCAGTTATTCGCTTTGTAGGTAACTGTAGGACTGAAAAACACCTTCCATTTTTCTCCCAGATAATTATACTCCTGGCTAGAAGACTGCTATTGCCTGAGATTTCGGAATTCATCAATGCCTTATGGAAAATTATCCCAGAAGAACAGGTGGAGAGAAAAAAAATCACCTAAATCCTGTTGAGTTCAGCCTAAATTGTTGTAAGTCAAGCTTGGTTCTGCAGTTCTCCCAGAATTGTAGGAAGAGAAGAATTCAGCTTTAGTGAAGATTTTGAGAGATATCATGCAAATGCATGATGACCTCTCATGTGACTTGGCTGGTGCCTTCAGCCCTCATCTAGTGAGGTGGCTACAAGGCAGAGTTCCTGATTAGTGTGGGTCATCAGGATGCTCAAGGCTTTCATGCTCTTTCCATGGCCTTTCCTAAAGAAGTAAATTTCAGTCAAATTAAAAAAGAAAAAGAGATCAAAACCCAAGAAAATGAGGAAGTTTGCAGGAATGATGGAGTGGTTTCTGCTTCTTTTCTGCTCATGATTTCACCATGAATTAGTTCAAGTACCCATGAGACATTTTTAATTCATTACTAGCATAGTAAAATCCTTTCACTTTATGTGCTTTCTCCCTACTCATTACCTCAATATGCTTTGGAATATGATTATAGGTAATATTCTTAAGGAGAATGCCCTTAACTCAAAATCTTTCCCATAACATAATATTCTATGATTCTATATTTTGATGCATTGCATGACATATTTATACAATTAAGTTTCCTATTAAAATTTTGTAAAAATTAAACTTTTTTAGAAAGTTCTTTAATGAAGATAACACATGAAAAGTCAAAAGGCATTTCTTCTGGTATACCACTATCCTAATTAATTTTTGTCTTTTCCTTGGTTGTTTAAGAAGCTGCCTTTTGGGATGTCTGTAGCATTTTTGAGTGTCAAGAAAGGTCTGGTATTGTTCTGGTTGAATTCTTTCTCTGAGAAGCAACATCACCATTCCCTGTGTTTCTTTGTAAAGGTCCAGGTTCTGAAGAATTTGCTCCTGAGAATTTGTTGTTTTAAATACTGTAAAATAACAGTGTGGAGATACAGTAGGAATGGGGTCTGGAGCACCAGTAGGATTAGCCTGTTTTAAAGCAGGCTGTTATTTATTTTTCTATAAATCACAACTGGTTCCAGATTGGAAAGTGTTTGTTCAAATACTAATACACATAACTTGTTCTGCTCTGCTTTTGATGGCAGTTGTTATGGCCAGCTGAGAATGTTTTTACATTTTAAATGTGTTAATATTTATATTATATTCCATGAATTCTCAGACTAGATTTTGGCCTCAGGAAGGAGAATTTTGGGCAAGACTAGGTCTTTTAATATGAGGATTATGCTTTCAGGACTCTGAAAGATGAAAATTGTAAAGAGTAATTCATATTTAGAGTGATTTTTTTTTTCTAGTCTCCAGAGGCAACATGATTTAAGCACACTGAAGTAGAGTTTTTAATGATTAGAATCACCAGATTAAAGCAGAATTATTTTTTTTTATATCAAGCAAAAACATTCATCATAGGTTAATAAAATATAGAGTCAGATTTTTAATATAATGACAGTAAATTGCAGTTTTCACTTTCTGACACTGAAACTTTTTGCCTGTGGTTTGAACATGACATCATCTTGACCGAAATACAGCTTCATTGCATGGGTTGAACTCACGTGGTAAAAAGGGAATTATCATGTTTGTATTTGCTTTTAGTATTTTGTGCTCAAATATAGAAAATTTTTCCTTATATAGTCAATGTTATTTCACTTCATATAACACATCATTGTTTCTGAAGATAATATTAATATGCTTCATGGCTTTTAGGGCTCTTTTTCAGGTACTTTACAGGAGTCAAAGATATTATCTTTGCACTGAAGAGTCTGAGGGAACATGAGAGTTTGTGCTAAGAGATAAGCTGCACTTGAATTTAAATCATTTTTGACAACATCAAACATCCAGGTGCAATATAATCTGATACAGCAAATTGAAAATGATGTATGAATAGGTTCATCATATATTCAAGTTTTCCTAGTTTACTTTTTCTCTTTACCCAGAAACTTTTTGAAGCTGTATTTGAAGTCTGCATATGTACTGCAAGACCATTTATCCACTGACACAGAGATTCCTGTTCAGAGGGTTCTTGCATAGACTGCAAAGTCAGCAGTTGTAAAACTGTACCTTTTTTATTGTAATGGTACAATCATCAGGTAGACGAAGCTCTAGGGAGCAGACGAAAGCTCAGAGCAAATTATGGTATGAATGGCTAAGAGTAATTATCTGTAAAACACAGGTTTCTGTCTATGTTCTTGACACACCCACCAAACACAAAATTGCTTGTTTTGTAAAGATTGCCATATTTATGGTCTGCATCAAGTTATTAGCATACAATACTCTGATTTAGATTTCTGCCACCTAAATTCAAGAAATTTTTTTCATTAGTACATATAGTAAACTGATCCTTTGTGATCAGACATAAGCCAGGTTGCATTCTGCCTTTTTGCAGTCATGAAACACACTTCCATGTTCATTTTTTATCAGGCTTTGTCTGTTTAGACTTCAGTAAACCAGTGAAATATTCTCCACCTTGCTTGATTGTGAACTAAATCCCTGTCAAAGAAACCGCAATATATTTGTATTGTATATTATGACATATTTTTGTAACAATAGGCTGTGATGACATCAATTTGGAATATTAATATACATTCAGTTATTAAAACAGTTTCATTCAGATTCATCTATCTTCCACAACAAAACCTGTGAAAAATAAAGAAGCACTGCTAGCTGGCGGGTCATGAGAAATGATGCAGGGAAGCAGTATAATGATGAGGGCTGAGAAATAATAGATCTGTATGGCTCCATTCACGGATTTGCTTGCTCATACTCCTTCTACTAGGCTTATAAACACAAAGAAAGACTTCAGTGTTGAGTCTCAAAATGGATATTCACAAATAATAGTTTTGTTCTAGGGAGGATGGTTTCTTTGGATTCTGTTTACAATCAAGGGTGACAGTCAGGTTACTCTTAAGCAGTTGCTTACCTCTGTTAAGTGTCCAAGTGTCCTGCAAGAACCACTCCCCAACCATGCAGCACTGCTTTGCAGTCTTTCACCAGCTTCCCCAGTGGGAGTTCAGGCCTGATTATAAGCTGCAGCTTCCTAACATTATTAGGATCACTCTTCTCAGATATGTTTGCAGTCCTATTTCCAGCTTTTCACAGAGCATCTGTGCTCCACAGACCATCCATTGAAAACCTCTGCCATAACTGGAAACAAGGGAGATTAACCTGCCTGAGCTGAATTGAGCCTTTCTGAATTGTCCAGGGCTATTCCACCTTCCCCACGAACATGAGAGATGTCACCGAACACAACATCCTGTGCATTTCTGTGACTGGTGCCAATGCTGCTTAGTGCTGAGCATCAGGACAACTTTCTCTTGCACCTTTTTCTTTTGCTCCTTTCCATACTTTTTCAATTCTTTTGGTAAGGAAGAAGTCTTTGATTTGCTTGTCTATGAATTGTTTGTATTTTAGAGAACTTCAAGGAATTAGATCAGAGAATCTTCTTGCACTTGTTTATGGCTGAAATTCTGAAAGTCTGGGCAATAGCCAACCAGCTGTCACATGAAAAATAAATTTTAAAAAGGAAATAGCATGAATGCTGTTCCCTTGTAATTGGGGAAAAGCCATGGGGCAGAGCAATGATTCAGCAGTTGTGCTGAGCGCTGCCATAGAGACAACTGTGATGACAGTTTTTGTTTCTGCATAAAGAAGGTATTGCCAAGGCTGGTCTATTCAGCTGAAATAATCCTTCATTGTTTAACAAAAATTTTTTAGTTGTTTGATTATAATCATCAACAAATGACAAATGAAACATGTAGTACAGGTACTTTACTGTAACATGGTGTTCTGAGAAAGTAGGGTAGAGTAGGGTGTAGGGTAACATTTGCATGTAGACATAACATCTTTTCTTAGACTACTTGGTATAGTTGGAAAAGTTAGAGGAACTTCTAGGCACAAGATCCTTTGTAAAGATCGCAGTGTAATCAATAACTCTTGTTAAAGAGTACCTCTTTGCTACCTATAGGAAAAGGAATTTATGGCACAATCATTGTCCTTCACCTTACAGTTTTGTAGAGGGCTGGTGAATTCAACAAATACTTTGCCAACCACTAATTTGCCCATTTTCAGAGAGGTTTTTTAAACATAAGCAACTGAATAACAGGAACTGAAGTGGTGAACTCTGGTCTTACAAAACAAACATCTTTGCTTTCTAAGAACATGAGAAAATGAAATCTATACAATAACGACTAACTGACCTAGTTTGACGGTGCTCATCAACACGAAACACCTAATAAATATATGCCAAAATGAATATTTCCTCTGGTGCAGTCTCCCTACTATTTGAAAAAGGGTAATGAAAAAGCAAATAATAACTGTAACTGGAAAAAAAATAATTGTATTTCACAGTTTCTGATTTTTCATCTTGCCTCTTTTCTGATTTACAATAACACCTGAGCTGGGGTACAATTGATTGCCTTAAATGGCAAAAAGAATTTCTTAAGATGTGATGCAGTACTTTCAATATGTTACCATAATTTTTGTAAACAGTTATATTTTTAAAAGCCAGCATTTTCCCAAGATTATACTTACTGATTTTGAAATATCAAAGGATTTCACCTGTGGTGACTAAGCAGAGATATGCAGTGACAGATACTGGTCTTCATTACTGTTTGCTTAAGTACATGGAAGCAGAGTGTTAAGGTGTATTGCCTTTGATTATGGTAACACTAACAAGATTCACAACTTAACAGTAAGGATTTTCAGATGTGAAGTAAGGAGAACTCGGTGGATGAAAGAGAAGCAAAGAAACACATTCTGTGAGCAGCCAAGCAACTTAAAATGCACAACAGAATACATACCCTTCTCTGTACCCAATTCAACATCTTAAAATTAAGGAAGGGAAAAATGTTCTTGTTATTATACTGGGTCGAATAGACCTGTATATTTTCTGCATGTCTAAGAACTTGGAATGCAGGCAATAGATGTGTATTTATTGAGATGCACATATTCTCCATAATTAGTCTACTGCATGATTGCCTGAAGAACCAACTGTTCAACCTCAGATATGAGCCTCTGAATGGAGTGTAGGTATATACAAGAATTGTTAGGCTATAAAATGTTTAACAGCTATATATACATCAGGGGCTGAACCTGTGTTCATACACGGCTGCTCCTCTGCTTTGCCTTTACATAAATGTTTAAATAAATCTTCAGGTTTTGGGGCATGTGCTTTCCTCAGATGAAAAGGTAATATGGCTGATTCAAATGAAAGTTTGAGGTAACTTAAAAATATTTTATTTTATACACAGTGATGGGGTACCAACTGAGCAGAACATAAAAGCTCTCAATGTCAAGAGATTTTAGGACAAATGTTACTCAAAGCTACACTTCAATACAAGACAATTATTGAACAGAAAGAAAAAAATTCTTAAGCAGATACAAGATGAATACAACTACAAAAATGCTAGCAAGATATCAACTGAAATGTACAAAACTTTTTCAAAACAAAAGTATTTTGCTATTAGCTAAGGAGAACAGACAAATGGTACTGAATGCTTTCTGAATGTCACTAGCTACACAACCCTTCTTCATTTGCTTCTGTATTTGTGACCCATCAGGAGAAACAGTGCAGCCACTAACTTGGACTACGTGTTCAGTTTGAGGCAGGCAGGTATTTTGGGTGATGTTAAAACACAGCAAGTCGCAGCTGCCTTGTGATATGGTCTTCTCTGTTTAAAAGCAGTGAGACCAAGGTTTTAGTAACATGTGTTTGTGAATATTGCATTTGATTTTTCAGAAACAGGGTACTTGTGGTATGTGGCATGCTAGAAACAATTTTTTATTTCAATACAGCCAGGTAACCCCAGTACAACTGAAGCCTCAGTTCAGACAAAGGTCTGGAGCTCTGTTTAGTACTATGGCACCACCACCAAATATGTATATGAGTTAATTTGTTTTCAAAAACAAGCCATTTGACTGGGCTTTGCCAAGAGGGCTCAGCCACTCCCCCTTAACTGCTGCCATGGAAGATATTTTGCTTGCTAATTTCATGTTCCTGGAGTAAAGTCTCCAGAGAAAATCTCGCTTGTCAATTAGACACACTCTTCTCTTGATTTTGCTCAAGCCATAGAGCTTGTTTGCATAGAGAATTCAGTGCACAGTAAATGCAACGGTGAACATAATAACTGTCCAGATCTTACGCTATTTCTCTGCTTGAATGACTTTGACTATTCTCTGGGCTTTTATGCTTGAATTATCAGTTGGAAGTTCTCTTTGAAGAAATTTAGAGGCTGGATATAGTCTCAGAATTTAATAAAAATAGCTAACTTGCTTTAATCTTCAGAGAAGGGTGAAGGAACTTCCAAATGACTGAAAAGGCATGGAATAAGTAAATCCTTTGGAACTGAAATCTGTTAGAGCTTTAGTTAATTTTGTGTGCCCCAATATGTGCACTTTCATGTCCCCTGGCAGACAGAGACCCAATCAAGCAATCAAGCAAGTCTGAAACATGTTCCTGCAAGTCAATGAGTTTGAAGTGTATCACAAAGCATTTCTCACTGTTTGTTTGACATACAGAAGTGAAATATGTTAATGAGAGATGGCCTGTCCCCACACAATTGTAGGTTGTAATTTCTTGTTCTGATGTCTCCTGTTCTTTCACAAAGTGAATTTGAATTCAGATTTGTCTAAGAATGGAAAGCACTTGGAAAACTTAGTATGGTTTCAGAATGCAGAGCTGCAATTTGAAATATTTTTAAGGTGCTTTGTGTGTTTTTTATTTGTTTGTGGTTTTGCCCCTGTTTTTGAATGGACACCTCAGATTATCTGTGATATAACTGAAGAAAATTCAGCTCCTGCTTTATTAAACTCACGTAAATCAGGTTTGTGCACTGGGAAGTACAAGGTTATCACCATGATCGTGTGACAAGATTTTGAATTTAAAAAAAAATAAATTATTTTCTTTTATTCTACTCTCATTTATAATACTACAATTCGGTTTCTCTACCTCAGAAAATACTTCTGACTGTACCTGTTCTACAGTAGGTACCCTGCAGATTAATCTGATGACTGAAAAAAAAAAGAAAAATTATTAATGAACCTGAAATAGAAAATAGTGTACAAATATGAATTTTAAGAGCATAGTGAACCTGAATATAAAATTGATCACTTTTTTTAAAAGTGCCATTATTTGGTATGCCACTGGATGTACCTTAAACTATCACAATTTATTAAGTTCTATTTGAATACTTTTGAAGTCTGTAATAAAATATTCTTGGAATGGCCTTCTTGTTGCATGGTGGATAAACATTAGACTTTTCTGCTTGTAGGTCTTAGTAGCATTACTTACACCAAGCCTAGCTGAGAGAAAAGGAATTTATTAACACGCCATGGATTTGGATGAAGAGCAACTGACTGGATGTACTTATTTTTTGCAAGTCTTTCTGTGTTATGGAGTTCAAGCTGTACTTATATGAATCGAGACCGCCATCCAATGGTTGCTCACAGGTTAGTTTTCATGGTAATTCCAGCACACAGTGGCTGTCCCCTTCACCATCTCTCTTTGAGGGGTGTTTGTACTCAAACAAAAGGTAACACTTTGTCCTCACCAGAATCATAGAGAATCATACACTAGTTTAGGTTCGAAGGGACCTTAAAGATCATCTAGTTCGAAGCCACCTGCCATGGCAGGGACACCTTTCACTAGATCATGTTGCTCAGGGCCACATCCAACCTGGCCTTTAATGCTTCCAGGGATTGAGCACAATTTGTATGTGCCTCATCACCCACAAAGTAATGAATTTTTTTTAACATCTAATCTAAATCTACTCTCTTTCCAGAACCTTAACTTTACATGGTAAATAGGCAAGGTTACAGTAATTCCGTATTACCACAGTACTTCAGTATGCTGTAGAATCTCAGAGGAAATGGTCCAATACCTGATACTGTTTAGGGACCCCTGATAACTTATCCTTCAGAGTTGTTTTTACAGATGCTTTCTAAGATAAGCTAACATCAACTGCTTGTTCCCGAAGTGTTGTCTGCAGAATGGCTTCACAGCTCTCTTAAACTAAGACTACAGTTTCTGTTTCCAATAGAAATCCTCACAGTAAACCCGCAAAAATGGAGAGAAGGACTGAGCAGGTTTCTGTTTATGAAAGTCAAGTAGCTGTTTGAGACTATTGGTATGTTTCCCACTAGAGATGTTGACTGCTGCTGCCAATTTTTTAAAAGAGCATTTATGTAGCTATCTAATATGTGTTTCTGCTGAATATGTAATTTTTCTTCACTGCATTGTGCTTTACACTAATGAAATCTGAAGACATAGCCATATGTGAAATTTAAGAGGCCGGGTCTGTACAGGAACAATCTATAAATGTAAGGAAATCAGCCGAACGTATAAAGTCAGTACAACTAAATTACTCTATCATGCCCCTTGTAGATAACATCATCCTTGAGTAAAGACATTTCAGTTTGCTGCAGACTAAGCCAAATGGTAAAATTACTTTGCAACACTATGTAGTAGGCTCTAATTCAGAAAGTGTGAAAGCATCCTCTTCTGATTTTGGTTACACTTAAGTAAGAAATTACTTTTTGCAGCTATTCACCACCCTTCAGCACCCAAAGGCTACTGACTTTATCCATTCACTTGGTGGAAGTTGAATGAGCACTCTCTGACCTGTTTCAATATAAATGTAGGCCAACCACACTTGTACTTTTTTTTCCTTTTTAACGAAGTCATGTAATTTGCATCAAAGCTTTGAAAAAGCACTTTACTGGCTGCATTGGTAGAATAACATTCATAAGATACAGCACCAATTAGCTGGAGGAAGGCAGTAGAACAAATTTAGAGCTGATGTAAAGGAAGGTGAATTTCTTCATCCTGTCTAATTCTTGGGTTTTTACTGGCAAAGCTGGGGTTGGACCAGAATCAAATGCAACTTATGTTTATCATTTACCAGTATTCCTGAATGACATCTTGTTTGGATTTTCTTGGAAAAACTACTATTGCAGATATCATTAACTGTGCTCATATAATTTTTTTTCTTATGAATGTGATGCCAGTCTGCTTTGATTCTGGACGAATTAGGATAATTAGCAGTGCTTTGAATGTGGTTAAATTAATTGACTGCTAACAGCCGAAATAGATTTATTGATGCATGACCATTCTTCAGCTAGACTGTGACCACAGCCTTGTTTAAATCTGGTTATGTTTCTAGTACCTACACCCAGCCAGCAACTGGGATCTATTCTTCAGTCAAACAGACTAAAAATATGTCCTCCTGCCTCAGACAACTTGTGTGTCTAGGAGGGACATACAGGCAGACCAGGACACTAATTACATTTGTAATGTAATAATGAATAGTCATAATCTCTAGCATAGCCAAAAATGGCCACATGATGGAACCTCTAAATGTACAAAACTGTTTTACTGATATACTTTGTAAAAGGAGAAAACTCTATTAAATATCATTTACTCACTCAAAAAGATGGAAACTATTAATTATTCTGCTATTAGTGTATGTAATTTTCATATGGAGAAGAGACAGGTGGTTGATTTTGTACACTTGAAATCTCATTTGTTATATTAATATTGCAATGTAGCCAGTAGGTGGGAATAGCTATTTAAGTTAGTAGAGGAAGGCAGCTATCCAGCTCTAGTTGTGGTGCTCATGTTAGCTTTGAGCCTTACCAAGTAACTCAGTCCTCAAGTCTTGCCATGTGTATTGTTAGCTTTGTAGTTGAAGTACCTGCTGTGCAGGCAGGCAGTAATTTGTCAGAGCAGTCAGAGCTGAGACTGTATTTAAGTTCCAGTCTCCTATTCTTCTATGTATTCTATATATTATCTTGTTAGGAACTTCTGAACATTTTCCTTATTTTACATAAAAGTTTCTGATGTATTCTAAAGCTACTATAAACAAATATTTTCCCAAGTCCTTTCTTTCTATAGCATATATGTTTGCTTTTGTACTTGTATGGATAGACACTAGAAAGTGTCTATCCATCCATCCAGTGTGCACGTGTGCACACTGGGAGTACAGATACAATATCATCTAGGATATAGAATGTCCCGTTTTTTTGTTTGGTTTTTTTTTTTCTGTGGATGATGCAGAATGTTGTGGCCTATAGGATATGAAGAAGGAAGGATTTGTATACAGTTCTTCATACTGATAAGAGTATAATAGCTGTAATTCTCAAGAGTGCTTAGCACAGAGACATGAAGTGTTTTCTCAGATTAATGAGACATGAGACTTACAAAGAATTATGTCCAGAGTTTTTGGCAACACTGCTGTCAGTAGCTGCTCAGAAGAATATGTAAGAAACCAAAAGGTCTGGTCCTTGAGTTGTCAATTGATTAGCTTTTTTATCTGCATACAGACATCAGGTGGCTCTGCTGTTTGGACCAACTGTTCAGCATATCTTCAGCCAGAAATTTAATATGAGGTGAGAATGAAAGAGAATGTCCATGAGAGAAGAGGATAAACAAGAGGCAGATGGTCCATGTGTGAAACTTGCAATGCCAAACAGTGGATTAAGCTGCTCTTTTAAAATGCTTCTTCACAACCTGAAAGCAACTGAGAAAAGTTACATTTTCACTAGCTACAGAATGAGAAAATTTCGTCTGGTCTTCATCAGAACATCTCCCATTTATTCAACTACAGTAGGAGCTGCTTGTCTAAAAAGGGACCTGTCTAACAGCAATTAATTACTGCTCTCTAAGTAGAGGGAAGCATAATAGTGTCATCTCTCTGCTTGATTTTATCAAACCAGTAACCAAACTGATCAGCTTTGGGTCAGAGCTAAGCAGCAGAAGACCCATAAGAAAACCCTTTGGGCAGTCAAAGATTTGCCCAGTCTCAACAATGCATCAAAGCTGCTTCTTCAATCGGTGCTTCTGCCATGGTGCTGTGGGATAGCCCCCGTTACTCAAGTTCTCTGATGGCTTGTGCTGTACACAAAGAGGCAGCTCAGGTTCATGGAGCTTTGGTATGGAAACGGTGATGATTCTGTCAACGGTTTATGGGATCAGTAGGGAAGTCACAAAGGAGACATAGTGGTAGGAGTCTGCTATGGACTGCCAAGTCAAGAAGAGAAGGTGGAAAAAGCCTTCCTCAAAAAACTGGAAAAAGTCCCCTGATCACAGGCCCTGCTTCTCATGATGGGTCTTGAGCCACTCTGGCATCTGTTGGGTGAACACCATTGCAGGGCGTAAGCAAGTTTGTGTAGTCACACCAGTGCAACATTGTCTGCTCCTGTGCAGGGACAAGAGCAAAAAGCCAAAGGGTTTTAGCATCCCAAGAGCTAAACTCTTCTCATGGATGATGGGAGAAAGTGTTTCATGGGAACATATGGATATTTTTGGTCAATTCAGTCAGGAAGGGTTTCTTCACTCCGTGGTGGAATATCCAGGTGGGAGCAAGTCTCTCAAAGCCACATTTCAGAAAAATCACTGATATGATGAATAGAACATTTGCTTGGTGTGAGTTTCACATTAAACACTTGCTGTTGCAAAGGGCATTAAAAGTTACTTTGACCACAAAGACTGTTATTTGGGGAGGTAGGTGGATAGTGTGTCAGATTTCTTTTACTGCCCTATTGAAGCTCTTTAAGTTTAAATAATTTAAATTCACTTTGGAGCAATGGATTGAACATGACTCTCCTGTATTGGATGTGAAGGATTTAAACACAGGGTTGCAAAGGAGGGGTGGAGGAAAGCATCTAAAGTCTCTTTTTCAGGACTAAACACTGACTCTTTATGTCCTTGCTGTAAACTGTAAACACAAAGCTTGTGTCTGTTCCAAAATTTATCATTGATTGTCTTAATTTTTTTTTTTAAATTGAAAACTTTGAGAATTTCTTGGAGAGAAAAAAATCTCAAATATATTCAAAAAAGGGTTTTTTCTTCATGAGGCAGTTTCTTTTGCAGAAAAGATGATCCCCCTTGCTGAGCTGTGCTTCCAGAGCTCTTCCTTTGCGTGAAAGGAAATAGCAATTGCTGTTGAAGTGTCACAAATGTCATGGATGGTTCACAGTGCAGAACCATTACTGCCCGTTGACTAAATATGTCCAAGCAGAGAATAAATAAATCCCCATCATATATGAGGATTTGGGGAGGGGTAATAGTGCACTGTTCTAGGGTACTATCCTAAATGTATCTGATACCAAGCTGTAGCAAAATTAATTAGCACAATGGGCACAACTACTTTTCCCTACACAAAGAGTGGGTAAGAGTGGGCAGCTGTGGGGTGTCCATGTCTAAAGAGGGAGGAAATACAGTTATATATGAGGAAGGCACAGGAGGTAAGGGCTTCTATTCTGCTTTCTGCCTTCATTGTGAGCTGTATTCAGATGGTGGAGAAAAGACCCCCACATATCTCATTTCCAAAGGCTTTTATTTGTTTCAAAACTTGATGTTTCTGGAATAGATGTAAATATTGTGAAAGAGCCACATGGCTTCTCCTGTCACTCAAGTGAGTTTTCTTGTATTGTATCCTGTAATGAACACATTATTTGGGAGTTTACTGATGACTGGTGTCTCTGACAGTGTGACAGTGAACTCCAGGCCTGACCTTAACGCAGTAGCTGGATTGTGTTAGTACAAGTTTCTGTTGTATAGTTAGGAGTTTGCATGCTTGAATTCACACTTTGCAAAGCTCTGCAGAAGTGACAGTTTACACAAGATTGCAGAGGATGAAAGAAGACCTTTAATAAACTGCACAGCATACTGTGTAACCAGGATGGATGTCTATATAGGCTGATGACCTAGAGGTAACAGTACACTTTGTGTCTTGGACACAGATAGCAGAATGGTCTCAAAGCATGAGCTTTTCATTTAGAAATCCATTTTTTCAGGGGTCCCATGGAATGCAAAACCCCTCACTTTAAAGCATGTTTGAGGTTGCACTTTTTCATTCAGGTTTTGCCTCTGAAAGTGCAAGGTGTTTGCTTTTTAGATAAACCTCTTTGTAGGTTTTCTATGGATAGCAGTTGACTGATGGTGTGTTTTTGTTCCCTCGTCACACTAATGCTCAAAGACTTTCATTTTGACCTATTTATGCTACAAAAACAAAAATAGACTTCTCAATGCTGTGTCTATTTTGCTAAATAAAACAGGACCACCTTTACAGTAGATTTTTAGTGAAGGTTTTGTTCCATTAAAATGTCAGATTTTCGAAAAGGCTTTTTTCCTATGTTCAAGGATTCAGAAACATTTTTTAAAATCTTGTTATGTCTGCTTTAATTACTTTTTTTTTTTTAAATACTGTAGTCTTCAGAATTAAAATTGAAAGGGAATATTTTGTGGGTTAAAAGGAAAAGCAAGATGTGTAAAGACTGTAGCAGATATGCTCTTACACTTAAAGATTAACAAAATTCTTTCAGCAAGTGCAATCAGAAGAGTGAACTTCAGGAGAAATTCACTTCAAACACATAGGCTGTTGTCACTGAGTCAGAAACTGGGAGTAATGACACCAATATATTCATGTTAAAAAATGTTAGGTATGAACACACGCATTCTTTTCTCTTTGCCTCACAACTCCTGAAAATGCAATTCTGTTTTGGGTTTTAATGTTTAATATAATGAATTGCCTCTTCTCAGTAGAGTATAATAATTCATGCTGTAAGGTACTGCCATGCCAAAAGAGAGGATCAGGTTAAAGTCATTAAAGACCCTAGGCTGATATGTAACACTCTCTCTGAACCCTTCTGCTCAGTCTTCGTTTCTTGCTGCTGAGAGGCTGTTTGGTGCATGCGCACCAAGCCAGTTTTCACTGGAGACACAGGAGGCCAATTCATTGTCCAGATTCCCCAGTCAGCCCCGTGCTTTCTGTGTGATTCCAACCAAGTCATGCTCAGACCCTCCAACACACAGAAGAATTTCTGCCATGTAGGAGTTGGGCACCTCACTGTGTTTTAGAATCAGAGCTGTAGAATCTCTGTGCTTCTGGTCTCTCCCCATGCAACTGGGATTTGAAAACAAAACAAACAAACAAAAAACCCAAAACCACAAAGCCTTTCCTGTTTCATATGGAAGCCAAAAGAAAAAAAAGAAAAATTATCTGAGACACTCACATATTGTAGTGACTGAAATCTGAAGCAGTGTTAAAAAAATTAGCCAAGAAAAGAAAAGTCTATATGAAAACAAAAGTATTGGTATAAAGGCAACTTCTATAAAGCTTGGCAAGGATCCTGCCCCACTGGGAATTTAATTATTAAAATAAGGGAATAAGGGCAAGTGGTGGCTATCATCTCATACGTATGCTCAAAGTTCCTTTTTCAGCTCAGGTCCTGCATTAGCAAAGCTCTAATCACTAGAATACCTGTGAAAGAAAACTGAGGTGTAGGTAGGGGTTTCTCTGCCCAGATTTATACTTCCTAAGAACAGAATATAAGTGTGTAAAGGAAACTGAAAATCTTTAGTAGCATATGTGAAGCTAGTGTAAGGCTTTTCCCCTCACAAAGCCACAGGGAGAAAAGCTCCATAATCTCTATGCAATAGATTTCTTCTTGTATGCATTGAGGAACTCCAGTTTTGTCTCTGTTAGCCGTTTAATGAGTTTATTCACTTGTTAGGTAGGGCTGATTATGCCTTAGCATTAATTATCTTGACTTAAACATATGGATATATTTGTTTTGAAATGTACTTTTACTACCTGCTCGGCTTCCAGTTCACACTCTATCCTGAACAGAAGAAATTCAGTTGCACACTACTGATGTATTGCAAATTACAGCAGTTCTAACACAGGTTTTGCAATGTCCACAAATCTGGAAGTGGTGCAAGAAGGTAAATCTTAGAATCAGAGTAGTTTGGGTTGGAAAGGACCTTTAAACGTCCTCTAGTCCAGCACCCCTGCAATCACCAGGGACACCTACTAGATGAGGTTGCTCAATAAATACCTTATTCTAGAATAATGATGATTGTTCATCATTAGAGAAGCAAGTAGAATGTACTGTTTACTGGCAAGCCTCTTAATGGCTGCCTGGACACACTTCTGAGTTGCACATGCTAAGCACCAGCCACCACTAGTGTCACTGACCACAGTGCACTGACTCGCAGCAGAGACACTCAGGCACCCACATTGACTCTGCAGGTCTCAGCTCATAAGATAACTCGTTCATTCTCTAATGTTAACTTCCAGATGGTGCAACTGGGTGCAAATTCCATCACATTAAAGATGCACCAGTGAATTAGGTATCGCATTTAATACAAAAGGTTTTCTTTCATGAAAAGAAACACATGTGGACATTACCATGGTCCTTGAGCGTAAGATGCTACGGCCATACAACAGTCATTGGTCATGGACAGTCCAACTGAGCTTGTATGGACCCCCACTTTCTATGTATGCTTCCCTGAAAGGAGAAATCTGTTCAGAAATGGCATTTTGTATGCATTTGCACTATGTTGCACAGATATTGTCTGCTGTCTTAGGGTGTGTTAACACTTCTAAAGAAAATAAAAGAATAGGCTGGACTATATCTTAGCTGGCAGCCTCCTTCTTATGTCTGCTCTGCACCTCTCTGGCTATCTGACTCCAAGACACATGTCCAGGAGAGAGTTGGTCATAAATAGCTTGGATCTGAGCATGTCCATACTCTTGGTCACAGAGCTAGGATTCAGAAAAAGCAAAAATAATATAGGTAGATTTCTAATATACCTGTTGTACTTCCTTACTTTTGCTTAAGTTTAAACTAACCTTTTAGAAACATGATTCATCTTTAAACAGTGGCTCACAGTATGTAATCTTCATATATTAATAGACTAAAAGTATCAGATAGAACCTATTCAAATCAACAGAAGCTTCACTCAACAACAGTGTCTGGCTTATCTTGTATTTCAGTTGCTTCTACCTCTCAGCCAGGAAACGTGAGCGTATATCTGCTGAAAATGTGTTTGGTGCTCAATAACCTTTTTCGTTCAAGAAGATCCATCTGTCTTTGCTTCACACATCTTCATCACTGAAAGAAAGAATTAAGTTTCAGTTTTCAAAATTCTCATGTGTAGGAATGATTATGTGCCTTGCATTGCAAAAAAGTCAAAAAAAGCAGCTGAATATATTGTGGCTTAATTTCAAGATTCCCATCACTGATATAAAGAACAGAGTTGGGGTTTAATTACTGTCTTGGTACAACCAAGATATCTATCAAAGCTCATTATTCCATTGTTTGCTATTACTTGTCTCTTTAAAATAATAGCAAAAGTATCTTCAAAATTTGTATATTATTTTAATTACAAACTACTTCAATCATTTCTTTAATAAACTCTACTATACATAAGTAGGTCAAATTAATTCCTAGTTACTGCCCATAACATCTGGATATTGTAGCAATGCACATGCTCTATAAAAACATACACTTAGATCTATCATATCCTGAAGCTTCACATGGATGGAACTAATATTCTACCAAAAAGAAAGTGGATGTCTGTGTGGATTACACCCTAGCCAAAATGTGCACTAGGCATGATGCTAGGCACTTAACAAAAGAGAATAAAGAACACTGGTGCACTGGGAATCCTGGCCACAGCTTTGATCCTTGAAATATGTTTTAAAAATGCCATATGCAACAAAAGGTGAACAATAATATTGTTCTGCAGATGGGGAAAACTGAAGCATAGAGACTGAAATATGTCAGACAGCAATATAGCAGCAGACCCAGTAATGAAACAAATAATTTGCTCTATCAATTTACTATGCAATTTATTCAAAGGTTTTGTGGCAGGTTCTTCTGCAGTGTGGAAGATTGATATGGGTTATTTCAAAATCAAATCTCCACTTGCACCCTTGTGCAAACCCCAAAGGTCCATGACACCCCTTTACTTGCTTTGGGAACCCTCCCAGAGCCCCTGGAGCTCCGAGGGGTGTTAGCTACCTGCTGTGGGTAGAATGGCAAATCACAGCTGAGAAGGGGTTTAAGAAACAGTTTCTAGCTGTATGCTTCCTGGCTGAGACTGGAGCCCATCTGTGCAAGCGGCCTCCTTCATTTCTGTCCTGGCTGCAGGCAGAGGTCTCTGCTTCGGAGCGGTGCCGCTAGCTGTGCCTTCCAGGAACAGAAGAGAATGGATGCCACGTGTTCTTGCAGGTATGCGAGTCACTCTGTGCGTCCCAGCCACAGAGATGAGGTTAAAACAAAAAGGAAAATGGGAAAATGAAGTATTCACAGTGAAGGCCTGGTTTAACAGCCCCAAACTGTTCATAATTCAAATACTGCTTTCTGTATTCATAATGTGACTCTGCAATGTTTTCTCTTTCATTCTTCTTCAAAGATGTTACTTTTAAGACTTCCCACCACCTTTGGGTCCAAAACTTATAGTTTGCTTAAAATAAGCATGCATTCTTCTGCTTTCTATCAGGATGAGAAAACAGTGACATGAATTCTTTCATGATAAGCTGCTCATATGATCTTCCCAATGTGTGTAACAAGGGAGTGGAAATTTTATGAGGAAGCCCATAAACTTTTCAGCTTTGGTCAAGACTGTCATTGTGTGTATTTTCTTCATATCAACCTCCTTCCCACTCATCTTACCTTCTCACTGACCCCACAAGTCAACACTTGCTTGAAAATGTCATCTTGGGAGATCAGCCTGTTTCCAAATGACCATTGTTCCTTCTCATTTTCTCCTTAGATCTTATCTCACATGCATTCCTTCTGAGAGGCACCAGCAATAATAATCACACCCTCTCCAAGAACATGTGAGTAAATAGCCCTGGGGTGTTGTTCTTTATGTAAGTGGGAGTTGGACTGGGATGAAACAGAGGACATACCACTTAAACAGAAGACTGTTAGATTGTTTTGGTGAATCCACAGCTGAGTAGTATTGTATGTGAAATTTAAGGGACTGTTTCACTTGTGTCCTTGTCATACATCGATATGCACAGAAAATTTCTTCCCTGCTCCTGCTCACAGCACAAGTATGTGTGTAACTTAAATCACGGGCTAGGCATACAGCGAGAGAGGGGCATGGGAAAAGCAGTCCTGATTTTTCCGTTTTCCCATATGAAGAGGAGGTTCCTGTGTTTGCTCAGCTGGGGAGAGTTGCCCCAGGCCTTCCCAAGGTCTCCTGCTGAAGTGGCACCAGGATGTCGGGCTCAGCCCAAGGGTTCTTCCCAGTAAGAAGGCAATGGCAGTTCCTGCTGCTTCAGAGAGTGAGGATGTTTTGGAGCACAAATAGCAAAGCAAAAAGTGACTATTCGCAGCCGAGAATATGAGGTCAGATTTTTTTTTGAGATGTCTTTATTTTCAAAGAACAGGGGTGTTTCACAGCATCTTGGCGCTCATTGTTCAAAGTTTCTCTGTGACTCCAGAGGAAACGCCTGGGAAGGAAAACTATCTTGGGATGTGAAGCTCAGGCCGGATCCCCTGTTGTTTCAACATCCTCCTGGAAGGGGCAGGTTGTCTTCACTTACAGCTATGCAAATCTCTCGGATAAAACTCAGCATTGCTGATGCCAGGGAGCGCGTACCGGTGACAGAGGCTGTCCTTGCCTGATGCCCTCCTTCCTCGGTGAGATGCACAGCTGACGTATCGCACAGAAAACGGGGGGAGACCTATTGTGTTCCTTTCAGAAAAGCCACCACGTAAGAGGCACGTCGGTCCAGCGGCCGGTGCTGCCGAACTCGGGATGACCGACACGTGTCCCAGGACCCGCCCGCACCCCCGCCCTGCTCGCACGGCTGCGAAGCCCTGCTGAGATCGCAGGAAGCGGCGCGGGGGGGGACCCAAACCAAGAGGTCGCAAATGCCTCGGGAAGCGACTTTTCCCCGAGAGGGAGCCCCGAGGGCCGGGGGGGCCGGTCGGGCACGGGGGGCGCGGCTCCCGTCTTTGCTCGCCGCGGGCCGCCCGCAGGGGGCGCGCAAAGACGGGAGCGCCGCCGGGAGCCGCTCCGAACGGCGGCGGGGGCGGGCCCCGGGATGGGATGGGCTCCGGGGTGGGATGGGCACCCCCGGGAGCCGGGGACAAAGGGAGCCCGCCCCTGCGCCGGGAAAAGCGGGCGGGGGTGTTGGGAGCGGCGGGCACGCTCGCCTGCGGGCAGGCGCCGTCTGTGTTCGCTGGGATGCGACGTGCTGTCATTCCGGCCTCAGGGACGAGGAGGGAGAGGACGGAGCCGGTGCCTGTGGAGTGGAGGGCACCGACCGCCGCCCCTCCTCGCCCCCCGCAGCAGCAGCAGCAGCATCTGTACCACGTGCGGCGGAGGCGTTCTGGGAGGATCGCTCCCGGCTCATTCGGCGTGCATGGACACCCCTCAGGGGCGAGCGGGAGCGGCTCTGTGTGCCCTGCACAGAGGCGGGACGTGTCCCTGTAGGGTGGTAAACAGAGCTTGCCGCTGAAGGAAAGTCACAGCTATGCAATAGAAATGCCTTTGAGCAGTGAATGGTCTCCCTTTCGCTTATCAGTAACATTCGGATCCAGCAGACGTCCCCGCAGAGCCCCGGCTGCCGTCGCAGGGGTGGGCTGTGCCCAGCCCTCGGGGGCTGCCTTTCACTGCGGGGGCAGCATCCAGCGGTTCGCCCCGCTCTGGATCCAGCTGCTCGGCAGCCACCGCTGCCTGCCGTCCTGCGGCCCCTCTGCGTGGGCATTGTCAGCCGGCCAAAAAACAGCGAGCAGCAAGCCTTCTTTCCCCGAGTACGAGATTCCCATCATGTCTCAGCGCTAAGCAGAACGAGAAAAGGCACAGTTTTTAAATGCGAATTCCTTCAGGCTTTTGTTTACATTTGTGGCCAAAGCCCCTGGAAGCAAATAGTCTGTTTTGTTGAGGTGGCAGGGTAGGGTTTTTTTTTTAACTTTTATCAATATATTTACACTCTGTCCTTGAATAGCATTTGTTAAGATTAACGTGCGCTGTAGTATTTTTCCGATTACCTAAACTCAACAGCCTCATTAATAGCTGGGTTAATCCCCCAAACCTCTGAATATCTGAACCAGAGAATTTTTAGACATAGATCTAAACTGGATAAGCTGGTCCTATTTCCTCTTCATTTGCTTGATGCAGCAGAGAAAACCAGAGTGCTCACAGCATTTGGGAGCAACCATGGAATGCTTTGCCCATCTTTATTACAGCTCACTTACATACAGCTTTTTTATCTCATATAATATAGGTGAAAAAGCTACTCAGCTGCTGTACAGGCCTGCAGTTATTACTTAGCCCATGAGGTATAACCCAAGATTAGGGAGAAAATGCCTAAACAATTTTCAACAGTTCTACGTATTAGAATTTAAGAAAAATGCGTAAGTTGCTCTCTGAACCATGCTTCTTGTGAATGTGGCTGAATGGTATTTACTGAAAGGTATCAACTCACTGCAGCAAGCAAGCAAACATTTTTGCCTGTAGTCTGCTGAAGGAGCCTTGTGTTCTTTCTCTTTTTTTGTCTCCTTTTTCTTGGCGTTTAGGAAAGTCCCATTGCAATGACACCTTACAGCCATAGAAAAATTTATCCTATTATTTGTCTTTAAGGTGTACAGCCTTAAGGAGCTAAGGGCTCAGATCCAGTACAGGACAAGAAGGATGATCCTCTTAGACCCCTGTTTTTGGGCCTGGGATTTCTCAATGTGAATTGGACACCTAAACTGCAAGTATGGGTAACAGAGGAGGTGCTTGGAGATGGTAATCAGAACTGCACATTAAGTGGGAAGGTACCTCAATATTAGCTGATCGATACTATGAAACACAGGTGCCATCACCAGCTCACATCCTGCAGGATGCTCAGACTGAAAAGAACTCGGCAGAGGCTTAAAGTCTTCCCACTGGATGCAGGTGATAAAATCATGCATTTACTTTCAAAGTAGCCAAAATCAGCCAAAGGTAATAGTGTTTTTATACAACATTTTCCTACTTTCCTGGGAGAACTTACCTGGACAATGAGAGAGCTGGGGCCTGAAGGGGAATGCCCAGGCTGCCACTGGGGTGCCTGGACACCGCTGAGGCTGTCCTACTATGGAAACGCAGTTGAAGGTTTGGAGAGGAGGAATGCATGGGAACAGGCTTTGTAGTTCAAGCCCTGGTGAGAACACTTAGCAAGGAATGGGGAGCGCGGAACACAGTTTCAGTCCTGAGTATTTACGTACATCTGTCACTTGATGCCTTACTGAATGCACAGTGGTTATTAAATTTATCACAATTAAGATCTACTGCTCCAGCTTGTCCATAATTTTCCCAGTATTTCATTTTCTATTTCATGAGACAGAATTGTGTCTATGATGCCTTCTGCTTAACGAAATGCTGTCGATGTGTGCCGGTGTTCACTGAGCATGCCTGTCAGCTTGGGTCCTCCGGGGAACGTAAGCAGCAGGAGCCTCGTTTGTAAATCTCCAAAGGGTGGTAGGCACAGAGAAGCAGAGCTTAGCCTAGACGTTGCTTATCTGGGCATGCACAGCACTAAATATTAGGCTGGCAAGTATAAAAATAAGATGGCTTCTACAGTGACTGTGATTTATTTTTTTTTTGGATGTTGGTATAAATTCAGTCTAAATTTTACAGTAGTCTATTGCGTTCTAAAAGCTTCAGATATGTTCAGAGCCAGTTTTCTGACTGTCCTTGCACTTATATTTTTTACCAGCATTTGTATTTCCTCTTCTTTGTTCCCTTATGCATTTTCTCGTGTGGGTGTGAGAACTATGTGCTGATCTCCGCTGCCATATGGAGGAAAAATCTTGAATTTGTCTGTTTTCTGACCTAAATCACGGCTGAAAAACCCCATTTGCTGTGTTGTCTGACTTCTTCAGAGACAGTGCTGCCTCTCTAATCAGTTTTGTAACAACATCACTTTTGTAATGGGAGGGTACAATTTGCTTCAGAGATTACGGGGAAAAAAGGCTGTAGGAATCTCATTCACGTGACTGTTTTCTCTGATTGTGCCTGGATGAGATGAGGAGGGTGCTCACTCACGCTGGTGTGGGAGCTGCACGTAGTCCCTCAACGAGCCCTGAAGGGAGCATTGCACAAAGAAAAGCAGCTGGATGCTCTGCTTTGACACCAAGTGGGTGGTGACTCCAGAACGGACAATGATGCAGAGAAATGGTGACCTTGTAGCTGTCTCATTTGGTGTCCAGTTCCAAGACATCTGTTAATTTAAGATTGGCTGTGAGAACTGTCAGAGCAAATGGCTTGGAAATGAGGTGCCACAGTGGGGAAAAACTGATGCTATATAACACCACTCGTTCAAAGAAAAAAAATCTTAAACCCCATACACCCCCTCTCCCTTCGTAGCTACAACGTGCTCTATCACTGTCAGTGTCTCCCATGTACAGGGTGATGAATCGCCATTTTAGGCAGGCAGTTTGTGGCTCATAAATACTTGGGTGTGTCAGGCTGTAATGGATCCCTTAGGAATGACAGTACTGTTTGGACAGTGGCTGAACACATCCCTCTGAATTCCCATCCCTTCAGCATAGAAAATGGATTTTAATGGTCACAAACAGATGGTGTTCATGAAAGGGAGAAAAAAATCAGATTATAGCTCATGTCAAATAGGGTGGAGAAAATAATCTGCTATATTTAAAGCTTCATTTTATTAGAACCAAGCTTTGAGCTTCAAGCAGTTGTAAAAAAAAAAAAAAAACCAAAACAAAAAACAACCAAAAACCCCCTCAATATTAGCAGTAAGGGGATCTCAAAAGACAGAGCAGTTCAGGTCAAACTGGGCAGAAGAACCTAAAGTCCAAGAGTGGGGTTATATTTTAGCTTGCTTTTTTTTTGTTTGTTTTGTTCATATCAGAGGAGTTTGATTCCCACTGTTCAGCTGTCAAGCAGCAGAGAGTTAAACTGAAGTGTCCTGCATCCCAGAATGTCATTAACAGTACCTTAACTTTATGAGCATTATCTAAGTCAGCTGGAAATCTAGTTATTTCCATTTATTAGAAAGTCAAGAAAAAAATATTCAGGCTTGATTGCCCTAAAATAATTGTTTCAAACAGGATACTGGATTGAAAAATCCTAGCAATTTTGGTTCAAATGCTTGTTCAAGCCTCTAGAGAGCACATAAACACCCATTAATGCACATTTCATATGTTATATAGTGATAAATACAAGGCCTGATATTGACTGAGGTTTAGACACACAAGACTTAAATTTCGTTGTAGACACTTAACTCTGTGTGATCTATTAAAAAAATCCATATAACGCCCTAGATATTTACTTCCATTATCCCCTCAAATCACTATCAGTAAATGCACCGAGTCCTGGGAGTCAGGACTGAAGCTCATAAAATTCAGTTCTTTCCTGTTTGTGGCTACAGATTTGCTGGTAATATCTTCTCTTTCTAATACTTTGAATCTTACATTCTGCCCAGTTTTGAAAGAGTTAGATGCTTGCTTTCTTCTACTTTACCCAACCAAGTGCAGAAGGTATGGTTAAGGTATGTCTTCTGAAATACAAGGTACTCTTCTGAATGCCATTTGCATGATAGAGGGAGCTTAAACGTGAAAGGCAGCTGCTCCTCCTTGAGCCACATTTTAAAATGTAAAAATATGTATATACAGAGAGATAACAAGTATCTGAGTGTATTTGTAGACCTTTTGTGAGGAATCTTTCTTCTGCACTGTCATCTCTCACAGGGTGGCAGAAAAAATTCACATAATTTTTTTAACTCTTTGCTTTTCACATGCCAGTGTTGCATATTAGGAAACTAAATTTGTACGTACTTAACATTGTGTAGGGATTTTAGATTACAACATTCAATCCCAGCATCCAGCGTCTAAAGCTTTCCCAGATGGTTGTGTGTTTTTGGAGTCAAAAGAAAGGCAGAATATTTTTCCTACTCTAACATCAGACAAAGTTTCCAGTGAACAATTTGCAGGACTTGAATTCAAAGGATAGCTGAAGTGGGACCTTGGATTACCAGATTAGCAGGAGTGGGGTTGCTACCCTAGTGTATTTCTGCAGTGCCCTGTGATGCCTGGCTGCTGTGTAGAAAGGTCCAGCACTGCCATGTTATGGCTCGACTGAGCAGTGATTAGGTTTTCATTCCTGAATGTGTCATTTATGAGATTTGCAGGCCATTTCCTTGATATAAGGGGGAAAACCAGAGGAAGGGTGTGATTAAACTCCTGAAGTGATTGATGTACCCAGTTGCTATGGTCCTGGCTCATGGCCAGCAACACTGGGAAGCTGCAGTTGGCAGCCTGGAAGTAGAGGAAGCACAGGGATATGGAGGAAACAGGTAATGGGCAAATAAATTGAATGACATATGTGGAAATTCAAGAAGAAATTAATATTCTGAAGACACACTGTTCCTTGCCATAATCTTTTATAGGAATCCTTTTGCAGGGTGGATAATGGCACAAAGGTGAAAGTTAACTTTCAGAGTAAAAACAAAACCTGTGAAATATTTTTTTGCGAAATGATAAGGGACTTTTAAGCTTTCTAAGAGAGTATAAAGACTTAACCTCAGCAGGGAGGGGTGAAAAGCAATGGGGACCACAGCTCTGTTGAGATTGTACCAGAGAATCTGAACTTCTTTACAGGCCTTATTTTGAGACTTGCAATAGACAAAACCCCAATATTCATCTCACCGGCCCTGAACCAAGCATGTTGTAGTTGATTGTCCATCTTACCAACCTCCTCTGAGCTCCACTGGGAGCCAGTTACTGACATTTGCACTGTTCGTGGAATGTATCAGCATGTTAAATCAGTACTAGCAATAGTGTTGTCAGGTCCTATTTTTTTATGAAGAAATAATCACAATACTTCTTGAAGTCTGTGCTTCTAGATCTGTATAAGTATCTCAAAATGTCTTAGAGAAGGCAGGAAGGCAGGAGGGAAGGAAGGAAGGAGGGAAGGAGGGAAGGGAAAAATATGAGCCAAATGCAAAAATCAAAAGAGAACTGAACCATAGAAAATGGAATATGCTTTTTAATGCTCATGATTTGTGTGGCATGGCCAATCACTTTTCAATGCTTGGCCTTGGCGAAAGTGGAGAAACTACACAGAAGAGTAGACAACATTTCTTGCAGATCTTTCTAGGGACAGAAAGAACTGTGGAACAAAGGGGACATGAGAAGGTCTTTGTCTCTTTCTCAGTGGGATGAACATGCCTGTTATTGTGTGAAACAGAAGGCAGCAGTATATGCCTGGTGGCCTTCAGAGCTTCAGGCCATTTGGGTGATTATTGGATAGCTGTGACTGGGGCCTGGGAGAACAGTAGATGTTGGGTAATAACTGTGGGGCTGGTCTGTGTGATCTGGGCGGCTGTCCCTTCCGGGCTGCATGGACACAACTGACTCATTTCACTGAACGCTCCTCTGATGGTGATAACTTCTAGTCCTGGGTAGCTGAAAATGCATGGAAACTAGTGACCTGGAGGTGAAAGGTGCCGTATCCCATTCCAGTGCCCTGAGTCACTCATGCTCTCATTACAATGAGCTCTCTGTGCTACATGGAGGGATGCTACTGCTTTGCTGCTTTCCAGCACTGTCTCTGAGCTGTGGTTAAAACAAATGCACTGTTTTCCACAAACTATTCCCCTATGGCCCCTCGTTTATTTTAAAGGGCATAGTAGCACATAATGTGTAGCCTGTGACTTCATTGCTAATTACCTTGCTTTGTCTTCCCTCACCTTGAAAAGTAAGATCTTTACTAAAGGCTGGAGACAACACAACTCACAGCAGAGCGTGTGTTGTGAGCCACCAGAAGTGAGTGAACACAGGCCATGAGTTCAGTGCAAATTATTACTGTTTCACATTTTGTCCCAGTTTTACAGCAATGTGGGCCTGTAATTCCTGGAAGCTGATAGCATCTCAGCCAAGGAAGCTACTTGTATGCAAGTAAAAGAGCTACTGTTTGTAACATGTTGGTCTAGCCTGTAAGGTTTTGCATCTTTGTAATGTCCGTGAGACTACACAGTTTCATACTGCCTGCATATAAAAAGGATCAGGAGAAGCCTGTCTAAGCGTCACTTGTCTGGACAAGTCAATGGTGATAGTGTACTGATGACTGAGGTGTTTACATGTATATGGAAATGCAGCTCATTATTTCTGCAACTATCATTCAACTCTACTGTTGTGCAGCTCTCCACCTTATCTAGTGTACCACACATTAGACAGACGCTGTGTGCTATAGCAAGGTAGGATAGACTTATTGTGAGAAATTGACAGCAGACAAGCCACATTCAGAGACAACAGTATTAACTAAAACTCCTTCACCACTCAAAAAACACGGAAAACCTGTTAATTACAGTAAGAAGAATCAGGAGGGTCTGAATGAAAATCTCGCTTATTATTTCCCCTCCATTGTGCTTCACATATTTCTATTCTGGGATATGTTCATGTTTGCCTGAAGTACAACACTGAAGCACAAATCCTCATGTGTGTGTTTGCTCTGACTGGTTAAAACAATGCCTTGATACTATTTATTTTCGTGAAATGAATGCAGGCCTCTGTAGGGGCCTTGTGCCTCAGTGTTTTGCAGTAAAGGTCAGGAGTCTATTCATGGGACTTCCAAAGTGTTATTGTTAAAACATGTCTTTGCTATGTCACTGTTTTCCCTTTCCTCTACTCATTCAAAATAATACATTGTCGTTAGTGACTTATAAGGCTCTCCCTCTAAGTACAGCATATCCAGCTTTCCTTGATTTTGCCCCCCAAGTTTCCTTCCTGTTTAAACAAAGAATTGTTTTAGTCACTTGGGACCAAAATATTCCTAGCCTTGCTATCCTGAAAAGAAAAAGAAATCACTCTTTTATGGACTGATTTATAAGCACTGCAGTTTTATTGCTGTTGTGAGCTGCAGCATCGTGAATTGTTACAACAGAAAAGTTATGCTCTAATACGGGCATTGTTGCAATGTTCAGTCTAACATTTCTGTGGGTATGTGGCCAAAATTTTAGGCTTTTAATACATTAGTCACTTTATGAACTCCTGTAAGTGATGCTTCAGCAAGAAGGAAGACAGGGAAGAGGATGTGCTGTTGTAATTCAGTAATGTTGTGTACAACTAATCCTTGTACTTATTATTGTATTTTGCCACTGTCATAATATGTCTTGATTTCAAATATCTTTAACTTGACACTTAATTTTTTATTCAATGACTTTTAAAGTAAAAAAGAAAAAAATTCAAAATGACATTTTCAGTTATTTGGAGTCTCAGTTATTACTTAGACAGTCTTTAGACTAAGCCAGGTGTGTTGTCTCTGACCAGATCATGTCCTGTGGTAGTCAACAGTCTCTCATCTGAGCACACTGAGGGATGCTGAAACCTATACTTGTCCACTACATGCCAGAAATTAATCACTTCATTGCTAACCTTCTTCTTTTTTGTTTTTTTTTTTTTTGTTTTTTTTTTTTACCCAGATTTATCTGTCTTTACATTGAAATAATTTATTATCATTAGTTTATTCTACTACATTAAAAAAAAAATAATCTTTATTTTCATCTTGTGAGAGCACTTACTCACTATAACCATGTTACCTCTCAGTCTCCATTTTGATGAATTGAGCAGAGCAAGCTCTGCAAGTGTTTTGGTGAGGTAAGTTCTATAGTTAAGGAATATCTTCTGTGGCTTTTAGAGCACTCCCATGAAATTACAAACAAGTTTTCTGAAGGAAATCACAGTGTCTGCCCAAAACCGTCAGTCTCAGGGTCATTACAGTCTGCATATTTAAAGTTTTATGAAAATTTTTGCACTGAGGGGAGTTGATACTGAGAAAGGAAAGGCAGCTAGAGCTCAGCCAGCTGGCCAGCCAGCCTGTGCCTGTGGGCTGCCCAGCCAGCACTGCCTAAGCTATTTCCTCAGGGTGATAGTGAGGAAACAGCAGCAAACACATTAGGGACAGGAATTCCTATTGCATAAGTGGCAGAGAAATAAAGAAATAATAAAAGGATGCTATTTCATAGGAGACTAACTTTCCTAAATTGTTTCACAAGCTGAAGTAATCATGATCTTCAGGCATCACTACTGGATGGAGTGCTCCCCACTGAGAAGAGGCTTTCCGGTAAATCATACGTAGGTGTTACAAAATTAAAGACACCAGCTATGTCAATTATTTTCATAATGGGAATATATTTGATATTTGGGGATTTTTAAAACTCTATGCCTATGAATTTGGGCTTTGTTGATACTAGCAAATGTTACGATTATTTGGCCATAAATGTGGTCTGCATTATACAGCACTCTACAGTGTTCTGAATAGAAGCCATGCAGGGTGAGGCATTCAAGACATTTCTCTGTCATGATATGTATCTGCCATAATAAGCAGAATAAAATACTCCAACCAACTCTGACAGTCAGGCACCTCTGGTAACTAATGTATTTTGTGATGACTTTTACTATCACTGCCATGTTGTGAATTCTTATCCTGCCTGTTGCCTTAAAGAATAACACAAATTCTGATACCCTGCCCCATCATACTGACAATCTACCAATTACATATCTGAATGTATGGACTTGAGTTAGGCTATCATCTCTTGGATGACAGCCTTGGAGAAATTATTAGTCAATACATGTCAGCTGGAAGATTAAGACGTCCGTGCCCATTGAAAGACTTGAGTTCCAATTCTCACACTGCCATATCAGTGACTTTGGGACGAATGACCACTTGAGATCAAGATGATTTGTGTAGAAATGTTAACAATGGTACAGTGCAGTGAGAAGAGGTCAGAGCATTTGACTGGTGATTGGTAATCATGGAGCTCGTGGGATGACCCTCACACATCTGGGAATGGGCTAAAAAGTAAGCATGCAAAAATTGCTTGCTTGTAATTTTAGGCAATTTACAGGCCTCTCTATATATTTCCTTGTGCTTGAATTTTTCAAGGAAAAGTTTATTTAAGCAGTCTTGTGATGATATGAAGCCACACTTTTACTTGCAGAGGCTTTGGCTGATTCAAAGATGATTAACAAATTTTCCAGTCATTAAAGGAAATGCACACTTGATATCATGTGAAAACAAGATGAGCTACATTTCCTGCCACACAAAAAGGCTTCTTGGCAGGTTTTTTCTAACATGTTGTATTACAGATGTATATTTTATATATATTATGTCATAAAAATATAAATAAATAACATAGATATAATCCAGAACATATATAATACTATGATAATATATTACTACACATTTTTATATTATATATGTATATTATTGCATCAGATTCCTTGCTGCAGTGGTATTTTTATTTATTGTTTATGATAGTTCTGAATTTTTTGTGTCTGAATGTCTAACAGAACAGTTGCAAGAGGTAGCCAGAGTTGGCATATTGTGTGCAGTAAGCTAAAACTGTGAAAGATGCAGCAGCATAAAATAGTGGGGAGTTAATATGAGCATAGATAAGGGAAATTAGGATCAAATAGGGGGTTTTATTTGGTTTTTTGTAATAGTTCCTTAGCTGTGGACAATCTGCATCACTCCATCACTATTAGAGAAGCTACTTCTCTGCTGATGATATTGCAGTGTGTCTGTGAACTGGCCATAATACGTGTATAACCGTTTCAGGGAGAGCTACTTGGAGCAGCACAAAGGAGGATGATGGAGTTAGTTAAGGATTTGGTGGTGTGGACAAGCAGAAATCCTTTTCTGGGCTCATTCTCTTGTATTTCTGCAATGCCATACTCCATAGGGGGTTAGGCGAGGAAAACTGGATCCCACATTCACTTTTGTCCTCAAAACTTTAACAGATGGAAAATCTGTTAATACATGTATTAACTAGTGGTTTGTTACCGTCAGTGAACTTTATAGTCCAAGGCTGAATTCCTTGAATTTCCTCTTCCAACTACTGTGTCTCATTAGACATTATTTTTGTGAAATCTCTTCCTCACTGTAAATGTATGTAGGCTGCAATCAAGTAATTTCTTAACCTCTTGAATAAACATAAATAGATACAGTTTATTCAGTCTCCACCTAACAGCTGTATTTTCCTGCTTTAACCATCCTTCCCTAAGCTCTTTGCAGATTTTCAGCCTCCTTTTTTGTAGTGTGGATTCCCCGAAAGAACACTGTGTTATAGCAATGAGCTCACTGAGGATATATGCAGAGAAAGTACTGTCTCTTTGCCACTCAGTGTTATTCCCTGTTTCTTCATCCAAAAATCTTTTATGCTTTTAAATATGAGCTATTCTGCTCAGTTAGTTGTCTTGTGAAGCCCCAAAGTAGTTCCCCATTGCAGAGGGTTGATCTGCATTCTTTCTTCCCAGTTGCCCAAGCTTTTGTTTTGAAAACACATTTTGCTTGACTGGGCACAGTGTACAGGGCAGACAAATGCCCCGACTGCTCTTCTAACCTTCATGATAGCTTGATATTTTATCAGCAATTCTGAATTTATTTTCAGATGAGTAATGCAAACGATGATTTTGCACCTTCCCCACTGTTTTCTAAAGATCTGTGAATCAATCAGTCCTTGTTTAACTTAACATGTGCTCCAGTGATTGCTATAGGATTGCTTTTTTCCTACAGTTAGTATAGAATGACACAAGTTTAATATGAAATCACATGATGGGAATTTATCTAAGCATATGAAACCTTCACACTTGCTTTTTGAATGAAACTTGCAGTGTCAGAGGATTTGTTTGACATGTTAAATTTCCTTTAAATCATAGTGGTTGTTCTTGGTCTGTAAACATTGCTCAGCATATCTGGACTTTCCACTGACTACTGGACAGTTTAGTTTAACCCATCTTTTCCTTGTGGCTCATGAATTTACTCTGAGAGGATCTATGAAGGTTTTTACAATCACAATGTGTTTTTGTGTACTGTCTTGGCTTTCCCTTCAGTCTCCAAGAAGGAACAAGAGAGATAAGGTAAATATTTTTTCACTGATTTTTTTTCAACTTAATATACCTTAATATAGTAGCAAAGCAGGAGGTCAGCGTACTGTACAGAAGTAATCTGCCTGAAAGAGATAGCATACACACAACTCCAAGGGTTTCTCTGCTAATGTAATGACTGATAGACATAATCAGAACAGAATTCACATGGCAGGTTCCTCTTAACACTATCTTTAAATAATATTGCTGTTCCCAGTGCTTTAGCGTAAGAGCAATTGTCTCTTTGTCTGCCTTTGATAGCATCAGCTGAGAAGCATGTATTTTCTCCTAGGCTAAGTGCCTAGCAAGTCTAGGATTGTGAATTAAGTCAAAGGAAAAAGATACCTCTGGAATAATTTTGCACTGTGAGGTACCTGCCTGCAACCTCAAGTGCTTCTCCTTAGCCTAAGTGAGTACAAAGACTAAAAAGAGAGGTTCACTTAACTCCTTCCTGCTTTAAAAACCTGTAATGGCCTCAGAAAAATAACTGCAGTGTGGAGAAGAGCACCCACCTCTTCTTCCACAATAAAAGACTTCCACAACACATGTATGCAGATGGGAGCTAGAAGGGCTGTGTCACAAGCAGCTCATTTGAGTGTACCAGTGGACTCCTGGGTGTGAGTGCACAGCAATGCTGTATCAGGAGTGTTCTGACTGACATCCACAGGGCTCAGTTCCGGAGTTCACGTGTAAACAGCCATTCTCTCAGTTTTGTAGGGTGAAGTATCTGTCTGATGGGTGTCTGGTAGGAAGGGCATTTATGGCTAGAACTGGCTTTGTTCTTTTTGGCTGATGAAGACAAATAAAGAGTGTCATCGGCAATTTGTCTATAAGAAGGGCTGTTAGGGCAATTAGCTTCTAGCCTGCATTTCCCATTTTCTACTCATTATCTTTGGTAAATGAAGAGTGCTTAGGATCAGAAGTGCCTCCTGAAATGGAAGGGCTTAAGCGTGACACCTGCACATGCAGACACAAATTGAAATCACTGATACAGTGGTTGTTTCATATCACCACAGTTCTACCACCTGCTAAATTGCTTCACCTCAATGCTGTCAGGTCACGTTCCACTGAGCACGACATGCATAACCTACCTGTGAGCTTAGACAAGCGGAGGAAATTCACACTCCACTTCCACTGCCTTGCTTGCCTGCCTTCTGGTGCTTTGCGTGACAAGACAAAATATGTGCCACTGGACTGGAATGAAAGAGAAAGCCACTTGCAACTTCCTTAACATGATGAAGATGGTGTGGTGAAGGGAAACAATTTTCTTAAAAAACATTGCTCAGTAGTTGCTTAAAACAACCACAAACCTGAAAAATAGTCCTAACCCCCAAACACATCCATCACCACTCCAAATCTTCCTCTGATTAAACTGTTTGGAATTCTACTTGGCAATGATAAAGAACGGCATTTTAGAAAGGTCAGAAGAAACATTTTTGAGCTCGCTCTTCTGGAATAGGCATGTATTTAGATTGCTCAGTTCTAGCACATTGATCACCACAGTGACTTCAGGGCTCTGCGTTTCTTGTAAGGAGGATGAATGTAGGTAATAGGCTCAAACCTGTCAGCCCTTTGTCATGTCCTTATGTCACCCTCACAAAAGAAGTTTCCCCATGGTAAGGTAGGTGCATCTTGTGGGCTCCTCCAGCTGTGATCCCCTGTGAGGGATCTCAGTGAAACTGATCCTTCCATGCACGTGGAGGAGCTTCTTGCCATTAGCCTTGGGATTAGAGTATGCACCTTGCCTCAGAAGAGCCAATGCGTTGGATCACCATCCCAGATTGCCACATGGTAGTTGTTCTTGTGTATACTGTACACTGTGGCCTTGAAATAAGTTACTCATTTAGGCTATGGCAGGTGCCTTTCTGAACTCACAAGCCACATACCGGAATCTTCAGCGGGCAAACAGATACAAGGAATGTGGCCCAAGGTCCAGGATGCCAATTGCTGCAGCACCAATTCACAGCTAGGATGAGCCAATGGCCCTCCCTGGGTCCCCTGACTCCATGAGGCATGGGACCATAATGGGGTTACAGCTGAATGCAGAGCAGCTTAGTGATATTGGCAGTGCCTGACCCTACTCACCCCACTGTAACTGGAGTAACTGGCATTCCATGTGCTGGTACGGTGGCTGTTGTTGTGCAGTGACACACTGCCCAGCAAGCTCCCTTCTTCCAATATCTGCCTAAGGCTGAAGAATCTCTGCATGAAAACATCTGTAGACTAAAAGGTGCTCCTTCTGCTTTTTAAGAAACAGCAAAAATAAGAAACCAACTAAATCTGTTTGCTTCTCTGACACCATAAACTCCTTTTAAATAGTCCAACTCTATTCCACTTGTTGGTACTCTGCCTTTGATATGCAAAGAATAAATCCCACCTCCCCAGCAGAGGCCTGAGCACTAAGGCTTCTGTATATGAAAAGCTGTTCTGTAGAAACAGAGATGCATTTGAGCTACTGCACTTATTACTTGGCTATCAGACTAACTCATTGCAGACAAACCTGTGGAAAATTCATTGTTTTGTATTTGCTCTCTTCAGTGTTAATGCTGCAGCACTGGAGCCAGAGAATGGAGAATGGAGTAGCCGAGCTGCAGAACTGCAATCTGAGATAATTCACACAGTGTTTAAGGTCCCTTTACTTATCACTAATAGAATTCCTGCCAAACCCAATTACTCCCACCCAAAGTTGAATTAACTTGCTTCTCTCACAGTAAGTTTCTTGCTCTATTTCAATACAAGTTGAGTGGAAATGATTTTCCAAGTAAAATACCTATCTGCCTCCAGAGCTTCCCTGTCTATAGCTAGGTACTTAAGTAAACATTTCAAACCACTAGACCAACATTTTCAAATACAAATACCCCTGGTTTTTGGATTAGATATCTACTGTCATTCATCATTTATGTATTAAATGCCATAGGGTGTGTCCATCATTTAATAAATTTTAATCACCTCTGGGAAAAAAAGGGGGAACAAAGGCTGCCACCTGCAGTGGGTCCGTATTGGGTCTCAGTCTCCTGATCCTCCTCCAAGTAGAAAACTGCCTCATTGAAGTGAATGGACTTATGTGAAGAATATTCTGTAGAAATTTGGGTCCTAATTAAAACACTGGATTTAATCAGTGGAGAGGAGATACTGGGTAGCAAAGAAGTAGGAGCTTGTTAGACACATCTCCATGTTTGAACTAAAGGGCTAAAGTTGCCAAAAATCATTCCACTTTGTATGTATGGCTGCTTTGCATGTGAAGCTCAGCTTGCCCACAGGAGCTGTCCTGACAGCAAATCCACAGTTTGGCAGGAAATCCACTTTTTGGCAGCGTCCCAGTGTATACAGGGGAACAGCGTGGATAAGCAATCTTATTCCTTGCATCGTACTTGAACTTGAACTGGGGAGACCAGAAGAGATCACTCTTTCTCACCTCTTGCCTTACATAGCACACAGTGCTAGAAAAGTCTTATTCCCCAGCACTAAGCGTGTGGTTATGGCTGAATCAGAATATTGTTTTTCTGAGTTCAGAATGGAGTCTGGTGAAGCTGTAATATTCTGGCACAAATCACACTTCTCCTTTAGGCTCCTCTGGAACAATACTCCTTGTTAGCCCCTTCTTGAAAAATGTTTGTGTATCAAGGCTTAAAATGCTAAATGGGTATTAACTGAAAATCCTTTAAATTCACTTTTGTGGATAAGAAGTGGAATAAATGCGTAATATCAGCAATAACACTAGAATAGAGCAAACTAGGACATCCAGGCTTGTACACTATAAGGTTAAATATGTGATATGAGAAAATTAATTGTACATATGTTTGTTGCTGCACAGTTCAGGGAATGCTGACAAATGGAACATAGTCAGTCCAGCGAGAAATACCAAGGCAAAAGAGGAATGTGTTGTCAGGAGGCAATGACATCAGCCTATAAGCCTTGCCAGGCTCCCTCCACCACGTCCACAGTTTCAGATGACAACTCTGCAAAGGACTGCCACTCCCTTCCCGTTAAACTACTGCACAAAGCACCAAATCTTAAAGTGGTTGTTTGGTTTTCTTCATTCAATGACTGATTTACTTTGAAAGTTTAAAAATGTTAGAAAATACTGTGTGGGAATTGGAATTTAATCTTCCCAAAGGAGACACTGGCCTTCAGTTTTCAGATATTACTTCAAATGTACCTAAAAATCATCACTGGTTAAACAAAGCTGCTTCCAAGAATGTTTTGATGGCTTACAAAGGTCAAACTAAAGGTTAGTTTAACTACTTTAAGTTGCAGAACCTTCAAAAGACAGTGACAGCTGAAATAACTCAGTAATTTTACATAGCAATCAATATAATGGCTGGAAAAGCATCAGAAGGGATATATAATTTTCAGAACTCACTGTAAAATCCAGGTGGAATGTTTTTTACTGAGACAGATGTATTTTTTACTTCAGGATAGATAATGTGCTTTTCTATAGCATTGGGAAAAACTCAGTGAAGACAAAGTACTTCAATTTTACCATGAGGCAAACTCAGAAAAATCAATTCTGTTGTCCACATTGACAGTTATTGAATTATCTGTGAGTACAGCTAGAGCTTCCTTCTGTTTCTATGTTGGAATAGTTCACAGAAGTTAGTATTACTGATTGTTTAGCATTCATCTACGTAAGAAATGTGAAAACTAAATTATTTCACTTATTCCTGTACTCTGTGGGAGTTAAAATCACAGACACTTTGTCAGAAGTTATTTTTTCATTTTTTGTATCTACCAAGCAGTATTTTGTCATATAAGCACTCTCATAATTTTGAGGTGAACATGTTCAAGCCTGAATCTTGACAAAGGTAGGAATTTCAAGTCTGTGTTTGAAAAAAAAAAAAAAAAAAGGAGAATGAAAAAAAAAAAGCAGCATCAAATATATTGTGACTGAAAGATGATCTTATAGCTGCAGCTGTAGTTTTGGATTTGGAAACCTTGTGGTCCCTCCTACTTCTTTGTAGTTGTCCTGAGAGATCTTTCATCTGTTTGATTCTGCCCTCCATTAACCCTGACTATTACCTTAGTCTGTAGATAAATCCATTCTGAGTCTTAATCATTTTCTCACAGCTCTACCACTTAAAGTCTCTGCCTTTTAAGAATGAGGGTATCACATTTATTTGTGTTTGACATTACAATATCAGATACCATGAAAACTGACATGATTTTTGGTATGAATTACATGTGAACATTTGAGTGCACAATTTAGTTTTGAGCAATGTGCTAGAAAAATAATACTAGGAAAATATTGAGAATAGAACATTAAAAAGTATGGAAAATAATAAAACTAACAGCTAGTGCAAATATAAACTTCTGAATACACTGAAATGGAATGTAACATGGCCCACGTCTTAGTCTTCCCATATCTTTCAAAAATAGCTTCGAACATATATTCAAAAAGTTGCATTAAAATATACTAGCATGTTTGAAAGACAGTTGTGCAATAATTATTGTTTCCTTTACAATCTTAGTATTTGTTTGTTAGAACTCCGAAATTAAAACCTGAAAAAACTTAATTAATCAATTAACTGATATATAAAACATAAATTTCTTTCTCTTGAGACTGAGTAGCTTTACATTTATTTTAAAACACTGAGTTAATTTGTAACAAAAAAAATTGCCCTCTTTTTAAAGAGATTAAATATTTCCTGAATCAGTATTAATTTTTTTTTACTTACTTCAGTTGATTTGAATCAGTATTTGGTTTCTTTTTTTTTTTTTTTCCAAATTTTATCCATATATAGTTTGGATATCCCAGTCTTTGTCAGCCTAACCAGTTAATTATTCCTGGAAGTTTGCCATTATTAAAAATTAATTTAGTATTGATTCATCCATATTTTTTTCAAATGTATGTTTAAATTATGTACTACTTTCTTTAGTCATTGACTAGAGCCATTAATAGCAAGCATGAGGTTTGTCCTTCATAAATATCATTAAAAATTCCCTCTTTAAATGGAAATAGAGCTTTTTAGACCTTGTTCTGTCGTGACACAATTACAGCTGTTTTCCTGTTCCAGCTCCTGGGGAATGTATATCCATTAAAGAGTCATTAGATAAAAATGCACAATCAACTCCTCAGCAGGAGCAAGAACCCACTCACCAAACTGTAGGAGCATTCTAGGCAACAGGCTAAATGCGAATACTTTCTTGCTTGCTCTCTTTCCCTGACTATTGATCTTTCACTCCTTCCTGCATGCTGATATGGCCTCAGCATACTGACATCAGTACTGGTGGGAGTTAGGTAAACATAGTGATACACTGGTTTGCAATGCCTTCAGCTGGATCTGCATTAATAAATTAAAGGGATGAAGATCTTCCCGCACACTGAGGCCAACTGGCGCACAGAATAGCCCACATCTATGATAGGAATTTCTTTTCACCCTGCTCCTTGGTGACTGCATGCATGCTGCCTGTTGGAAAAGGACCCTCAGATACTCCAACTCCCAAACCATGCTCAGGAATTGCTTGAGAGTAAGCTGGTTGATGTGTGCATATCCTGTAACATGGGCCATCCTTAGAGTTTATTAGTCTAGACAAACCTATCCCAATGATCAGAAATGTTCTCAAACACTGTTTCATTTACCATCGAAAACCCAGGGAGCTTCACCACATTTGGAGTGAGGGTGACAGCTTGCAAGTCCCAAGGTGCTGAAGTGCTCTGCAGAGTCGAGCTGACTTTTGGGTTGGCATGATTACAAAAATCCCTGCCATTAGTGACTTCCAGTTAAAGATAGGAGATTTTATTTTTTTGTACAAATTTCTTTCTTGAATGGAGATACCTAAATGCTGCCCTGACAGTCCTTGGCTTCACTGCTCTTCCAAGAAAGTTTCACAGTGATAGTGGTGCAAAGCACTTTGGAGTACTTGGAGAGAAATGGCTAAGCTTAATGACAGGGCCACTGCTTATTGCTTATACTGGCTTTGGGCACTACCATGGGGTTTATATGAGTGGGGGCACTTGGCCAAACACAGCATAGACAGTGCCACACAGGAGAACACCTTTCAAGAAGACGACTGAATGGCTACTAAACTGCCCTCAATTTTTCCATTTTTGCAAGTCCCTTCTTTTACCTTCTGAGGGGAGGACACATTCCTCATCCAAATGGGAGGTAGGCGCAGGTCTTTGAGGCTCCCATGATGTAACAAGGCACTCTAATATTGGAATTTTTCTGGTCAGTTTGTAAGATAAGCCTTTATGATGAAACCAGCTGGAGAAATCATGAAGCTGCTAGTTAGCAGCGTGGTTTACTTACATTTTTTAATATTCTGCTGGAGTGGTGGTGCAGCCTTCAGAAACCTGACTTTTTCAGTGAACTGATATAATTCAGAAATTAGTCTTGGAACGTGCAACTCACAAAAAAAAACCCCAATTACAACTCCTGCAGCTGTTTCCTCTTGACTAAGACCCTATTGTAATCCACAGACATCTTTTTGGTTGACTGACCTGCAGGTAGGTCTTTAGGTTACCATCTTCAGCTTTCTTCTTGTTTCCACATTTCCTCTAGTTTCTGTGTAAGTAGCATAAGCTACTCACACAATCTCAGGCTCATATTTTAGAAATTTGCAAGAGCTAGATCTCTCTTTCTAGTTAGATGGTTTGTATTTCTCTGCAGAGAGAACTGAGCTCTTTGATACAGAGTTATCCTTTGGTGTTTATTACTATCAGATCTCTGGAGCTTTCTGTTGTCTAAGCTGAAGTTTCAAGATAGATAAATGCCATATTTTATTTTCAAATAAAATAAAAAACAAAAAGAAGGAAATGGTTAAAAGCTTTTTCTGATTGTGAAGTTAAATGGAGTAGGTATGTTGGGTTTATTTATATAAAGAACAATGAGAGGGAAAAAAGGAAAGAAAACAATTTATGCAAGAAATTTCTTTGCTTAATCTCTTTGTAGGTTTCTAAATATTTGTTCTCACTTCTTGCTCACTTTGCCTTCCCAAAATGGAATGACTTTTCATAATTGTTTTGGAAAAAAGATGGCAAAAGGTAAAGCCTTTTAAACTTTGTTCTACATCAGTTTACAGTGGAGGGTATCTGACTATAGCTATTCTCTGGGTTTTTATAGTGGGTGGCACAAAACTGTCAACAGGAATTGGTATTGCTATCAGTTTTGCATATTGTCTTTTGTATCTCAGGTTGGTCCTATAGGCTGAAACATTGTGGGTTTTCCTGAGAGGAGCAGATTTGCTCACTGATTTTATGGGCAAGATTTACAATGAAGCATTGACTATAGGTGATTTCCAGTGTTTGTGAGTGTTCATAATGTAAAAGTCCCAGCTGCAACATAGCTCTAGATCCTATCTCTAGTTTCAAGACAATTTGAGACCCTAGAAATGAACAACACTGACTTTTGTCCTATTAAAAACCCAAGATATTTTTCCCCTCATGATATGGTCTTCAAAGTAAACTTGACCCTGGCTATGAAATTCTCTCACGCATTGAGATACCAGCTTTTTGTATCCCATGGACATGGCAGGTTTCTGACTGATGTTTGGTTTAGACATATACACAAAGTGCCTGAGGCACCCGCTGAGCCTAAACAAAGAAGCCTGGGAAAGGTCTCACCATATCTATTGTCTTACACTGACATCGGCCTTTCCATTACAAAGCCTTTCAAGACCAAAAGTAATCAATAATGATGAATGCGTTTTTTCCCTGTGTGCATCTGAGACAGATGGAGAGTCACTGTGGAGAACAATAGCCTGCAGGCAAAGGCCTTGACATGGTTGTTTAAAAACATCCCAAGAAATGTACGTAAAAAAAGGTACAAACTTTTGTGGATTTGTTTTTACATATTTGCCTGCTTAATGACAGATTCCTTGAGGGAGCAGTAGCTGCATTGTCTGCTTGCATGAGAATCGGTGTTGTCTCTGAGCAGCATCCACCTCTCAGAGAAATGACAGAGTTTTCCACATGATTTTATCTCTCTGTGTCTCCCTTTCTTTCTAAACACTCATTTTCCAAGCCTTCCTTACTTACCTCTTTCTACACCTCTCTCCTCTCTTGCTTAGGCTATCTGGTTCAAAACATGCCTGTTTACAGAGGCATCATATAGCTGAAAATAAATGCCTCAGTTAGTTAATCTTGGAAAGAATCTGATTATAGACTATGTTGCACTTTAAACTTCTGTAAATATAGCTGTGTTCACTTAGGGTCAGATGGAGGAAGCAGTCCCACAGTGACATATCCTCAGAGAGACTGCAGATACCATTGTGATGATCATGGCTGTAAGAAAGCAGTCTTGCCAAGGGGCCAGGAGGTTGGCTTCATGTTGTGAGTGGATGCTGCATATACCTTATCCCATCCCCATCTGCTCACATTTGTTCCACCCACAGCACATCTGCCCTTTGGCAGAGGTATATACCAGTCTTCTGACAAATGCAAAGAGAAGGAAAATCGAAGCAGACTGGAAATGATCAGAACTTGATTATTTTTCCAGTGTTGGTTTTGTTTTTCATTTGCCTCAGTGTTCTCCTGTGATGCCAATAGAGGTACAGATGATTAGTTGGAATGGATGATGATGAGTCCTTAGTGAAACCTATAAAAGCATTTACAGTAGCACTCACCTAAGAAAATTAATAAAACTAGGAGCCATGAGAGAACAAACAGGAACATAGACAGGAACCTCTGAAGTTGGATTTGGCCCTCAGTTCCGGTGGGATGAGAAAGAAAATTTCCTGTTTAATTGTTAACAACAGAAAGCCCGATGTAAGCACATTAGCAGTTTTTTATTACAAGATAGTAGTAATTAGTCAGAAACTCTCCTAATATTTTACATGGAGTTCAACAGGTTGTGCAGTAGTAGGTATAACTAGGAAAATGTTACATGAAGGACACAAGATATCTTAGTGTTTTAATTAGCATATAATGTGGCTGCTTGATCTTAAGGTATGACTAACTTTCCTTCTGAACATACGATCCTCTCCCAATCCACAGGCAATCCTGGCTGTGTGAGCTGCTGCACTGATCACCTAAAAGGATATGTAGTAATACTATCATACTTTGCTTTTCTGGTCAAAGACACATGCTGTCAGTCATCTGCAACACCTTGGCTAAATTACTGACCATTGTTCCTGTCTGTGCATTGGAGAGGAGAAAAAAACGTTGGAGGCAAAGTTTGTGATATCCAGTGAATGCTTCTTAATTCCCAGATTCTAATTTACATGAACCCCAGCCATGAGTGTGTTTGCCTTCTTTTCATGGTCTTACAACTCCAGAAGGACTCACATGGTCTGTTCACTTCAAGACCCATTTCTCCTACATCATTGGACAGGAAAGAGGAGGGCTGGCATTTTTAATAATTTATTCCAATCTTCCCACATGGGGAAGGCGGGGAACTTAAAGGCTTCTGGAATCATTGGGGCTGCTCTGTTGCAAATGAAGGCACCATTTATCTCAGGATCATGCTAATTCCTCCCTGTGGACGGCCTTTGGAAGAAAACAAAAAAGCACACCCAAAGACAGATTGCTTCCTTTACATTAATAACAAAAGTGTTTATTCTAGTAAAAAGTTTAAAAGGAGCAATTAGAGACTTCAGGGAATACGCTGAGTTAAAATGTGTTTTTGTTCATCCTGGAGTACAGATGATTTACTAAATTGCCATATTTTACTACTTGTGGTCTCCAGTGGCACAGTGACCTTCTTGTGGAAATGCTCCTCTGCCATGCTCTGAAAAACCCGATAACCCCTGTGGCTGCCCCAGGATGCTGCTCGATACTGGCCGCCCAAGCCTCAGAAATATGCTGTGTGCCTTGTGGAGGGGACTTCGTGGAAAGTCCCCTGCTGCTTGCAGCTGCTGGGCTGTATACACTGCCCTGTCTACAAGGACGGCAAGCATGTCTTGCCTTGCTATGCAAAGGGATAGGGATGACAAGAGGAAAGTGACCCTAAAAGTCATTCCTATGGTTTATTTGTAGAAATTCTATGTTTACAATGTGCCTAAAAAGCCTTCATCCAAATCTGTTTGGCAAGCTAGTTAACAGTTCCATACCAAAAGCTTTATTTATGTATCTAATCTCTACTGATTGGAAAAGATGAAGTAAGTAGGAAAGAACAAGATGGACAAATTAAAATGAATCAATGCAAAGTTTATTTTTAAAATAGCTCTTTTCTTATTATTTTATGGTTTTTCCTAAAGCCATGCCTACTCCCCAAGCACAAATATGTGTTTTCATCCTCTTCCTTTCCTCTTCATACACCAAGCTAAGCATTTGCCCTGAGTTCTAGCATCTGAGAGGGATGTCCAGCCACTGGGGTGGGTGTCAAGCAACCCTGAGAGCTTTCAGCAATCTCAAAATCTCTTACTCAAGGCTTGGTTTGCTGGAGTATGAGACATTGTAAGCTCACTGTAGCTTTGCCATTTGTGTGTGTGTGTGTAAGTGCACTACAGCATGTAACAGTGGTAAGGCTGTGGGATGTTGCTATACTACCCTTGCTGCATCTGTCCATCTGCCTCAAACCCTCTGTTCCTCTGAAGTCACTGATGTCTTTCAAGAAGATTCAGCAATGTTTCTTAACAAAACTGAAGAAAACATTAAGAAACTACTACCCTTGCCCAATTTCAATCTGGTATGGCTGCTAGTGTGGCCCCAGCTGTTTTCATTGTTGTCCACTTTATTTAAACAGAATTAAAAAAAAAAAATAATAAAATCCAACCTAGCCTGTCTCTACTATCATTTACAGTTTCCTCTTATCCCTTAAAGGCAACAGCTTACAAAGATGAACCCGAAAAATCCCCTAGTGATAATCAGGTAGAATAACCCATTCTCCCTTCTCCCTTAGATACTTTCCCTTTTTTTTTTTAATTCCTTTTCCCTGACCTCAATCCAAATTTTAAAAACTGTATGTTTTGAAGATCAGCAGATTCCTATGTATTGAATAAAGCTGATAAAGCATCAGGCTGATTTCCAGCATTGTAGCCTGCCACTGGATGTCCCTTCCTCCCTGTAGTCAGAGATCTATTGCTCAGCTTTTTCAGCATGGATGGAGAGGGAGGCAATAGTTCATATGGAAAGGTAATTGGTCTCTCTTGCAGATCACTAGTTTCATGCTTCTAATAGGACATCCATCACCAACCAGTTTTAAGTTTTCTTCTGAGTTTTAATGCAAAAGGTATCTCCTCCTCTGCAAAAAAATATTGCAGTGATCTTTTTTGGAGATAGCTACAGCCTGGGCATCATTAGCAAGAGCCACACCTGAAAGGAAAGTCTACATTTTTGACCAAGCAGAGGTGACAAAGCACTGATGCGGCTAAAGCTGCCACTAAAAGCAAATGTTGCTACAAAAAGCAATAAAATGCTGTAAACCATGAACAGAGAGCAGATGCACTGTCTTGGTTGGCTGGTCAGTTGGCTGGTCAAAGCCCTGCCAGCTTTGAGCTCTTTTCCAAGCCTATCAGCAGCATCTCTGTCTTGTGTGGGCTGAGTTTTGGATTTCTTGGGTTCTTGCAATCTAATCCTGCTGAGTCACAGGAGCTAGAAACATACAAAGGGACACTGAACTTGAGGCCTGGCCATACTGAGTGTATTCCTACAAAAGATGGGCATTGTGTGAACGATTTCCTCATGGACTCTTCTCAGCAATTGCATGAATCTGTTGTATTTTGTCCCGCATTAGGCAGATCTAGGCTGGATGCAAAAAGATGTGGCCACACTATCTTCTGTGTACTTCCTCTGTGCCTGACTAACAGTCAGTAAGTCCAAACCATTTCTGTGGCATCATTAAGTCAACCCTCTTAATTAAACTGCAAACAATCAATGTATTGACTGCCAATGGTCCAGACTGAAGAGGTGAAACCTATTCTTCCTTGGAGATTTGGTTCCCTGAAAAAGCAGGGGTGGCAAGAACAAAAAATCTGAAATGAAACTTCTTGATCTGGTTCCACTTCTTCCCAGCTGGCTCACCATTCACAGGAGGCAAGGACTATGTCCATACTGCTGGACTGAACAGCCCCACGTCTGTTCTTAAAGGCTGACAAGGAATAAGCCATCTTCCCCCCAGTATTACCTTCTCTCTCTCCCAACACAGAGTGGCTGCTGGAAAACAGCCAGCTGGGAGTTGTCTCTGGGCTCTGCTAACTCCCAAACCGCACCTGTGAACTGTGATATTAGAATGTGCTGAAGGCTTGCCAGTATCTATTTTAATAAATTAACAATACAGGTGGTCAAACTTTGAGGGCTAGGAACATACCTTATTACTGTAATGGATATACTACAGTAGATACAGACAAGCAGCCCACATTCTGGACAAAAAGGTCTGTATTTTCAGCTTACAGTAACTGTTATCTGGTGTCTCAGACTAGAAGCTGCCACATCAACACACGACACAGTCAGATGTTTGGTCTGCGTTGGACCCGCTTGGTAACTTCTCCTCCATTTAATCTTCCTCCATTTCATCTCCTAGTTCTAACTGTAGCTAAATGCAATGCTTGCAGTCCACAAGGAGTTTAAATTATAATGCTGATACTGAAATTACAATGTCCATGCTTTAAATTATACGTCCAACTTGGACATTACCTTTTCTTACTGCATCAGGATCACACCCGTGGGGCTTTCCCTTTCTGTATTTGGTCATTGAGTGAAAATGCTTTCCTTCTGCCTGACCCGTGTGATCTGCTGTGATGAGCAAGATGGTGTGATTGTATATCAAAGCACAGAACTCTGAGGGTGACTTCTTGAGTTGTTTTACTGTACTGAAACTGCCACTGCTCCTGTGTTTTTGTGTGATGGGGATTACATTGTGTTTGACAAATTCTGCCCATTGTAAATTATTTTGTACACCTAAATGAGACCTAAGTAAGGCCTAATAATAGCAAGAGCAAAACCAGTTCCAAAACACCACTACGTATTATTTGTAAGTGTAACAGAACTTACATGCAGTTCTGCTCTTCATCTTGAAGATACGTCTTACTGGGTGTTTTTTACAAGTCTGACTAACTGTGCACACATCTCACATACTCATTAGGAACTCGTTGTACATGGTGTACACTCAGTCTAATGTTCATTAATGAATTCCACTGGTGCTCCTTGTCCCTTGCCCTGCTGATGGTTACTTGGGGGACAATCCCACCAGAACTCATGGGCCATAGTGTTAAATGAGAGCTGCCAACCAGACTGTATTTATGGATATTCAGGTGGGAGAAACACCTGCAAATGTAATTTTAGTTTCTGTTATATCATAGATTAATTTTCAAAAACAGTTTTTCAACTGTGTGTTATGCACCACTGGGCTACTCATGCTACCACATCCTTATGATGGAAAATAGTGGAAAACAGCAAGATGGTGGAGCTGGTCCATCTTTTTCTGCTTCTGCATTATAATTCTCAGGGTGCCAAACCCTCATGAGCTGCACCCACCTCACCTCTTCCTGCCAGAGAAGCTATTCATTGCATTTCTTTCAGCAAGTATTGTGTTGCTGAGGAAATAAGTGATGTCCCTCAGCAATCCTGCCGTGGGACAGAGCTGACTTTCTTAGGTAGCTTCACCTAGCAAATGCTTTTATACCATAGTACTTCCAAAATCAGTGTGTCTGTCACCTCAATTGATGGTCTTGGCACGAAGACTAAGGACTGAAAAGGTCTGGAAGTCCAAATTCCAGGGAATTGATGAGTATGAAGAGTTAATTACATAGACAGGGCATGTGTCCAGATTGGAGTTGAGGGTTCCATTTTTCACTTGACACTTTTGTGTCAGTTGCTGTTTACATTTTTCCAGCTGTTCTGAGGAAGGCACGCTTGCTGTGCGTTGTACTAAAAGTCAGGCAAGGACCAACCCAAGTTAGGGGGGAGGCTGTCAAGGTCTCTCCCCCTTCCTCCATCCCAGCTGGTGCATTGTCCCTTCTTGTGGCGTATAAGGCAGTTGCTTTGCTAGGCTGCACAGTCACTCTCCCTTTGCAGCAGTTATATTCATCCCATGTGCTTCAGTTTGGCAGAGCAAATCCTGTTCTTTCTCTCCTCACTATGGCAGAACAGCCTAGTTGTGATTAGGGTATTTTTAATTTTTTTTTTGCTTAGGGTTTTTTCACAAATTACCCGTGGTGAAAAAACAAGGCCATGCATTTCTAAGAAAGTGAAGATGACAAACAAAAATAGATAATCTGTCCTTCAGGTGAGCTTTCTCTGCAGTACAATATGTGAGCTACTGGAGCCTTGTGGAGAAAAACAGTACAAATTGCATGGTCAGGGACTTAATAATTCTTAGGTATGAATCATTGCTGTCAGAGTTTCTATGGGAACAGAGAAATAAATGAATATTTAGGCTATTTTCAAATTAATTCTATCAGAAGATCCAAAGGTTGTGCAATGTCTAGAAGTATAAAAAGAAATAAATAATTGTATTATTTAGATTTTGCTAGTTACTGTTACTGTGGTTTTTTTTGAAAAGTATGGCTTATACAACTTAGTCACAAAACGTTTAAACTCAACAGAAGATAAACAGGACATTTGGCTGTAAGTTCAGAACAATGAACTCATAAGGTTTATTTTTATATGCAAGTTCGGCTTGGATGCTTGCCATGTAACACAAAAATCCAGTTACCACTTAATGCCTTTTTTTCTCTCCCTTGAAGTGATGAGGGCATCTGGATCCCATTTTAAATTGCAAACTAGGCTTTTTAGCTTTTTAAAACAATTTGCATAGCTTGAACTAATTAGTGCTTTGGTTGATGTGTAGGCAGTAAAACAACGTGACCCCAAGCATGAGAGAGGTGAAGGAGAGTTGCATGAATTTTGGCATTTCTTAACTCTGAGAGCTTGAATCGACTGCACAAACATTTCAGTGAAAGCAGGGTATACACATAGAGGAAGTAATGAAGTAATACTAGAAGGAGACCCCCAGGATAAGCGATGCGTGTTTCCCAGCATCGTAAATAAATGTTCACAGACCTTAAATACAGAGCCTAATGTTCTGTTACCTTGAGCAAAGCCAACAGCCTCAGCCAGATTCATCTGTCCCTCTTGAGCTGAGCTGTTTGCTGCAGTCCCTGAAACACGTGGGACCTCCTGACACCAGAGGTCCAATTTCTGTGATCTGCACTATTTCTGCTGATAGTGGGCCGATGTCCCTCAGTTCTGGCTGGCTGGACCAGCACTGTCCAATGTCCAGCTAATTTCCTCTCAGGTTTTGGAGTGATGTTTTCCTTTCTCCAGTCACACTCAAGTCTCTGCAAGCAACAACTCTCTGGTTATGTTCAAGAATAAATAAAATGTAGTGTCTTATGGCCCAACTACCATCTCAGTGAGTGTTGCAGTTGTATGAAATGAGGGAAACCAGAAGGAAGAGATAATTTCTACTCAAGACAAATCTAGTTTGCATGAAAATGAGGAAGCCTGAACTATACCCTTCCAAATCCAGGTGTCAGATGCATGTCCCTAAAAGAGATGGCATGGATTAAGTTTTGCCCAAGTTACAGCACTTTGCAGCACTATGGTGAGGATGATGAGTAGGGATTGCCCTAGTAGAGTGCAGTGTGACAGACCAGTGAAGTATTTCTACAGAGCTGTGCAGGAACTCAAAGTCTTGATGAAACATTTTGGTTTCGTGATACAGCTTGTTCTGCCAAAGCATTCTGGCATTTCAATTGTGCTACCCTTCAACCTTCTGCAGCCTGCAATTCTTCACAGACAGCTTAGCTACAATTAGGGCTTTTTTCAGAAGATGACAAAATACATTCCATGAATCCCAGGCACTGGGGAATGACTTGCTTGAAGAAAATGATGCTGGATTTTTTTAAACTTGGACAAAACCATCTTTGTTCACAGAAATAGTTAAAATTATTTACCTAAAATGTTATGAAGCATTTTTCTTTGATGCAGATACCTGCTTGGCATCTGGAAATGATGAGACCCTGCCATGACAGTCAAGGGATGAAGGGGCTGGGGAGCAGCTCTGCAGTAAAGCCCTGAGGTGGTTGTGGGTAACCAGCTGAACATGAGTCTGTGGTGTGCCCTGACAACAAAGGCAGTCAGCACCTCCTGCCCTGTGTGATCAGGGCTGTGGCTCAAAGATCAGGGGAAGGGATTGTTCTCCTTTGTGTGGCACTCATCAGACCACAGCTAGATACTGAGTTCAGTTTTGGGACCTGGCACAGGAAAGACATAGAGAAACAGGAGGGAGCTCAAGGGAGGGCCCCCAAGCTGCTGTGGCTGGTGCACCTGCCCCATGAAGAGAGGTTGGGGAAGCTGGTCAGGGTCAGCCTGGAGAAGGGATGGCTTTGGTGCACTTGACAGTCCCCAGCACTGGCAAAGCATCATGGAAGAGATGGAGTGGGGCTCCTCACAGTCCTACAGGTTAGGAGGGCAAGAAGCAATGGCCACAAGTTGGAATGAGAGAGGCTGAATATAGGCAGAAAGTTCCCCCATGAGGAGGTGAAGCAGGTCACCCTGAGTGTCTTTGCTGCCTCCACCCCTAGAGGGTTTCAAGCCCCTGCTGGTCCAAGCCCTGAGCCTGGTCTGCCCCCAGTGTTGGCCCTGCTTTGAGCAGGAAGATAGACTGGGTCTCTCCCAGCCTCATTTAGTCTGTTGTCTTCTGATCTTAATTAACTGAAAATGGGGTCCTACTCTAAACACACTTAACAAGTGCTGCCAACCCTGTCTACAGCAGCTGCACTGAACCCAAGATCAGACTGCTCTCGTTGCAAATGTGATGGACAGCATCCAACCAGCAAATGGTGGGCCACCTTACTCTTTCCTTTTCTCTTTTAAAAGGTATTTGAGAAGCTCTTGAGGTCCGTGTAAGTCTTCCAGATAGAAACCTAACCACCCACATTCATCTGTAAAAGCCATATATGGGCTTAAATAACTCTGCTCAGGTCAACACAATGTTAAATTTTACTATATGCTATTTGATACAGATTATATTTGTAAACTGAGAAATACTGTAGCAGCCCTTGCCAGGGCTGAACAATCCAAGAAATATTAAGTTTCAGCTCGATTCAGATGTGACCACTGGAGCTGAAGCCACAGTCTTGCATACCATCCAGCTTTTCTTGGTATCTATCACTGTTACTAATTGTTATGACAGCTACATTATTTGTGAGGTAATGGAATATTACAAAATGAAGCAGGGCTGTTTAAAGTATCAAAATTCCCTTATTGTGTAAACTTTTGTCTTAGGTTTCAGGTTTTTTTTGGGTCATCCAGCATGTACATTTGTATACTACAGACATGATAAATCTATATATTAATCTTTGTGACCTCTGTTTGCCCTGGCTCATGCGATCTCAGTATTTCCATGGCAAAAAAATAACAGAGGACTCAGTGTAGAAAATTTAAGGCATTTACTGTGTTTATAAATCTCGCTATGGGCCTGCTCTGGTAATTCTTTTACTTGGTTAAATTTTCATTATTCATCTAAAGACTGTTGCTGAACTGTAACATTGTATGTTGGGGTAAGATTCGTAACATTAGGCCCCAGTGAGATGTTAAGGTTAGAAGCAATCACCCTTGTCTTCCATCAAGTGGAGGAAGTCATGGGAATGAAAAAAAAAGTTCTTGTGGAAATGATTACATCAGCTGCATCTGCTGGGGAAAGCCAGAGCATCACACAGAGAAGCTGCAGGTGTGCTGGGGCAGGAGGGGGCCGGAAACAGCCCTGTGCCCAACTGAGAGGCAAAGGGCCAGGTGAGACCAGGTGGAGGAGTCTGGGCTCAGCTCCACTGAAAGGAGATCAGATGCCACAACGCAGGGCACCTGGGGGAAGATCTAGTGGGAAAAGAGGCAGCAGTGGGGATCAGTATGAAAGCAGCATAGTTCTTAAGAACTCTTCTTCACATTAGCCCATAATGTCAGTGCACGTAGTGCTTTATTATTCTTATTCCATTATTATTATTGTTATTATTTGTTTTATTATTGCATTTAGTTTGATACTAAACAAACAAGCACTAACCCAAAAGACACCTTCAAGGCCTGGGTGCTCTGCTGTCCTTCTGGGGAAGACCCTTAATCTCCCTTCTCTCCTCATCAGCACCATCCAGAAGTCAATGAAGACGTTCAGTGCCTCCTCCTTAGGAGATAATGGATAATTAGGAACGGCCTGTATATATTAACAACTCTGCAGCCCATGCCCAGCCCTAGGAGGAGATGCAACGGCAGCAGCTTCAGGACATCCAGCTAGGGTTGTAGGAGGGAAGAGGGCACTGGCAAGAGTGGTTAGTGCTGGGGCGTTGAAGAGGAAACCTGGTAACATCTGTAGATCCTGACCTGGCCATTCCTAGAAAGCCTGAGAAGAACTCCTCATCCTCACTTGCTCTCCTGGGAAATAAAACAAGTCTCAAATCTGGCTTAACGTATTTTCATAGGCAAAACCATAAGAAAACAAAACAGATTTATTTGGAACAATTAGGTTCACTTTAGCTGTTGCTTATCTGTGAGAGAATGCCGTAAATCAGATTAATCTGAGGAAAGAGGAGAGATTATGCACTCTGCTGTTGTTTGTTTAGTTTAGAAGAGTAGTAGATATTGCTAGATGCCTTCAAGTTTCAATTTTTAAATCTGTTGCCAAAGGGTGGGAAGATGTGCAAGAGGCAGCATGACCGATGTGATCACTGTTGGCTATTTAATTTCCATTCTCCATAATCTCCCCGCTTTTGAGCTCATTATCTCCGTTAGAAACACCTTACGCATACTGCCAATGTTTCTATATTTTTGAAAAAAATCACATTTTTGGCACATAAGAATGTCAAACAAGACACAGGATTCGCCTGATTAATGTATTTGTATAATATATAATTTTGCGGACTGTGCAGGAGATTAAAATTCAATAAGGCAGATGTCTTTTTTCTTTTAACCTCCTGTGCCACAAGGATAAATTCTCATGAATTTTCTTTACTCTCCTGAATAAAATTAATTACTTTTTAAAAGCTTCTCTCTGGGAGACCTAATTATCTTTTTACCTGTGCTGCTGACATATTCCTAATCCTAATCTGATGCTGATCCAAATGATTTCAGAATATGTATTTCTTTTTCTTCAAAAACCTGCTGCATCTCTAAGAGAGATTTGAAGAGCAATGGTTCAGAAGCCCTTATTTCTGCCTTTCGGAGCTGCCCTCAAATTCAAGAGCAGACTGCTGCCAAGGAACAACAAACTCTGCGTGAATAAGGGATATGGTGCCATAGGGATGATTGAGGGTATGGGATGCATTCATCTGTATGCCAGAATTAGGAATGGAAGTGGTCCACTGCACTCCCTGCTGTGGTGGGTAGAGGAGAGGTGATGTAACAGAGGTTTAGAAGCACTGCTTTATCACCTAATTTCTTGTGGCATGGATTGCCAATCTTCTTGCAACCCACAGCGAGTTTAACAGACTTCTGGGTCTGGCAGCCTTTGCAGCTGCTCAAGAAATTTTAGTGCACTTACAGTGCAGATTTACAATGGAGCTTGGAGTTAGGCTGTGCTTGCATTTTCAGGTTTGCTGAAACTTGCCATTATTGTAGAAGGAAGCAATAGAAAGGGGGGAAAGCAAGAATCATTAGGAGAAACAAAGGGGTTCAGAAAAGGTGTGAGAGAGCACTACGTTAGCTAAAGACAGCCAGCCATGCTAATTCTTGGAGAGAGGAGTAGCAGAGGTGACTGGAGCACTGTCATTCCAAATAGGAAACGCATGCAGTACTTGGTACTTTATGCAGTGTAGGAGCCGTTGCAGGAAGGTTCTGATGGTTTGAAACCTTTCTTAGGCCTGTGCATATTTGATAAATGCTACAGGACCAAGTGGTGATGTTGCTTACTTCTATGTGCAGACCTCAGTGTCCATATCAGGGGGTTGCAATAACTTATGGACATCTGGAGTAGAAGTTCGGGTTGTTTCCTCTGAAAGGAACCAGTTTTATAAGTATCAGGTACATTCTGCAGATTGGACTGATGCATGGTAAGCTGGGTCAGGTTACTTGGAATCACCTTACTGCTCTGGACCACAGGAGCCTTCAGGGCACAGCCTTTGTGCTGTGGAGTGACTAGCCCACGTGAGTTAGGAGGTCAACATCTGAAGCAGTGAATTAAGCTCTTGCTTAAAATGGAGTTTGTTACCATCTCTTTGTAAATACATTATTTTTCTCTCAAAGAAACTTATGAACTCTATGATTTGAAATCTCTACAATGATGTCTGACCTCCAGTAATACTTTCTCTCAATTTGCCCTGTGGTGGAGAGGCTGTGCCAGCCATCTCATTCAGCACAGCAATGCAAAACTTTATTAACAGCTTTCAAATGTTACTGGCTTGTAGGTCTGACAGACAGTAAGTTGCCACAAGCACAGTGATGGCTGACACCTGGCAGGCACATCGTGAATGACCTGGGTTTGTGAGCTCCTCTTCTAACACTGCAATTGAGTAGGTGATACCAGAAAACCAGAACAAGACTGGTGTTATAATCTTGCACATAATTAATATAAAAATCTGCTTATTTGTGATGTTCAGAAATATTGAATTTCTTGCCTTTCCAGGAGAGAGATGCTTTCAGTCTGATAGAAAAAAATAGATAGCTTTATCTTTTCCTTGCACCAGCATGCAAAGAAATTGTTTTGAAAAAGAAAAGCTAATTAAAAACTGTTAACACAGTCTTCACAGCTGAGTCACGTTCCCAGGTTCCTCATGCTCTTCCTGTTGTGTCAAACAATAGACATCTGACTCAAGAAGGAGGGTGCTGCTCCTTGGGCCAGGCACCTGAGTGCTGGGTGTTGTGCTATTCATTATCACAGTGCTTGAGACCCTTTTTTCATTTAGCCCTGAGCCTTGATTTCTCTGCAGAACATTTTGCTTTTTTCCCTCTCCAGTTTCCTAAAGTATTTCCTCTGTCTTCTTGCTAATGAGATTCTTGGAACTGTGAGGATCCTGGAGAATTGATAAGTGCAAGTTGTTATAACTTGAATTGCAGGTGTTTAGAAGCAAAGCTGGGGAGGCCACAGAGTTTGCCCTTCAGATTGGAGGAAGCCTATGTTTGCCTGCAGGAATACGGAAATAAATAAAAAAGAATTTTATTTGGAAGAATAGCAGAATGATCAGAACTCAATACTAGAGCTTCTGTAAAAGCTATGTGAAATATTGTGACCAGATGTGTATCTGTATTTATGTTTAATGGATAAAAATGTTACCATCTGCTCATATGAAGATGCTTAAAAATCACCTGCTTATAGTGGAGCTAATTTGTTTTGCCAGTATGGGATTAACGTAGGTATTGATTGCTAGCTCTTTTTGGATGTTGATTTGTTTTGTTTGCATTTTTTTTTCAATATCAATTTAAGGTAGAAGAGTCATCAAAAATAACAGTGTAGTTATTTGACAGTTAATCATTTGGGTTGAAGTTCAGCATTAGAGCCAGATAAAACATAGGAAGTCATTCCACTTAGATTCTGGGTCAGGTACTAAAGCTTATGTTGTTGATATTGAAATATCTTCCTAGTGTGTCACATGAGCTGTCACAGTTTTATGTGGGGACAGATCACAATTTCACACTATTTCTGTTCAACAATCTATAGCGCAATACCTATCAAATTTTTAATTTGTATCTTTTAAGAATTTGGCGCAAGGGAACATGAATTTATAGATGAATATTGTACTATAAAATCCTTAATAGAAGATAACCAGTGTCTTTGTTTCTGTGGCTTTCTCATTTTCTAAGGAATAAAGATTGGAATTATTTAATTCCTTTGTAAAAGGTATTTTCCTGCTAATCCAGTTTCCATGGGAGTATCACATTTAGATGTAAAACAAAAGAGAGGCAATCCAAAATGGATTAGGAAACATAAATATTCCCAGAGACCGTGAAATCCCAGTCTGTCAGGGAGGGTGGACAAAGGCGCATGGTAATGCACAAATACTCATCTGCACTAGAGACGTGATATGCTGGAAAGCTAATGGGATTGATGCAAAAGGGCAATGTGGAAAGAACTGGCCTAGTTCCTGCAACCATAGTATGTATTTGATGTGCAGTGACATTATACTTGTGCAAATAAATTATTTCGGTTGGTCTGAGGGGGTCAGCAGAGAAATTCCTATGGCTAGACATGGGTTATTTTATAACACCTTAAGTACCTTTTTTATTTGTTTGGGCTCTTTTTCAATTCCTGTTCTTTTTCAGCTGTGAAAGTGGTACTAGATCACAGTGCTCAGTGTTCAGCTGCTCCTAGATCTGGCTGACAGATGACACTTTCACACAAGGGCAGAGAACTGCTCATTCTGCATCTACATCGGTTTTTCATTTTTGATGGCAGGAAAGGGCTGTCTTCCATGAATAACATCATGGTTATGATTAAATTGTTCTTTAGGTGCTGTCACAGCCTGAGCTGGTCCTTTAAAGGATTTGGGTTAAACTTTCCCTACATAGTCTCTTTAGCCTCAACAGGAAGGAAATGAGAATTTAGGAATCAATATCCATATCTATATAGTAACTGGTGTAAATATGTTTTAATTTGCAGTCATGGTATGTTTGTGGTTGTATGTCTGAAAAAAATGTTTTATTTGCCAAGTTATTTTTTTCAATACATGCTTACCATTTTTCTAAACCAGAAGTAATAGGTCAATGTCCATAATGGCTATTAAAAAGACATTTCCTAATATATTTATAGCATTACTCACAACTGCTAACATAAAAATCTAGCTCACTGCAGAACCTGACAAAAACGATCTTTTTTGGCAGGCAGGAGCCCAGCCTTGAGTATTTTGTTCTCTTATTTGTATCTCTGAAGACCTAAATCTGTAGTTACTGGGAGTGCTTTCTGCACAGAGCCTTCCTCTAGTACGTGTGTATTCCTCAAGTATCCTTGAATCTCCACAGGAGTCTTTCTCAAAGGATGTTTGTTCTTCCACGTCCACCCCACGAGCAGATCAGCTTGTAGCTACATAGACTATGTGTTAGACTTTGATTTTATTCACTTCCAATATTTGTAATTCACTCTACTTCAACAAATTTTTTCTTATTTTTCATGTACAAAAGAGTTTCACATTGTTGGATAACATTCGGTTTAGACTCGGACATGAGAGTAAGAGGGCAAAAGAACTGTAAGCCTCTGTGAGACTTCAGCCAACCAGGACTGTGGTGGACAGCAGAGACAAGATTTTAGCCTCTTGTGATATGCACAAAAAGTTTTATATTTCTGTCCTTGTAAGTTTGCTTTAGTATGCACCTGATGAAACTAGGCTATGGGCTCTACTAATTCTAATTACCTTGCAGTCAGTTAGAGGGAGAAAATATTTACAATATTGATAAAGTTGAGCTTTCTGTTTAAGTCAGTTGCTCCAGGGAAGTGAATGTTCTCTTGTCTTGAAGGAAATTGCTCCAATAGAAAGGTATTAAATGTTTAATCATTTGTTACTTGTCTCACTTGTAAATACTACTGATGGTTATGTTTATTTAAACTGACTCTGAGAAATGAGAAGTGGTTAAAAATCTCTTATAGTTTTTCTGAAGATAAAGAAAAACTCATGAGTTGTCCTGTAATATTTTCTTTTCCACCTGAGCTGAACTGCTAAACCTGGTGTTTGACTGCCAAGTTAGTCAAAGAGGACAGCTAGTTTCTATTTGTTGTTAATTGGAATTTCTATACAGTGGATGAAATTTCGCTGTTTTTTACAAAGAAAAAGACATTTGGAAAATATAACCAAAGTCATCTGGGTGTCTGCTGTAAAACTGGAGTGAGAACAAAATGGATGATTTTCACAGAACTGTTTGCCCCATGATACACAGGATAAAAGCAGAAACAACAATAACTTTAGATAGCTTTATCTCATCTAAGAGCATTGGGGAGAAGGGAAGGCAGGAACTGCTGACCCTACATCCAAGCAGCAGTCCTGACTCCTTTTTACTGAGTCTTGCCAGTTGTGTTAGAGATTAATACTTAATAGAAATTACATAAAAATTCACATCACTGTAGTATATTGTATTGAGAGGATTCTCTTTTGAATTTAACATTAGGCCAGCTGTAGCAGTTGGTCAGGTTCCTTTTGTTTGTTCACATTAGGGATGAATGCTGTAAAGTAGTCATCATGCTTTAATTATTGATCTGTCACTCCTTATTTTCAATTTTCTTCTTAAAAATCAGTTTTGAAAAATTACCACTATTCCATGGTGGATTTAACTAGAGTAGTTGATAGATACTTCACTGCTGAGAACCAGTGGATCTCAGGAACTGTGAATGCTGAAGAACAGAGAAAAACATCTATTTTTATGGAAAAAACCTGTCCTAAAGACTGTGGAAATTCAAGGTTTCAATAATTTCCCACCTCTTTAGATCATGTTCCAATAATGTGGGCACTGGTCTCCAGAGGCAGCAGGTGAGCTCTGGCCCTTGAGAAGGATGGAATAATGCCTTCTCAGTCTGGTCATTATGTTCACGGCCAAGGCCAAAGTGATGTGTCTCTCTCTGAATGCTGAGCTCCCTTTCTCTCTCCACCTCTGCACCAGGCATTGCAACTTGCTATCAGCTGCAGCCAGACCTTGGCACATAAATGAGTGCAGTGGTGTGGGTTTTTTTCATCCCTGCTCTAAGTTACCTATGTATGTAGGCATTTGGACGGCACAGACTATTCCTGCCTTGCACCTGGCTGTAGAGCAGAGACTGAGCTGTTTGTGCCCATCCTTATAGTCAATTTCTTCAATTTCCTCTATTTCCACCATTATGTTGAAATTTGACATCATCTGAAGAAAACAGGATTTAGTAATATCTCCTCTACTTTCCCTCCCTCCCTCTTTCTAAACAAGTAATTCCTTAGGATGGATTCAGATAGATTTGGAGAGCTAGAACTGCTTATACAAGTCTAAGTGAGTGACTTCACTCCTTCACTTTCCCAAGGGAACAAACTGATAAAGGAATATGTTTCAGTGTTTTATTGCATTGGTCATTTGCATTAACGATGTGTTTTTCCTCTGCGTAAAACTAATAGTTCCCATGGTGCTTTTTCCTGGTGTTCTTGGCAAAATTTTCCTCCCTCTGTTGTCCAAGTTGTGTTCATACTGAGTTGTGTTCTTCTCCAGGAAATAACTATATTTGTGTTGTGCATATGCAGTCTGCTAATATACAGTGGAAACGTACAGGAAGAAGGAGACAAGATAGATTTAAGACTTACTAACTTATTAGAACAAAAAATTCCAAGACATAATGCAACAGCACACAAACATGTTGAAGCAGAACTTGTGACTGGATTAGAGTAAAAACAAAGCACGTAATGTGTATATTGTTCTGGTTCCAGGAGATAGTTCACAGACATAAATGCTGGTACCAAAAATAGTCAAGTTCAGTGTTACTTTATATAGCCACCTAATATGCTACCTTTTCTTAACATGCCCTCAAACTGAAAGGCAGCAATTTTGCTTCCAGCCATTCTGTATTTTGCTATGTGTTCCAAGTTTCCTGGGAACTAATCATCACTTTTCAGCTCTGCACTGCTTGTTGTAGTTATGGCTGCTGCAGCTCTTGCTGCATGGCTCCATTCAGGCAGGTGCCAGCTATTTTTACAAATGCACTTGATGTACTTTCTCCACCTGCCTTTGGCCACTAAACCCATATGCATATAGCAATCAGTTCACTCAGCTTCATTCTAGCCTCTCTATATTTCTCCTGAAAATTTCCAGTGTGACAGAAAAAGAAGTACAAATCAAGTATGTCAAGCAAGGAAACAAGGAATGCTATTTAAAAAAAAAGATCATGCTCCTGGAGAGTCAGTTATTCTGAGAATCATGCTTACCTTTCCCTTCTACATATGCATCCAGAAAATAATTAAAGTAACCAATGATATGAGTTAGCATTGAACAGCACAACGTAGCCCAAAAAGGCACTGATAATTATTTCTGTCTTAAAAAAAAAACAACAAACAAACAAAAAACCCCCAAACCCCAACCAAAACCAACCAACCAACCAAAAACCCAACAACAAAACGTGCTGTGAATTGTTTAAGTGTTTGGGGAAAAGTTTTACTTCTGTCCAGGTTTACAAAATCTAGTTCATTGTTTTTAATCACATTGTTTTTCATTTTGAGTAATACAGCTTAAAAAGATGAGACAACAATCACTGTGAAAGCAATTTTAACAAAAGTTTCTAGCCTTGGGAGACTTTCTTAACGGTTAGTGTTTGCTATATAATTAAGCATTTGGCACATACCAGGTTTAATTTACAAAATACTTTGTACCTTCTCTAATTGTTTTAAGAAGACAACTTGCCATTTTGAGATCCATCCTATGGATGGATAAAGCCAAAGCTATGCTTTTGTCTGTTATCTGATTTTGCACTTGAAGGGATACTTTTTTAGCGATTTTGAATATAAATGCATGTTGAATAGGCTGAGGAACGGGAAATCCATATGAGTCTTCAGCAATCCTATAAATACTGATATCCTCTGAACAGCATGTCTGTTCCCATGTCTGGAAGACAAAGATAGAGAAAGATCCTTTTATTGCTCAAGTATTTTCCTTTTTCTGGTTTCTATTTTCCTGATTGAAATCAATATTTCAGGGCTAATGGATGAGGATGTCTGCTGTTGTTGCCTAAAATGCTGACCTTGGCAATCAATATATTTAGCTTGGAGCATTTGTGATGTCAATTACTATGATAATACTGCAGAATTTACTGCCTGCAAAATGTCTGGGTTATTGGGTTAGAGTTCCCCTGCAACCTTATCTTTCCCGCTTTCTCTCTTTTTATACGTTGTGACTGCTGGGGACTCCAGACCCTCGAGCAAAACTGTGCTAAGCAATTATTTTATTAGGACTGGATGAACAATGAGTTGTGTTTTGTTTTCTAATTTGTTGATCATTTTGTAAATACAGAGGGACAATCAAGCTGCTCTGAATAATATGTTTCACTTCAACTGAAAGCACTTTGTTCTGACATTTTAAAATCTTTTCAGGCAGACTTTGAAGATTTCTAATAACAATAAGGTAAAGATTGCCACCAAGTTATTACATACTGCAGAAACAGGACACCTTTTTGTAGAAAACACTGAAACACTTATTCTTTTCATTGTGGTCTCTAAGTGAAGTGAACAATTTGATTGTACCTAAATGAGTTCAGTGTCAGCGATTGAACTTCTTTTTTTATCTGAAGATTATTTCATTTAGGAAATAACTCATAGTCCAGGATTTTAACTTTAGTAATTTCCAAGTACTTTCAAAATGATAATTTCCTTCTTTCTCCTCTTTGTTTTCTTCAAACTACCTAGTCTGTGGGGTTTTCCTGCTCTGGCTTCAAGAGAATAGGATTAGACACCATCATTCCTGCCAGCACTGGTGATTTCTCTCTGTTGGAAATCAGTTGATTGCTGAGCTTCTCCACCAAACTACCCAGATGTGGTGAAGACCTTGGCCTTGATGTCAGATTGGTCCTTGTGTCCATAAAGGCTCCCAGCAGAACTGAGAGATTATTGACCTCAGTCCAGAGCTTCAGTAAAGTCTGTCAGTCTCTGTAGAGCATAACAGTAGATAGACCATTATAAATGATGTCCTCCTATTCATAGGGCAGTCTTGTACTGGGGCATCTAATCTTGTTAGAAAAAATTAGGTCTGTCTTGGGGTTTTAAAACCTGTTTGTGGGTCTCTGGCTCACAAGCTGTCAATCAACCAAAACCTGTCACAAAGGATCACAAAGACCATAAGTTACTAATGAATGACAGCTATTGTACATGACTGTATTGCCTTCAGATCTGCCCAAATCTGCATTTTTTGCAAATCAAAAGGAGTCTGTGGTTAGCAGAATAAATGCTTTGTCTGACAGACTATTGAAGACAATTGTGAGTATTGACATTACTTGTTTCATATTGTGTTTTTTCTTCCAGAAGGAGCAAAGTTTGCTAAAAATGAGACTGCAAAAAGTATTATTCATGTGTGCTTGTATCAGTTGAAAAGTTTACTCCTCGGTCCTGTAATCGCTAGTACCTTTGCACACATATGGCACTGTTTAAAAGGTTTTCAAATGCTTCTTGTAATGCTGAACAAGCAAGGTCTGGCCTGAAACCCTTCAAGGTAATTGAGAGCTTTTCCATTGACTTCAATGGGCTTTGGCTTAGGACATTAGTGAATTTAGTTTCTCAAAACCACTTGGACTATTGTTATCCCCATATACTAGCAGAAAACTGAGAAAAAAAGTGAAATGACATGCTGTCAGTCACACAAGTTGGCAAAGACAGTATAAGAACTCAGTGCCTTTGCTACCAGTCCAGTTATTCAACTATCACTGCTCTCCAAAAAGAACCAAAACACAAAAACTCCAGAAAAAGGGAAGAAAACCAGAGATTTTTTTTTTTTTTAAATGCTGGTGAAATAACGCTGTGAATGGCTTGGGGCTAAAGAGAAAAGCTTTCATTACATGTAGGCTGTCCTAGCTAATGATATCTCAGGTATGCCCTGAGCTTCCTGGTGCTTATGATCTTGGTGGGGATATTACTCACAGAATGCAGCAATGGGATCATCCCTCTCATGGCCTGTGCTGAAGTTTCTTGGTGCTGATGTGGATCTTGTTGGCAGCCATGAGTCACGCTCACCAGCTGTGCTTGTGTGCTCTGAAGGTGTCCAGACAGAACACGGTAACAGCCAGATTCCAGGAAAATATTTGTTAGATGATGCATTCAGGGAAAACAAATATTGACACAACAGCAGCTCATGTGCCTGCTTCTATCCCCTGTGGCTTACCTTTGCCTGGCACTGGTGAAGGCGCTCCCACTTTGCACACTCCTGTAATGTCCCCTTTTTAACTTCACAGTCCATTGTTTGATTTCTTTTTTTTCTCCACCCCATGGCTTTATATTTCTCGTTTCTGTCTTTAGCCTGGGGAATGGAACCCACTGCTCACTAGTGGTATGCCCTGGTAGATGTACAAGCTTTCTGTCCCCTGCAATACATAAGGATGCTATTCCCCTCTGAAACTGATGTGCTTTTTGCCTTTTGTTTCTTTGTTTGTTTTGTGTGACTGAAGAGTAAAATGTATTCAGGTTGTCAGCCCCAGGCTGAGCAAATATCTGGAAAGAAGAAAAAGGTGGTTTCTGATAACAGCACTTTGTAGGTTGCTCTGGGAGTGGTTCTTAGCTGTTCTCTTAACCGAGGAAAGATTCCTGTCTTTTCCATGCTGATGGAGATGGCTCTGCCAGTGCTGGCTGTATGAACTAATCAGGTTTGTCAAAGGAGAAGAGAAAGTATACACAGCCAAAGACTACAAAACCCAGGAGCTTATTCACGTTTTTTCCTTGACCTTCGTACTGATTTGTTTTGAGGCTACCTCATCACTATATTGAACATGATTTACACGGTTCATTAATTAATAAGCCAAAATTATATTAAGAAGCCACGAGTGCATGGTTAACTAATAGGTCTGTCAAGTTCTCACTGAAGTCTTCAGGGATAATGCCTAAGGGGGAGAACTTCGATTAAGTCCATTCATATCAACTGCCACTACCTAAAAGGTATGACTTAACTGATGAGTGGTAATTGGTTACAAGCCACTGTGACCAGGTCCTAAATTTGGCAAAGAAAAGGAAGCTCTGAATTCTGCTGACCTGGAAGGCCTTGACAAAAACTGTCAAAGACTTGAGAGCACAATCTTCAGCTTTGTCCGATATTTTGTGGGTATCCGAGCTGCAATGTTGAGAAAGCTCTGGAAGGCAAGAGAATTTACTTAAATATTGTAGGAAGAAAAGTTTAATGTGTGCTTGTGTGGGAACATAACAGATGCTGAGATCTGAAAAAAAAAAAAAAAAGCCTAGATAACAACAGCTAGATATAAAACAAACACAAGGTCTGCAGGGTACCTGGCTAACCAAGGATATCAGTGTTTTCACTAAAAGTCTTTTATTTCCTGGTCATTGCTGCAGTTTCAATTGAAATCACAGGCAAACCCTGAATGACAGTCCCATTTCTGCAAATAGAGAGTAGTAATTGGAAACTGTTCTCCTGGAAAACCATTTAATTCCTGGTGAATCAGATAAATATTTTTACCTTTTTTTGAAGTGCTTTGACTGGTCTAGGGAATAAAGAAGAAATAATACTGCATTTGCCCCCTCTCTCTGAATGGATGCCATTTAAAAAGGTGATGACTATAGACTGTGCTTTTAGAATAGGTTTGTACAGATCACTGCAGACTAAGATTTAGAGCAGGTCCACTAAGTGGACAGTCACTTTATTCTATTGAACATATGTACCAAAAATATCACTTAAAGAAAATATTATTGGATACATCCTTTTCACTGTTGTCACATTTAGATGTTTTTGAATAGTCATAGAAAAATAGAGAAGTTTGTTTCTCAATGTTTTTTATTCTCTTTAGATATTTGTAGCTGTTGTCATAAATGAATCCAGTTACGGTGTTCTCTCAGGTGATGTTTTAGATTTAGTTGCTTGAGGTATCAGGCAGTAGGGGTGTCAAACCTGTGTTTTAATATGAAGACATTCTCTTGCTACACCTGTCTTGACCGATGTAATGTTAGGCCCCACAAATCGGACCAGCCTGTGAATTTTCCCAGTTTACGTTGTCCCAAATGTAACTTTTCCCTGATACTATGAAATTGAACAACAATAACAAAAAGCAACCCGAATTCTTCTATTAAGTTACTATCTAGGTTAAAGGCATTGCATTTCTCAATGTTTTGAAAGATCTTAACGATTTCAAGATTTAAAATGCCTCACCCACTGCTCCCTTAAATGTTAGAGCTGAGTTCCAGATCTCTCAGGTCTTTAAAGTCCTTCTTATACAGAAAGATGTGTTATTATTAAGATTAATCAGGTCATTATGTGTTTTAATTCCCAAACAGAGCAAGAAGTCTCTGTATCAGTACTATGTGACCAAGCCTTTGTTCTTTTAGCAGCACTGGGATCAATGATATTTCATAGATTCATAGAATCATAAAAGGGGGCTTACAGATCACTACTTCAAATTCCCCTGCCATTGGCAGAGACACCTTCAACTAAACCAGTTTTCTCAAAATTTTCTCTAGCCTGGCCTTGTAGACATTCAGTGATGGGGAATCCACAGTTTCTCTGGGAACCTGTTCCTGTGTCTCACCATCCCCATTGTAAAAAATTTTTCCCTGTTATCTAATCTATATCTACCCCTTTTCAGGCCTTAGTAAAAAGTCTCTCTCCATCTTTCTTATAAAATTGCTTTTATGAATTTAAGGGCTGCAATGAAGTCTCCCTGGAGCCTTGTATTCTCCTGGCTGAACAACCCCGACTCTCAGCCTGTCCTCATAGGAGAGGTGCGCCAGCCCTCTGATCATCTTTGTGGCCCTCCTCTGGACTCAGTCCAGCAGGTCCCTGTCCTTCCTATGTTGGGGACTCTAGATCTGAATGCAGCATGCCAGGTTGGGTCTCACAAGAGTGGAGCAGATGTGCAGAGTACCCTTCCTGCTGGGGGGAGACTGCTGGCCACTCTGCTTTTAATGCCACCCGGGACACTTTTGGTTTTCTGGGCAGCAACCAGATGTCTCTGGCTGATGTTGAGCTTCTTATCAACCAACACCCCCATGTCCTTCTCAGGGCTGCTCTGAATCCATTTCAGTAGTAAAAGAAACCTGGAGAAGAGATAGAAAGCCACATGAATAATTTCCAGCAATTGTACTGAAAGCTGAGCAGACTTTTGTTTTTTTAAGTCAGTAAGATTAGTGAAGTTAAAGGGTTCATCTCCTCTTACTTTGATTTACCTCCACTCACACTGCAGACTGAATTGTATTTGCTCTGTGAGCATCATTTTGTTTGATGGGGCAAATATATCTTAACATTGCCAAAGAAATTGCTCAAAAGGCATTATATTGCTTTCTTGACGTTTAACACTTCACAGTACTACATGTTATGAACACAAAATAAATACCAATCATTCTCTCAATGACCTAGCGATCTCAACACGTAGTGAGAGATGAAAGGCAGTGAGAGGCACCGAAGAGACAGATGAAACTGTGTTAAGTAAGTAGGTAGCTGTTACAACTGCTTTGGTTCAGGCTTATCACAGGGAAGTGGAGGAAGTGAGAGGGCTGGCACCATCCCTCCAATAACTCTGCCTAGTGCTACTTGCACACCAGTCCCATGAGAGAGGAGACACTGCAGTGTAGTTTGTCTGCCCATTAGCAGCTCAGCTGTGTCTGACTCTGAACTAGTGTTTTGTACACTTTTGCAATAAGAAAGGTTGTATCCATTTTCTCTAACCAAAATCTGGAGGTAGTATGGGCATGAGTGAGACCATGTGGAACTGGAAAGGATTTTTCTGTAGCTGATGCTACTTTTCCATTAGAAAAATTAAGTAGAACTTGAAATGAGAATGAGTTCATCTGTATTTTTGACGTCTCTTGAAGCATTCCTCCTGACTTCCATACTGAACTGGTGAAGATATACCGGTTCCTCTTTGCGGAAACCCAATCTTCCATAGGTTGTGAGTTCATTCATACAAAAGTATGAAGAAACCCCATGGTTTTGCCACCCTTCTCTAGCTCTTAGTTGGAAAAAGTGATACTGTTATAGCTAACTTCTGAAGTGAAAATCAATCAAAATGAAGGCACACTTGGTGTGTTCAGAGATGTCCAAATTAATTCTAAGTATGCTGGTACCCAAGCTCCAGAAATCTGGAGCCCTCTCCGTGATTTATCCATGCCTTACTCATTAAAGAATGAGTCTTTAATATTGGCCATGTTTTCTAGCTGAATATCTAGAGAACAGAAAGCTTTAGTGATTCGGCCCTGTGGGCTCTGAGTGCTCTGCAGCTTGTGGGACAAGGTTCTATTAGCTCAAAAGAGCTCTGTGGCTGACAGCCACAATTTTGACACCTAAGTTTTGAAAATACATTTTAAAATTACTCATACCTCTCTTTCAGAATGAATGCAGGCTATTTCATGAATATGTGCATGGTTTATTTAGCTGTGTGGTGAATATATCTGTCTTTCTAAAATGCTTAATGCATCTACGTTTCTAAATTGTTGGTTACCAAAGCAAAGATACTGGAATGATATATTTCTAGTACACAGATAGATCTGATTCATCTTGATGCCCCTGGGTGAATAAGATCCAGTATTCCTGTTAATGGATGCTTTCCACAGCCCAGCCAGAGAAGAGTGATGCATTAATGAGGATTTTCTCTGGTAGGTACATTCTGTAGTAATTGCACAGCTACCAAGAGAGATAATTGCTGTTTTCCAGGTGTTACCACTGTGGTCAGGGCCACTTGCTGTTTAAATTCCATTCTCCTCTGAACCTTCCTTTTCATTAATTAAAAATTATGAAAGTAATTTCTACATTTATCTGTACAAAAGAAAGACAAAAAAGCTGTTTTAAAAGCCTAGTTGATTCTGAGCACTATGGGCACTATGTAGCATGCTTAGTGAACACTCACAAAACCTCACATACTAGAGGAGAAAGCAGGACTGAGATTGCTGTACTTTTTACATGGTGCACAAATAACAAGCATAGGGTGCAAACAAAAGCACGCTTCATTGTTCTTAACCCTGACCAGAACAGACAGGTTTCCAGCCTCGATCTCCATGGTGTGTCTCCGGAAAAAAGAAAACTGAGAGGCATTCTGCAAAGTCATGCGGAGGAAGTGCTCCCGGTTCATTGTGCTTTGCGCCCTGAAAGCGCTCAGTGTGTGAGCATTTGCAATAGACCTTATGTTAATGACTTGCTTACTAACCTCAAAGCCAGATCCACATGCTATAAACCACCACTATTACCTTTCTTTTGTGCACTGTGTTATTGCCTGAACAAAACCCATAATTTCAGAAAATGTCAGGTACAAGTATTGTATCAGGATGTGAACTGTGGAAAGTCAGCAAATACATTTACCAGAAAGCCATTATGAGAAAACGTGTATGGGCTGAAACCAAGATAAAAATAATATATAAAGGTATCCACAAGCCAAAAGTATGATCTTCTAATATGATGAAAGATGCTTGAAAAACATTAAGGATAACAAAGCAGATTCTTTCCTACCATAAAATGATTTGCTCAGCACAGGAGGCTTTCAGGACTGCTGGAAAATATGAGAAAGGTAAACACAGAACAATTATATCACCCAGACATTTTGAAATGAGAATTGTTTTTCAGACTGTGTGTAACTGGGCTGCATATTAGATTTGTGTGAGTACTGTAAAGCTAACATATATGTACAGTAGGTGAATAATCATGTGCTTTGTGTCTTCCAGTGATTTTCTTGTGCTTTTTAATTTTCTTTTGTCATTTCCTCATCTCTTTTTTGTTGCAATAGCTTTGATAATTCCCTGTATAGACTGTTTCTTTACCCTGCTGTTAGCCCTGAAAGGAATTGACAGGTCCCCTATCTGGCTTGTTAAGCTCTTGAAGCTTGCTGCATCCTGCATGTAGCATGTTTCTGATTATGCCAGCAGCACAGACATTTGAGCTCACAGCTGCTGTAGTGCTGCCAGATCAATACACTCACAAAGCACAATGAGCCTTTTGTGTAGGTTCAGAAATCAGATTTCTCTTGTCTAGAGGGCAACCTGTAAAATAAAATCTCCTTACCTGAAGTGGTCCTCCTGGAGCTTCACTAAGATATGCATTTATCAGTGTATTTAACAAGGCTCTAATAAGTTCTCAAGGTTGAGCGACAAGAAAGGGCTTCCTTGCTTCAAATCAGTGCCACCTCCCTCTCCACCTCTCCCCTACACCATCCTAGACTCCCTTCATGATAAAGCACAGCATATGTTTCTGCTTAGACTTGTCTGCAAAAATATCAGACTCTTAAAAGACGCACCAGTTGTGGACATAAACGTGTCAGAAAACAATTATCAGCTCTATCTCTTTGTGATCTTATTAAGTCACTTGGGTCTTGATAACCTTGTAGATACCCTCTGTAGTGGAAATAATCAAGGCAGAGATAATGCAATTTATTGATAAAACAGGGAGTCTGACTGGGTCAGCTTGAAGCCCACTCAGCTGTTTGTTTGCAGGGGGTGGGGGCTGGCTGTTCTCAATTTCTGGGGTTTTGGGTGGGATTTTTTTGGTATGGCTGATTGGACTCAGTTTGAATTCTTTCCTTCCCTCTGATACAGATAAGCTCATTTTCCCTCCCTCCAACTACACTGAACATTTAGCTTTAAAGCTGATATGCAGGAATTGCCAGCTCAACAGACAAGAGAAAGAAGGGGAGTGGGGTGCACGGAAGGATCAACAACAGAATGCAGTGGAGGGCAAACTAAGATCTAATCCTCTCCCAGACATTTGTCCTACCACTTCACTGGGAATGGTTCTGTTAGGGATGAACCTTGCACGAGTGCTGATGAGTTGCAGTGGACTTTGACTCTTCAAGGGCATGAGAGTGTAAATCCATGCAAACAGAGATACAAAGAAAAGAGGATTGCATGTATAGGATGAAGTAACTATTTTAGCAATTTGGGCTCATCTCTATCTGCACTTTTTCACTCACTTGTAAATTATTTCCTTAGGGGTTGGATTTGGAGAATCAAATTTGAACAAATTTCCCTTGATGGTAAAATTCTAAGCAATAACCCATTTTTCCACAAGGGAAACTGTTAGTCCAGAGGAAGGAGGGTTGAAAACTGAGGAAATTGCAGGATTTCACTTCTGAGGAAATGGCTGGTCTCAGCAAAAATGTGGATATATGACTTACATTAAATTTTGAGCAGTCCCTTTTAATTTTTTTTTTTTTTTTTTTTTTTTTTGAAGAAAAGCCTTAAAAAAAATAAAAAATTTACAGACTGGTTTCTAAAATCCCCTAAAGGAAAGAATGTTAGGTTGAATAGCAGGATCTAGCACCGACCTGAAAGGGCCCATGGAGAGGACACTCAGCTTTCATACTGGGCCTGTGTGAAGGCTGTCACAGCTTTGCCTTGCACACTTGCCAGCAACATGGCTGAAGCAAGTGGACTGAAGGAGTGGTTCCCCATAGAAGAAGGAGAAAACTTAAAAGTTTTTAAAATTAGACTATACAAATATTTTTATTCAAGGATGACAAATTTCATAAGGCTTGAACAAGAGCAGAGGCCCGAGAAAAGCATCCACTAGAAAGAAAGAATTGGAAACACTTCTAAGTATATATTCAATGAGGTGAATCCATTTTTATCATTTTAATGCAAACATTTTTATATAGTTTGTTAAAGACGTCCAGTTGCTCTGCTTTCTTATGTTATAGTAAAGTGTCTGGATTAAGATCAGTTGTCTGGATTTTACTTTAAAAAGGGACCATAATAAGCCACATCCTTGCCTAGTTTCATTCTAAGAATTGTGGGAAGAACCTGTTCCTAAATTAAAGTCTAGGGCTGAGGATTCATTGGATGCTTAATTTTCCCTAATTAAATTGGGAGCTGACAGCAGACTGATGGAACTTTCTGGAATGAAATATTTTCCCTTTGCTAAAGCAGCAGGGTCAGCATGGTGTAGGTCAACAGAAAGGAGCCCACCCTGTGCCTATTTGGCTGATAGTTCCTGGTCTGCTTCCTTCTGTCTTTACAGTCTTCAGTCCCACAGCCTTGCAGCCCACACCTGACCATGGATTGCTTTGCTACACCCTGGTTTCCAGTTCCCCCTGGTTGTGTTGTGTATGATTTCTCTCCTGTATCAAACCAAAGAACTCAGTCTTCTGTGGTGGTGATGGATCAAACTTCTGATGGCACGTAGTTCTTGAAAAAGATCAAAGGTTTTTTACTGTCTTACTGCCTCTGCAGGATATCTAACCTAGGGGAGAGTGAATATCTTTTAGAAGTGCCTGTCTCCCTCCACTGACCAGGCCACTTGCCTGCCTTGTAACAGATGCATATATTTAGTTGCAGAAATGCTGCCAAAACACAATGGACTGAATGTATTTTATGACTTGCTGCCATAATACACTTGTACTAACATCTTATGAATCAGTGTGAAGGTGAGGTCCAGAACAGCAAAATCAAGTCTCTCATGGAGTTCTTTGTTACACTACAATCCTGGCTTTCTTGGTAGTACTTTTACTTGGAGAGATTTAAGTTGAGACTATTGAATGAAGATATATTTCCCTACCCATACTTTGCAATGATATTATCATTAAAAATGTAACTATACCCTTGGTATCAGAGCAGCCCAAATTGCTCTTATGTGAAGAAAACAAAGAGGCAATCAAATTTATTTTTAACTCCACTTGTCTGTCTCATTGCATTTTTCTATCTGTTGAGTATGTTTTTCATGTTCCTTTCCAAATGCAATTTTGTTTCCAATACTGAATATTATATTTATAAGGGGGATCCATTTCAGTGATGGATGAAATCCATCACTGTCCCTCTACATTTAAAATTCAATTTTAATTATGAAATTTTCTAGCAAGCAAAAGCATGGGCAGGTACTTGGTCAGTACAAATCTGAGTACACATCAGATTTTTTTCCAGCAGGATAAAAAAAAGATTAAGATAATAAGTACAATCAGGTAGGTGTGCTCTAAGTCTGGGGCAAGGCCATAGGGTGTTGCAAGTTTGGAAACCGATCCAACTAGGAAACACTGTGATATGAATGTGATACACTATGAAAATTCTGTTTGCTGTTGCTGAAGAGTATTAGGAGATATCGACATGAGGAAGTCCATATGCTTTATGAAAGCAGGGCACAAGCTTGGGTCAACAACAGGCAAAAAAAATAGGGAGCAGAAGAGGCAGTACATGACTAAAGAGCAAAGACAACAGAAGGCAATGTGTTTCCCCAAGAAATATTGGATGATTTGACCCTTTGCAAGTCTGTCATTGTTGGGTGGGGATTGCAGTGTGTCCTGCACAGTGAGGCCTTGGGGTAAATAAAATTGCAAAGGGAGCAAAGTGTTTTCATTTCTCATCTATAAGCAGGAAAGAGATAATAATAAAGATAAGGCAGGAACCTTGGGCAGTTTACCTCTCCAGACATGGGCCACTGGGGAGAGGAATACACACTTTGAAGCCTGGATGGTTATATAACTGTGGGTTGCCTGACTTCTTGCTCCTTCTACAGTAAAGATATAACTATACTTGTTGGGGTTTTTTTCTTTTCTTTTATATTGCAACATCTGATGATTTTGCAAGAAAACAGAGCTATGGATACTGGTCAGATCCTGCATATTTTCTCCCCCTTTTTCAAACCTCTTTGTTTGTTTTTTGCTATGCACTTTTGGTGATGCATCCCATCTGGTTCTGCTGTATTGCATGATCCAAGATAATACTTAGTGGCATTAGCCGTCAAGATGGGACATATCATAGCTTGTTCCCAGTGCGTGTGCCAAGGGCCTAAATCTCCAGCTTCAGAATTCCAAATAATTTTTAATTTCTTTTAAAGTTTTAGAGTGTTAAGTATCCCCGGGTACTGTATTTCCCTGTTAGGAATGATTCTGCACCCAGCCAAGCTTTCTTAAAACTAATTCAGGAATCTTTGTACCAAATATAGCACGGCTGGACTGAACATCAGGTGAGCATCTATTTCTTCCTGAATCAGCGAGGCACAGTGTAGCCACCTTGATTATATGTCAGTCCTGTCTACTGTCCTGCCTGTTACCCTTCCTTTGTGAGGAAAGGGCTCATATAGGGCAAGTTTTTATTGCTGAGCTGTGGAAAAACCAGCTAGCGCAGAGGCAATGGACAGAGCCTGTAATACAGAAGCATTTTTTCCACACCCTCTGGTTGTTGTGTCCTGTATTTGAGTTTGAAACCATGGTATTTTGAACTATGACTCACCAATTTTCCTTTATTGGTGATAGTCTGTGGTTGGTAAATTTTATGAGTCTAATCAGTCTAGAAGCTACATGTAAAGTAAAGCTAAACCAATACTATCTAATTTCTGCACAGAATACGAATAGATAATGCAATGAAACTTTGTCATGTCCAAGAGCACGTAAATTCATCTGACATTACAGGCGTAGTCATTGCACCCATGCACACAAAAAAACCAGGACTTCCTGCTTTTGTGTATACCATTTCCCATGTAGTTTGTTTATTGCTGTGATTGTTTTCCTTAGTCAGGTGGATGCATCATGCTGGGGTTCTGCAACAGAAATCAGTCATCTTGTGGGACCTACAGAAATGCCTGAGCTCAACCGGGGAGGGACCCCAAAGGGGTTCAGTGTGGTCACACAGAGCAACAACAGAGAAATCTCCCCTGCTGGGTCCAGTTGAGGATTATACCCTCCTGCTGATGCCCTGATAATCTCATAATCCCTAACCTATGACTTGCCTCTGATCTCCTCTCACTCCAAATTATTTCGACTTCAAGTAAGAGGAAGTTTAGAGAAGAAGAATAATTATGGAAAGCCATTTCCATTAAGCTCCTAAAACATTCTTATCCAGTTTAACAGAGCAGTTAATGAGAGCAGTAGAAGAGACCTTGGGAGGGTAGGACAGATGTCTTTAATTCTTCTGTGCTCTTTTCCTTATCTCTACCACATCTGCTGAAGCAAACAAGCAAACAATGTGTGTTTCCACTATGCACTTAACACTTTACATGCTATATTCAAAAGAAAAAAAAAAGGAAAAGTGAAATGCTTTATTTTTTTCATTGATTTAACAGTTTTAACTGATGTAAAATATATGACATGAAATGTCCCCTTCACATGCACACACAGAAACTTGTAAATATTTCGATTGGTTACAAATCAAAAGTAGATCCATTTTACCAACTTTTTTTTTTATTTCCCCTAAAAATAGATTTTTTTATTACAGCCCTACATTAAGTGAGGAGATAGTACAACTTTGTTGTTCTGCCTTTTTATGTATTTCAAAGATAATTCTGAATTAAAATATCGTAAAGTGTAAAAGAGACTGGCATCAGTTATGTATTCTTTACTAATGGATGTAACTGTGGGGGTTTTACTTTGTTATTCACAAAACTCTAAAATATGGATTACTTGGCTTTGTCTATTTTTATATAGCTGCTGGATAAATGTGAACTTTTACACAGCTTTTTTTCATATTGTATTTAAATGGTAATATTTAAAATATTTGTCTTTTGCAAAACAGCTCCCTTCTTCATCTCTCCCCCAAACTATTGCACTTTCTTTTGTTCTATTGGAGTAGAGAAGAAAAATATGCACATTTCAGAAATAACAATAATGAACTTTTTTATTAATACTGAAATATTTTATTAATACTGAAAAGCTACAATTAAGTAAGAACTGTAAAAAAAAAACCGTCTAAAGAAGAAACATCACAAAACAGAGATTTTTTTTCAGCTTAGCAGAAATTAGGGAATGTAGGTTGTCATAGGAGAATTACAGTTAGAATTCATTACCACATTACCAAGTGACTCCCTTTCTCCTTCTAGGATATTTTCTATTTGAACTCCATGTTTTTGTGTGACAGTTGTTTTTTACTGTAAATTCAGCTCTGCTGTAATCTGAACTGTGGTCTCAAGGTGTTGCAGTCCGATAATTCTCAACAGCTAAAATGACAAACATCCATCATTATTTTCAGCAATTTTTTACAAGGCTATCAATACTCCTGTTTGAAAACTGTCACAACTGCCTGCCTTTTGAAGGCAGATTTAGCCCTTATGGACTGAGGGTCTTGTAATATTTCATATGATGATTTGTGCACAAAACTGTACTATCATGTTAATAATTGGTGTAAGTTTTGTCATTTCACAAATGCAAAGTAATAAATGTCTACACCACTAAAACTGTAATTCATTTAATGCTGTCACATCCTTTTAAAGTCACTAGTACTCTGGATTACGTCCTTTCCTTGCTATTACATTAGAACAGTGATATAAAAATGCACCATAGACATTGTAGGAAAATATCATTAAAGGAGAGTGTTTTATCCTTTTTACTCCTCTGACCTCTTTCTCCCAGCCGTAACTAGTTTACTGTAACTGTATTCTTTTCCTAAAGCAAAAGTAATTTCTTTACTTTCCAGATTTTCAGAATCTCATATTATAAAAAGTATCTGGTCTTGCTTCTAACAGCCTTGTTGTCATTGTGTGATCGAAAAATTATCTGAAACACTTTATCAAAGATCAAACAAATGCAAAAAGCATTTACCATTAGCTAACTATTTGGCTTAGGCTGAGTCACCTGGTCATGTCCTGGGCACCTGAGCTCAGTATGTTCTCTGATCACTGCTGGAGTGTAGAACCCACAGGTTTAAATAGGCTGCAACATTTTTAAGTGAGTCTAATAGCAGATCAGTGTGGTGATAGCCTTTTTGTTTTGCTGCTGTGGTAAAGATTGGGCTTTTAAAAAGCACAAAATAAATTAAGAGTAACTAACAATTTAGAGGAGATGGTTGAAGATGGATGTGTAAGAAGTGCCTCCTTCTTGAAATACTTTCAACTTCTGGTTTTGCAGCTCTGTAATGACAGTGTCCTCTCGCACAGCAAGAGATGGTCAGGGAATGCTGCGCTAATGTAAACACTTCCACCTGCAGTTAGCTGTAACATGAGTGGCAAAATGATGGTCAGCTGACAAACTGATGCTTAACTCGGTTGGTCAGAGCATAGTACTACTAACACCAAGGTTGTGAGCTTGATCCCTACATGGGCCGTTCACTTAAAAGTTGGAGTCCATGACCTTTGTGGGTCCCTTACAACTCAGAATATTCTGTGAATCAGTGTGTGCTCCAGTACATGAATGCCACAGATAAGCATTGTCCTCTCCAATTCTCCTTTTCAGTCCTTTTAATGTCCAGAGGCTAAGACAAATATTAGACGCTTATAGTTCAGAAAACAAAACCAAAACAAACAAAAAACTAAACCAAACAAACCCTGATGTGACTGAGTGTCTCCGCCATGGGTAAAAGGAAACAGTCCACTCGCATGGGGTAAGAACAGGAGTGAACAACTTTATTGGGGTGCATGGGACTCTTATAGGGTCAGGATGGAGGGTTCTGGAACTGGGG
>JAWWTY010000001.1:100571112-100589816 GCA_035222235.1 Margarornis squamiger | reverse complement strand
TATTTTTCCAACCGTTCACTCTTTGCACTCCAGTATGAGGCTGTTAATTACCTGGGGTGGGGGAAGGTATGGGAGAGAGGGGTGGGGAAGTAGTATTTCAATATATCATTTAAATGAAAAAGTTCTGGCTTGAGGCCAACAATTTAAGACAAAAGCAATTTGCAAGCTCAGTTACTATTATGAATTTCTTTTGCTATTCTTGGTTATTGTTTCAGCTCTGATATGGCTAACCCTAGATAAACATTGACCAGGTTGCTGTATTGGGACCTCAAGGATAGACATGTTTCATCTTCTCTTGGTCCACTGGTCTTTGTCCCAACCTTGGCACCTCTGGCACACTTCTTAGATAACATATGGCTGTTATCTCTTCACAGAAATGGGGTTAAATGGCCCCCAGGCTGTCCTAAGCTTCCAGACACCACAGTGATTTAAACATACTGAATCCCTTGAATCTAGCCTGCAGCATCCTGGATTTACATGTTACTCTTCAGTAATACAGGACAGATGAAAGTTAACAGATGCCCAAGATGTATACGAGTTTCTAAATACAATTATCCTCTACTTCAGTTAGCACAGGAAGGATACAGAACTAGACAAAATAATAAACTCACATGCCTCTGCTTCCTTCCCTTGATTTTTTTTTCTTTTTTTTGGTATTTCAGAATCTTTTTGTCTTTTGTCTCTGAACCGTCTGTGTATATTTTCCAAATATTCTTGAATTTCTCCTCTTTACACAACCATTTTTCTTCTTTTTTGGTTAATCTGACTTTGATAGAAGCATTGCCTTGTCCCTGCAAAAAAAAATGTCCTTAGGTTTGAGGACTTTACTGTTAGTTAAAGGGTTAAAAATGACATCTAATTCCTTTGTTTTGCCTCAGGGAGAAATTCCACTGCTCTGACCTCCAGCTCACAGAAAAGAAGTCAGACAAAACTTAACCCAGAAAACTTCACCTGTTGCATTTCCCATTTAGTTTCATTTTAAAGTGGTTCTCAGGTTAATGTACCATCATCTCATTGAATTTCAGCTAAATATGGCAGTAGAAAGACAGTAGTGAAGGCCCCCAGCACTACACTTGCATCACAGTTTGAAATATTACAAGAGAATCTCCTAAATTAAATTACAATTCATAAGCTCCACATTATAGAATCATTGAATCATAGCATATGCTGAATTGAAAGGGACCCATCAGGATCATTGAGACCAGCTCCTGGCCCTGCACAGGAAAAGAATCTCACCATGTGTCTGAGAGCATTGTCCAAATGCTTCTTGAACTCAGACAGGCTTGGGTCTGTGACCACTTCCCTGGGGAACCTGTTCCAGTGCTCAACAACTCTTTGGGTGAAAAACCTTTTCCTGATATCCAAGGTAAACCTGCCCTGACACAACTTCAGGCCACTTCCTTGAGTCCTACCACTGGTTATGAGAGGGAAGAGATCAGTACCTGCCCCTCTGCTTCCCCTTGTGAGGATGTTGAAGAGCACAATGAGATCTCTCTCCCCTCAGTTTTCTCTTCTCCAGACTGAACAAACCAAGTGTCCTCAGCTGCTCCTCATAAGGCTTCCCCTTCAGACCCTTCACCATCCTTGTGGCCCTCCTTTGGATGCTCTCTAAATAACTTGATGCCTTTTTTATATCATGGTGCCCAAAGCTGCACACAGGGCTCAAGGTGAGGCCTCATCAGTGCAGCGCAGCGTGGGACAATCCCCTCCTTTGACTGGCTGGCAGCGCTGTACCTGACCACCATCAATGCATGGCTTTTTACTGTGACCTTCCCTCTTCTCTCAAGCACACACACATGCACACTCTCACACATAGCATCTTCAGATGTTTTCAGTGCTTGTGTAAATGTAGGTGCTTCAACTTGACCTTGGAAATCTTGTCAATGCCATCATGAATGCAGTTAAATTTTACATTATTCTAAAGCAGATATCTGCCTCAGTGACCTGCATCTTCATTAGTTCTGTTTTTCACTCTATCATGTAAATTATTTTAAGTGCCAATTTACTCTCTTGTGATTCACTTTGTGCGAATGAGAAAAAGCCTCTTCTTTCCTTTGACCTACCTTTGATTTCAATTTCCAATTATATCTCATGCTTTGTAGTGGGTTTGGTTTTTTCATGACATTTATTCTGTGATCTTCCTGTGTTTCTAACATTTAATGTCAGAGTGAAATCTTTTATCGTGTTGGGAACCAGCAGCCTCAGATGCAATGTGAATTGTAGGCAGGGGAGAGTGTGGTGGGAGAAGTGGAAACATCCTTTCCATGCCTACACTGGTGGTGAGCTTAGGATATGGCTCTGTCTCCATCTCGATGCTTGCAGGGAGAGGCTTGGAAGTCACTGTCTTTCCCCCCAGTCCCATCCAGTATTAGATACAAACCAATGCCCTCTCTGGGGCCATTGGCTCCTTTGTGCTGATGCCCAAGCTGCTGACACCACACTCAACAAAGGAGAAGGAGAGGAGATCAGACCTTCTTCTGGAGGGCTGTCAGGAGGTAGGAGGTGGGGGTCACCTTTTCTGCTCTAAAGGATTTCCCCACCCTGTAGAGAAAAGTCACTATGTTATTGTCTCCAGGCCACTTGGTCTGCCCTTGCTGAAAGGGGTTGTGCTTGGCTGGTCGTTTTTCAGGATAAGTTTGGTTCTGGACACATGAAAACCCACTGGGCCCAAAAAAGGGCTTAATAAAATCAGAGATTGATTCTTCAAAGCAGAGAATATACTGACCTCATCCACTTTCTAGCCCAATAGTTAGGACATTTATCTTAGAGGAAACAAGTGTTAACAGACCAGCTGGGTTGTGCTCTCTTCTTCAATGAATAAGTAAGGACTACCAGAAAGACCAACAAGAACTATCCCTTCATGTATCCCAGAGCCCATTGGTTAGGCCCAGCTGTTTGCGGGGGGGTTATAGTAATTTCCACTATTTGACTGAAGCATAAGCTCTCACAAAACAGGTGATGTTTCTAACCCCGAGGATATATTAGGATGAGGCCTCTCCTCTCTTGTTCTGCTTTGCTTATTCCTCTTTGGAAATAAAACGAAACAGTCAATGTGTTTTGCTTTGGAATTGATACTTCTTTTTCTGGTTTTTTTTGGGCTACAATGAATTAAAATGGGTTCAACTTTCATGGAGTGATTTCATAGGTACTCTGAGAAACAGGTGCAAATGGCATGTTTTATCACTCATCTTTTTTAAAATCGGAAGAGCCTCACTAAAGACAATCATGATGCCAGGGCCCCATGGTGACTGGGGACTCCCTGGGATCTGGGAGCATCAGAGACTCCCAGTGTCAGGGCAGGGCCCAGCATCCAGGGCCCATCTGACCCCTCAGCCAGGAGCATGTCTGGGAGACACTGGGGCATCATAGCCCTGGACAATGGGCAACTCCCTGGGGAAGGAGATGGGAAAGGCTGGGACAGACTGTTGGTTCATGGATGGGATGATCATCAGGACCAGGCCTGACGATGGAGACTAGGGGGAGGCACTGCCTTGGCATGGCCACATGAATGCCTCCAGGATCCTGACCATCAACGTGGTCATTGTGTACTGGGCTGTCACTACGTGACTGGTAACCAGTTGTAGATACAGATGTAGTGGTCTTTCCCCTTTTCAGGTTAAAACCAGATATGGATCAGAGCCTTGCACCTCCTGTATTGCATTATATCCTGAGCAAACTTAGTGCTGGCTGTGGGCCAGGAAGTAATTTTCCAGCCATTTTTCCAGCTGCACACTGGAGTGCCTTGAATGTAGCCTTTATACTCCTCTATCATCCGACCCTGAAACAAAGACTATGTGTGCTCTACAAAGACGTTTTGTTATAACAAGGTGGATTGTATTTACAATTGGGATTACAGTACATGGGACTCAAGATACAGAAATAGAAATGAGAAAGCCTCTTTCTGATGATATTGAATAGAATATCCCCCATAGGAATTGTTGTATACTTACACAGTCATCATGTGGCTTACTGGGAAAGCTGAGGGTTTAGTCTTGTACAGGTCCCAGCACATCTGCAGTTATAACCATGAGTCTGTTTCAATATAGTACAAAAAAAAAGAGCTACATGTGTTTAGAACCACAACAGTTTTAGAGTTGCCTTAGAAATTGTATCTCAATGCTTACTTTCATTTCACAACAGGACAAAATCAAGAGATTTCAAAACCTTCCTAGGAAATGATCAAATTCTTAGGAAAAAATATTATTTAAAAAATCTGGAGTTCATTGAAATGTTTTCTTTTGCTTATTCAAAGCATCACAATGGTTTGTGTTTATTCATTTCAACACTGAACTGCAGATCATGACTGTGTATCATCTTGAGGGAGCTGTAGTACCAGATCTCATGCTTTCCCACATTGTGAGCAGGGTCCTTGGCCAGAATCCATCTTCTGTAATGCCTATTGAATACTAGGGCTTCCAAGATAAATCCTACAGTTTTGTTCAGAAAAGCATCATGTACATAACAAAAACCAACCAACCAACCAAAAAAAAAAAACAAAACCAAAACCAACCAAAAATCCCCCCAAACCCAATTTCAGCAAAAGCACAAGAGAAGGGAAGCCCACAGCTATAGACCACAAAAGTCCTGAAGTCCTAAACCATTAGAAAATAGCCACTATGTGTGTGCTTATTCATGTCAGCTCCAAAACAAACAAAACCAAACAAACCTTTGGAGTAATTCAGGTAACAAACACCTTGTGATTTGTATCAATAACTCAAAAATGAAATATTTCACTTTGATTTTATGGACTTAAAAAAAAATTCTGCAATACAAGGGTCTTTACAAAGCATACACTACAAAAAGTCTGGTGACAGAAAAGACTTACATCCACTACTTCTGTCCAGGATTTCTAACAGGAAAATGGATGAAATGCTTTTAAATACAGGAGTGGGGACTTTAGCTCTGAATGAGCATCCTCTGTTCTTGCCTCCCCCCATACTGCCTTTGGTCCTCCTTTTTTGCTGCTCCTCAGTTGGACTTGGCTGCCTGCCATGGTGGAAGGGTGCCTGGACAAATGACTAATTCCTATAGTTTAAGATATTTATATAACTCAACTGATTTTAAGTGAAACAGGTGAGAAAATCCTTGATAGCAGAGGAGCTCGCAGATGGGATGACTGATGGATTGCATGGAGAGGCAACAGTAAGCAGCTAAGAGAAGTGTTTGAAACTTCTTCCACTTGCTGTTACAAGCCACCCCAGAAGGGAAGAGTAGCCCAGGTCCTTGTTAATAAATCCCTTGGGGTGGATTAGAGTGAAATGACACTGAATAATTGATGTTTGTAAACTTATATAGGTAGGTTTTATTTTAGAACAATTTTGTTTTAAAGGTAAACAAGTACATTTCCATTTTGTATGTTATCATCTATAGTAATACAGCAATATTAAAGTGTAAAAGTAACACTTAAGGAAATGTATAAGGAATACAGCAATATTAAGGCATAAAAATAACACCTATGGAAATGTATAATGAAAAGGAAAAGAAAGAAAAAAAAAAGAAGGTGGAAAGCTATATATAGTGACCACTCACTGGATCCAGCAATGAAACTTGGTCCTCGATGTCTGTTGATTGATGCAATGGTCTTAATCCATTTGGTGTGGGGGAAGCCCCCCCCCACTGCTGGGATTTCATGAGTTATTATACACTTCAAGCTCATGTGGGAACACCTTGTACCTTCCCTGGGCTGGGGAGGTTTGCAATGGATGGTGTCACGGGACATGTCAGGAGTCTCTGATACCTCCTAAGGTGTTACAGCTGCCTATTATGTCAGCATCAACCATAGTCCTTCGTGGTCCAATATTTGAGATGAACAGTCCAGGCCAGAGGCAAAATGTCTTCGAGGTTCCCCAGAGAGATTTTTACAGCTTGGTCATCATGTAAGGGAGGACATTGGCATGATAAGAAGGGTTATCCCTCCTCACAGGATTTGCCTCTTATTAGCCTCTTCCCTTATCTGGAAATCCAGGTTGTAGATTCAGGTATGCATACCCTTCTGCACTTGGGATAGTTGGACAATGGTACCCACTTATCTGATCCCAAGGTCCTTTTGCAATAGGCTTATTCAGAGAGGGGTAGGCTTTGTTGGATGAACAGCTGTTTCTTTTCAGTTTGCTACAGTGGACAGTCTTTTGGTGATCTTGCAATGTTTAAGCCATTAACTATTTCAGTCTCTGACACTGGCACAGGCCAGCTGGGAGGAAACCACTTATAGTCACATTTCACTGAAGTGCAAAGTGTGTTTATGCAGATTTTATCCATAGTTTTAAAAGTTCTACTTTTCTGGCTTATGTTACCACTAGGTAAAATAGGACAGTTTGAATAAAATATGTACTTGCATCATGTGCTTCTGTAGGTATGCTGTAGGGTTTTGGGGGGATTGAGCGGGGTTATTTTAATTTGTTTGCTTTGGTTTTTTTGGATTTTTTGTGGTTTTGGTTGGTTGATTGGATGGTTGGGTATTTTTTTATAGTGGACTATAATGGACAAATGTGGAATTAGGAGGGAAACTTCAGGTATTTTAAGCTACATCATCTGAATAGGGTCTCACACAAAAAGGTGAAAAATTCCACTCCTCAGACAAGAAAAGGTTTCCCATTTTGAATACAAATCAGTCTGCAGATGCTGACTACATTTTGTGAATATATTTTGTTAAATACATGTGAGTTACTTTGGCAGAATCAGGCTCTTGCATAATGAAGCAGCCTTCCATTTATATCAATTAATGTTATTTTCTTTTAGAGAGTGAGGTTCTGGTAAGTATAGCTATTCAGGTAATCTCTGGAAACTTGAAGAAATCCTAATGTTTATTAGTGTGCCCCTTTTGGATAAAAATGTTGCTTATATGGATAAAACATTTTCAAGAAATGTGTACTTTTAATAACTACAGTGCTCACTTTAACAAATCTAGTTGCGTTTGAGTATGAGTTTGCAGACCCACAGGGCTGTCTAGGACCTTTCAGGGTATTCACCAGAATTGGTAGTTGGTAGGGAAGAAGAAGAATTCTTTCATGTCTCGACTTTAAAAACCCTAAAAATTCAATTAGATGATTTAGACTGGATTTTGTGCGTTATCAGATGATGATAAGGTACATTATGCCATCAAATTCTGGTCATTGTAGTATTCCATATGAGCCAGAAATATCAGAACATTATCATATAATAATCAGTGGTCTGAGGTCATAGAAATTAAAAAGATGGTTAAGTACTGTAATTTAAGAGTTTCACAAGAGTGTACACTTCTAGGAGGTCTCTGTTTTGTCACCTGATTTCTTCAGTGTAGCCTTCCATGTTATACAAAGGCATTTTCTCTGCTTCCCCATGTAACCCTATAAATATGCTGCATCTTGTGGACTATTTTCCCTCATTCTGATATATGTTTATACCCATGACAGAAACATACCAGTAAGACTGGGACAGCTCCCAACTCTGGGGACCAATCCATTGATTACTATTTTTGCATAGGTGTCTTTTCCACTGCAGTGATTTGGGTTGCTGCTTCAATCCAGCCCTATGAAAGACAGCATATTCTTTTATGTGTTTCTCATACAGCAATTGACCATATTTTTGATTTGTGGTATTTCCTTTTTTTTTTCCCTTTTTTTTTTCTTCAAACATAAACTATTGCTGTGTGCAGAAAACTGGATAGCTGGAAATGTTGTTAGCCTTGTAGACAGCTGGATATTTCTGTTGTTAGAGCAATGACTTGGGATTGAGGCTTACTGGGGGAAGTCTGTTGCCTGGCCTCTCTCTGTCCTGCAGGCTGTAGCCTCCTCTACTCCTTCTCTTGTCTGTGTTAAGCTCTTAGACGTAGGGGCTGCATTTGACTAAATATTTGGACAAGATACAGTATGATGCAATCTAGATATTTTTTTTAACCTCTAGGAACATAATAATGTAAACAAGACCGTTTTATATGCACCAGGATTTTATCATTTAGCAATTTACTGGCATGCCCCAGTGCAGAGCTGAAATGCAATTTTCCTTATGCCATACGCATGCTGCAGAGTCACTGTGACAAATTGTTCAGGAGCTGGAGCTTTTTTCCTCCGCAGAAGAAATATTGAGCTAGAATGAAGGCCAGTAAATGCTTAATTACTGATACTAAACCGTCGCTCATGTCTATACTGTGAACATGAAACATATTGGATGGAGCTGCTGTCTGGCGCATTTTCATAATATGTGAAGCTGGTAAGGCAGAAACAGATGGAAAAATTGCAGTGCAAGAATTGCCCTATTCCCTAATTGACTTGATAACAATGCAGAAGAAGAGCAAATATTTGGGGTTTATAGAAGGCCATCAGGTCAATATTCTCCAAGATAGAGGACAGATAGCTAGGACATGAAAATTAATAACCAGGATATACATATATATATGCATTCTAATATTAAACATTCATATTTATCTGGAGATTATAAAACAGCTGTCATGCTTCTTCATCAGATATTCTGCTCTATTGCATTGTATAATGTGATTTTGCATATCAGCTCAATGCCACACCTAGAGCTGGAGGAAATTACTCTTTTTTCAATGATTTTCTGAAAAACATTGTTTTGTGAAAAAAAAAAAAGTTATGAATTGAAGATGAATAGGTTCATTACTTTTGGTTATTAAAAATGGATCTAAACTAACAAAATGGTTGAATCTCTTTGGACCAACTCATTCATTACATGGGAGAGCTGGATTCAAATACTTTTTGTGCTTTTAAAACCACACCTCTGGAATATTCAGCTATGCAAACATGTGTGTAGAGATTTTTGCTCTCCTGTGGTTACATAGGGTGATTAGAGGTGCAGCTGACCAGGAACTTGGAGCCTGGTGTCTCACACCTTGCATAGTCCTTCAGCTAGAACAGAGCTGGGAACCCACACAGCCTGGGGCTGGAGTTTCCTCATCCTGCCCATGGACACATCACCCTAACACACCCACCAGTAGCCAAAGGTGCTGTTCTCATCCACTTCTGGCTGAAAGACTAAGCATGACCAAAGCTAAAAAGACTGCAATAGAAGCAAAGCAATCCAAAATATATCCTGTGGTTTAGTGGTTAAAATCCTTTTTCTGGGATCTAAGAGATGTGAATTCAAACTGCCATAAGCAGTGAGTGAGATGGACCTGCATTGCTTAAGTCCTGGGCAGAGTCTAAAAATCACTGGATTACTGAGAAGGGCTACAGCTATTGTTCAGCAGTTTTCTAAACTTAAACCTTGTGCTCTCCGCCCCGCCCCCCCCTTTTTTTTTTTTTGCAAATTCCTTTCAAAAACAATAAAGGGCTTTTTTAGATTGCATGGAAAACTTTCAAGTGTTCCATCCATCTTCTGCCTTTTCCTTTATTTGGCAAGAAAAGAGAAGTTTTTAATTAATTTTGATCCAAACCAAAATGCTAAAGTTGAGCGTTTTCTTCCAGCTTTAGATCTAAAAATCCAAATATTTTGCCAGACCCAGCTTTAGCAATTGTCAGAGGATGAGTTTAGCACCATCCTCTTTCTAAAGGATTTCCTCTGGGCAAGCTGCTATATAGGACCCACCAAAGTAAGATTTGCTCTTTGTGTGTTGTATAATGAGACTCTGTGATGCCTAAATAATACTTTCTGAAAATAGAGTGAGCAGCACAGTGAGCCCAGGCTCTCCATTTTGGCTCTCCAAAGCCCCATGCAGTGGGGAAAATGAGGGTGAAAATGGAAAAGGTCCCATGCAATTATTTTTCTTCTCTATTTCAGAAAAAAATGCTATTCTATAGACAGGAGGGGAGTGTGTTTGCTTCCTACACTTCTCTTTCTCTGCTCCCCATCCACCAAAATAACATACAAAATCAGTTTTAAGTGAAGCCTGACCCTTCTTTTTGGAATTGGCTTCATGGCATTAGTCCAATTCTGCTATTTCAAGTATTTGTTAGCTGTAGTCTGTGGTGCAATTGCTGATAATCTCTGATGCGCTCTCTGGCATATGCTTGGAACTGATGGACAAACCCTACAATGGAAGAAGGCTCAGGAGGCAAGCGATGGAGAACTGCCAGGACTGACCACAGCTATTGGATATCAGATGAATTCATCTCAACATAAAGGGGATGATAGAGTGGCCTTTGCTTTGATAACTGCCTGTATCAGTTGAATGGATCAGCTGATACACCGAGTTTGCCCTGAGTTAATCAAAAAAGTGTCAATGTCTTCTTGAGTTAGTGAGACCAGTGGGGAAACCATGGGGAAAGTGTATACATGGCTTAGTACAGAGTACGAAAACTGAACAATCAGTAAAATGAACTTCAAAGAGCGTAACATGCTTGAACTGGCTTCAACCCATGCATTCCTTCACAGTGACTGAGGATGCCAAACATCACGAAAGTGCCCATAGGGAGACTGGAAATCACAATCACATGTGTATTGTGATCCAATTGTATGTTGCAATTGCTATATTATGGTTGTATTCCGATTTCAGCCCATTGTTGTATCCCTCTGCTAAATCAAAATCCCATCTAGCATCAAAATCTTCAGATGTCTAGAAGTGGTATTAAACATTAAACCTTCTTTGAGCAGAATACTAAAAATAACCTGGTCAGAGCGTATTGTACTCTGACATCGCTTCTTGGTTCTCCTCCTCATTATTCACTACTAAATCAAGCTTGCAAAAACTGAAAAGCCCATTTGCTGTTTTTTCCGAAATTACTTTCTCAAGAAAACTACTGAGAAAGTCAGAAAAATTTTTCACTGAGAAATGAAAGTGTGCACCATATCAACTCTGCACAAGGATGGGATGTACTCTAAGAGAAGTTCCAAAATTACGATTATTATCATCCCTGAGAGTGCACTACCGTTGCATCTTTGAGAGGAAGCTGCATTTTCATTAAGGATCACCCAGCTTCCTCTTGGGCCAACCTGTCCTACTGGAGGAAGAATGGGATGAAAGGGCAGCAGAGACTTAGAAACTCTTCTTCACTTCTGCTGTTTACATGTCTGGCCACCCACATGAGAACTGATTCAACATTTATTCTTCTATGAAATTTTCATGGCTATCCTAATGAATGCAAATGACTGGATAATTTTAAAATCTTGACAGTTCCTTTGCATCAGTAACTTCTTGAATCAATCACTTCTACTTCTTTACTCATGTTGCACAATAAGATTTTGGAGTAAGAATATTAAAAGCTCAAAGTCAAGCATTCAAAAGTTAGGAAAAGTAATAATTAAGTCTCTCTGCATGATTAACTGAAGGACAGTGTACTGATTTTTGTGAGTTCTTATGATGCAGTGTTGGGATAACAAATCATAAGCAACACTTTAATAATTAATTATTAAATATAAATTGTTGATGTGCTTTAGTTGTAATTGTTTTCTTAGTCACATATATCTGTTGCTGAATATATTTGAAATGTATTTTCAGATTTATTGTTCAGATTTTTTTTTCTCCTGTCCCTTTGTACAGAAGGCATCCTTCAAGTTCCAGGCTTAGAATTTCTGAGTTCTTGGTTGTTGATTAACTGGAGATATGCCTGTTTCTCAATCAGTCTGTAGATGAAGACAACAGTTTTTCCAAAATCTCCTTCACACTTCAAAAGGATCAATTAACATTTGAAGATATAAACTGTGTAGGAAAGAAAAGTGTTGTTATTTAGAAGTCTTATAAATATTATTGCTCACCAGAGGTAATTAGAACATGATGCACCCAGAGCTGTACTGAACTGTTTGTGAAAAAATCTCTATAAGATGTAGAGTTCTGATTTTCCTCCAACATTTATGACCTACAGAAAGTTTTGTATAATGCAGGAATACTATTTCAAAATTAACACTATGTCTTTATCAACACTGTACTGTGATATATTCCAGTCAAATGGTTTCAAATAGGACTTTTTCATAAAGAATTAAGTGAAATTAAGCTGAAACTGGAATTAGTTCTAGAATCCCTACCAGAAAACAGTGATTTATAGCAGTGTTTCAATTACTATTTTCTGGAAGGACATATTGTAAGTCACTGAAAATTTTATTAGTATATAGTTTCGAGTTCTGGGGAGTGAAATATCCACATGCAAAAAAAACTGATTAAAACATCCTACCTTCTGATTTCTCAATTACCACTTTTGAGAACTCCAGAGCATTTTAGTGTACTACAAACTTAGTTACATTGTATCACTACATTGTTCTCTGCAGATTTATATTCCCTATGGTCTTCCAAAGACCAAAAGGCAACTTTTGACAATATTTACGTTATGTGGTGGTCACATACATTCAAGGAAGCATTTCAGCTACCACACTTTGTGACAAGAATGAGACTCAAATCATTGTGCAAAAACCAGATATAGTATATAATGCATGTATTCGATAAGCAAATGAAATACACAAACTTACATATGCAGGGATTTGACATGTTAGGATCTCTGACGCCCTCTCTATTTACTGAAGCTGTTGAGTCAGTCAAAATATAAAATAATATTAAATAAGACTATAAGTTTTTGGAGGCTTGGCAAGGCTAGGTCCTGAAAATTTTGTCTAGTGTCAAACCAGCTATGGTCAGTCCTCACCAAAATTGCTTTTCCCTGAATTACTCATTTAAAAAGCCAGCTGGCCAGCAAACAGCATATATGTAATGCACTGTGTACTGACATTGTATCGCTGATACAGAGCTTAACGTGATTTTCAAGGCAAACTTTGGAATCTTCCCAAATTATGTCCTAACACCACTGAAAAGATCAGACTACTGAAATGGAAATAGCTCTACAGCGTAACACTGTTTTTACTTGATTGTGTAAATATTAACAGAACCTTAAAATTATGCCCAGAGAAAAGTTCATTTCATTTAAAACTTTTGTTACCTCTCTGAGACAAAAAAATCTCACTGCTTATTTGCTTTTTACTGGGCCTGAAAAGGAAATACTTGTAAAAAAGTATTTGTTTAAGTGTCTGTCAGGGAAATCCACTTCTTCCGTGATAAAAGATACTGTGAGTTCCCAGACAGAAGTGTGGTAACCCTCAACCCCAACTCCAAAGCCAGTGTCTCTTCACAAGCACTGCATGACACAGAGTGGATGTGCCTGCAACAGAATACTCTGGGACTATCTAGAAGTGACTGAAATGAAGACCTGACAAGTAGACAGAATTGGATTTCTAGTTTTAAGTGTATGCAAGACTGCACTCATTTCCTTGGAAAGGCCCACAGGCTGGATGAGAGCTTCCATGTGTAAAAGCCTCCCTGCTTTGCCTCCAGGGACTACACTACAAGGTAAATGTTTCCATGATGGCTGAGCCTCTGATTCTTCTCTATAACATGTGACACACTGCAGTGGAAATAGTCTGCTATCTGCAGAGAAGACAGACCATACTGAGAACAAATGATCTAAAGATGAATTAGGTCCAACAAACTGTACCAGATCTATGTTTTTTCTAAGTGCATGGTTTTATGTGAAGTGATTAAAAATGGCAATCTTTCACACCAATCCTTTCTTCATGTGATGGAGCATTAAAGATTTTCTCCAGATTCTGTATTATTTGTACGCCCTAAAGCCTTTAACAAGCTTGCATGGATCTCTCTTTGCCTGGAATCATAGTTGTTTTTTCCCAGAACAGTGAATCTGTTTCACAATCACTGGCAGACATGAGGCCAATAAGATAACATTTCCCACATGCTTCACATTCCAGCGTCTTGGAAGGGAGCTTTTAGATATGGTTGCTTAAAAGCAGTTGGAGGCTTGAATTAAAATGTCTCTGAATGTGACTCTAGGTCTCAGTCAGTCCATTTCTTGAAGCACTGAGTAATACTGATGTGTTGACAGAGTATGGCTATACAAATCCATTAGCAAAAGTCAACACCTGTTCAATAGAAAGCAAGAAACTCTTGTAAGCAGTTGCAGCAGTAAAGAAAAACAAACAAAAAAAAACAACAACAAAAACACCAACAATCCAAACCCCAGAAAACTTAAAAGGTAGAAACTCTTTCTTTTACAATAACAGATTAAAAAGGGCTATTTTTTTTTTTAAGTGGCTCTTGCCCAATCTAACAAAAACCTTCCCAAGGAGTAGGAGTTCATATACTAATTCCAGTTTTCTCATGATGTCATTCATCTACTAATATGGCAATTTATTTTTTTCAAAAAAAAACCCCTTTTTTGTTTTCAAAGGAAAAATTGCCTTGTCATCCATGAACAAACAAAGGAGACAAGTGCTAGGTTTTCTTTCTTAGTGCATTAGGTAGAATTTGGTGAAGCTTAAGGTTTTTCCTATTAGGCATAAGATTCTGCCTCTCAAAGAGCCTATGCACTGTCCGTACTGGAAATCCAGAGAAAGAGTTTATATTTCCTTCAGACTGCCTAGGGAAGAATCCTGGTCATTCCACTTGTGCACAAAAAATGACCATTTCAAAGGACCCCTTTTCAAGACAAAGTGTTATTAGAATGGCTCATGAACATACTGCGTGCTCTGTGAGTGTATTTTCATAAAACTTCTGGATTCTTATGGTGTGTGGGAATTTCACATATATGCAGACCCACATCCCTTCAAACCTGATGCTGCAGCTATATTGCAATGCAGAGAAGCTTTACGTTGCTTCTCCTTCATCTGTAATATCACAGGACTTACACTGGGAGCTTGGTGTGACAGAAGCTGGTCATGGGGGCCCATTCTCCTTCAGGGGAGGTGTTACAGTGTGGTGATTTGGCTTAATAAGGTAGTTAGGCTTTTACAGTGAGTGGTCTTTCTTTTCCTGTTTTTAATGGTGATACGTGTTTACCTTAGAGAGAGCAAGGTCAAGAAAAAACCCAAATGATTCTTTGCTGTGGTCAGTTAAGTTTCCCGAGGAAGTTCATTCCATGGTCTGTGCGCTGTCTCCGGGAGAGCTCTCCCCTGCAGAGAGGGAGGCATTACCCTCTGCCACAGAATTCCTTTCTGCTTAAGCTGTGATGTTAGCTGCATCTCTCACACCAGTGTTGCAGCTGAGCATTTGGATTTGCTCAATTTGAACCACCAAGTGCCTTGAAGGTTTTGCTGTTGCATAGATTGTGGGAAGTGATGTTAAAAACTGATGCAAACTTGGTGCAGCCCATCTAGCTTGTGCTGCTGAAGAGAAAGCCTTCCATTAACAGAAGATCTCAATTTATCTTTAATGAGTGTCATTTCAACAAGTAGGGGAATTCCAGCAAAACACAGAGACAGTTTTAACTATCTGTTAAAAAGTAGTGTTCATTTTTTCTCAAAACGCAAAACCTCATGAATTCTCTGTAAAGACTTTGAGTAATTAAATAGGCCAGGGATCTTGAATGGCACTTCTGTGCAGAAACATCAAGGCTGGGATCTGATGGAATCAGTGCAGTGCCAGTTCTGGCTAACGCCAAAATAGGGAGAACTGAAAACCTTGGGTGAATGACTGCCTCCAAGCTGCAGACTGACTCCAGACACTCAAGGGCTGCTATGGGGATTCCGTACCATGGAATTCCATGGTAATTAAGAGACCTTACTTTCTAGGTCATTGTGTTTCACTAGAAGGCAATGGACTCTGAGGTTTTCAGATGAGACTGAAAGCCACCTGGACAAGAGAGAGACTGTTTGCCAGTGTGTAATCAAGAATAAAAGGGTGCAGCAATCAAACAGTACATAAGAAAATGTAAGTCTGCTTTGTAACCTCATGAGGAGGCCACTTACAGCTGAAAGTTGGTCCTGCAGTCAGGTTAATCCCTGCTTAGCTTCAGAATTGAATGCTTCTAAGCAGGAGTAGAAGCCCAAGGTAAGTCAGCTTCTTGGCTCAAAGTGAAGGCAGCAGTTGTTGTAGATGCTTCTGGGAAATGGGTGTTACTTGTAAGGCTTGCAAAAGAGACAGTGAACTGAACTTTAAGTCCCCTCAGTCAAAAATGGCAAATACTGCTCTCATCCTAATGATCCTGTCACTTTCCCTGACTTGAATCTAGCCAGGCTGTCTATTATTGGAGTTCCCTCTTTTCATCCAACAAAATCCACCTGGGCAAGCTTGTATGGAGCTAACGAATGGGATTGGTTTATGGAAGGTCCAGTGAGCCCCAAAACTGGTATGAAGATATGGTGGGACCATGTAGCTGGGAATGTGGGAGCAGAAGAGAAAAAGAGAGAATTTGAAGGGAGGGTACGTTTACCTGTATTAGAGAGATCAATACACTGCACAGCTAAGGCAACCACAACCTAAGGCACAGGCTGTTCAACATTTTAAGCAGGTATGAAGCAGCACTTCAGTCAAAAGAAGGAGCCATGGTCTTTCCCCGGCCTTCTAGTCCAGCCTCTCCAATACCCTTCCCTTGTTCTGGCATCATACACATACCCACAAAACAAACTGGAGGGAACTTCTGGACTGGAAACTGACTAGACCATAAAAGCTTATATTTTAGCTGGTTATCTCAGATGGATAGTAACTAAGGAACAGTAATCTTATATATAGAAAATATACTCCCATTAGGGAAAGAGTGAGCCACAGAAACAGTGCCCTGGCACAGTGAATCAAAAGTGAACATTGAACATTGTATATTCAAAAGCAAATAGTCTTAGCAGTGTGAAGCCAATTCATCTGGATGCAGCTTTCTCTGTCCACTGCATACAAGACCAGAGAAGGATTAGGATGGTCTGTACATACCAGACCACTGTGGTTTTCCCTCTAAGTGAAAAACAAGGAGGGAGAACTGATGCTTGCCTGAGTATACTTGCTGCATTTATTTTCTGTGAGCTGCTTCCAAATGGGGAGCAATATGGCTACTGTTTTTTGATTTTTCCCACGTCTCCCTTTCGTGTGGTTGTACATAAAGCTTTTCTCCCAGAGTCTGTGAGTACTTATGTCTCTTACAGACATGAGGTCTCTGCCTTCCATTCATTATTGGTTGTGAAGGCACAAAAAACACATTTCAACTCTTTTCCACTTCTTTTGGTTTGTCTACAATTTGTTTTGTCTTCTTCCATTCACTGTTCATAAATGAGTGGGTTCTGGGGCCTCTGGGAACAGAGCTTTGCCGTACTGGTGCAACAGGTGTAGCCCAGCTGGATCCCTCTGACACAGGCACATTTTCTGAGGTTGCTGGCACCACGGATGACTCTGGCAACCACTCCTGTTATGTGTTCCAGCTCTTGCTGCCAATTTTTGGCTCTTCTGTGTGCAGAATCAGTGTTGCCTCTACCTGTTGGGCACAAGAATGGACGGAATATAGCCTGGACCATGTTTTGGCGCTGGGAATTCCTTGGCTACTACCAGACCACTTTCTGGCTTCTATGCATTACACGAGGGCAACTGATATTTAAAATGTGAAAAAAATACCAGAATCTTGAATCAATGTCCTACAAGTCTCAAGAACTCAAGTTTACTGGACTGACTTGTTTTTTTTCTTCGGGAATTTTATCACTCATGTTGAAAGGGCCTTTAAAACAGAAAGTTTCCATTTAAGTTCTCATGTGAATGGCAATGTATTGTTGTAAAAGCACTCACAAGATAGCCACAGCTGCTGATCCTCATCGACTCAGGCTGTCAGGCTCCAGAATCACACTGAAAATGCTTCGAAGCTTTTGGCACTTCCAAGTCTGAGCTGAGCCTCTTGCTCTGAAGCATCTTCAACCCAAACACTAAGCCTTTGACCAGAGATACACTCTTTATTTTAGACTAAATCTGAACATAGTTTACATTACCTTCCTGTAAGTTGCAGTGAAGCAGTGCTTTTCATTTGTGGTCGGTATTAAACCTTAATTAATTACAATGTGAAGAAGAGCATTTTAGAATCATGTTATTTTCTCAACTGCTCTTAAAAGTTTACATCACCAAATGAATCTTTATTTACATTTAATCTCTTTATTCTTGGTTGCAGATTTTTCCTTTTTTTCCCCCTGCACTTTAATAATTTTTGGTCCAAAACCTATATTTCAATCCACCAAAAAGAATCCATGTTTGCAAGTATTCAGCGGCAAACATGCAGTCCAGTTCAGAGCTGATCTGACTGGGTGTGAAGGTCATGTTACATTTCTCTTCCCCTCACTGCATAAGCATAACATCTGAAATCATGTTTCTTGTGTGCATGCTATCAATTCCAAATGTAAAGTCTGTGTTCTGCAAATATTAAGCAGCATTTGTTTGTAGTTTGGTACTCTGTTAAGCATTTCTGCCATGACCTCATTTGCTAGATTTTCAGGGAAAGGAATAGATGTGGGTTGCTGAACATACTGCTGCAGAATCAGCCATCAACACTTCTGAGAGATTTTATTTTGTGTTATTTATCCAAATACAATTCTCAGGGATCAGAAAATCACAACCTGGAATGTTGCACCAGTACCTCATTTAGAAGAGCTGAGAATTTACTGAAGCTTGACTTCTGTATAATGGATATTATCTTACCACAAAGGAGCCTGCACAGTTCATTAAAGAGAGACTGACACAGGTTTCTTTCAAACATTTTAGCCTTTTTGTCTTCAGCTGGTCTTTAATGAGAGAGAAATGGGAAAGAAGGAAATATTTTCCTCAAAGGTACATAAAAACTACTGTTGCTTACATAGAGGAAGGATCTTTATGTGCAGCTGTTGTCATGAAACTGGAGCTTCTAGAACATTCAAAGTAGCTTTTCTTCATTAAATATAATGAACATAGCCAATGTAGCTTCGAGTTTTGTAATAGTTATTTGTAATGATGCCACATGGCAATAACCAGTCAAGTAAAATGCGGCCAGCAAGGGAGCAATGTCTCATTTGTTGCTTCAAAATTCAGCATAGAACAGTAATTAGAAGAGAGGAAAAAA
>JAWWTY010000001.1:100474599-100571012 GCA_035222235.1 Margarornis squamiger | reverse complement strand
GCGGCCAGCAAGGGAGCAATGTCTCATTTGTTGCTTCAAAATTCAGCATAGAACAGTAATTAGAAGAGAGGAAAAAAGTAATACAATATATCCAGTCTACTGGTGTGAAGAACATCTTGAGAAGGCCAAAATGCCAGTTTCTCCATTCTTTGATCTTCCAGTTATGACAACATAGTCTTGCTCTTTGCAACTTGTTATCAGAATAAACACTATTTGCAGTTCAGGTAGTGTAGAAAGCAGCCAAATGTTCCATTTGCTTATCCAGGGATGCCAAAACTCAGGAAGGTGTGTTCAAGATTCCGGCTGCTGGCTTGCACTGAACCTCAGTGAAAAATGCAAGTGTCCAGGTGCAGCCCTTATCCTTTAAGGTGGGGCAAAGGAACAGCTTACAAAATTGTCATAGAACAAGGCAGCAGGAGCAACTGTGCTCTCCACCCCAGCATGAGAACACACAGTCCAAGGCAATGACATCTCTACAGCATATGGTGTTTCAGTGGCTGTTGTTTAATGATGATTCATGAGTAAATGAAAAGGAATGAAGGAAAGTGAAACAGGAGACATGTTAGAAAGTGAAGGGAGCAATACTGTATGTTGAAAACATGGCCTGGGAAAATCACCTAGAGGAAGATGCAGGGAGCTTTTGGTCATAGCACTGATTGTGAAATGGCCTTGGCACAGCAAGGAAAGAGAAGGTCTTCTGATCTTTTACTCCTGCTGTCTTGAAGAAAACTAAGTGTTGTAAGCTTGTTTTAAATAAGTTTTTTGTCACAGATACGAGATCTTTAAATTCTCATGATTCGATCAAACCTGAAGCACTCATATTTTTAACTGCCCTTGCAGATCTGGAAGTTAGCAACCTTATTATTGTCAGGGCTAACAAAATTGCAGCCAGAAGGCTACTATTCTTTCCCACATTAATGACAATTTAAACCAGGAAAAATGCAGGTTGATTTCTGAGTAGTATTAGAAAACAGTATTTTGGTGTCTGCCTACGAAGACTCACTGCTGACAGTACATTGTAAAGGCAAACAGTGCAGTGTTCATGTTTGCTCCCACTCCCAATATCTGTATTGCCTTTCAGCTCTGCCATCCATGCAAAAACTTTGCACTCTTCTGACCTTCTCCAAGGCCCAGCCTTGGGGTCCTTTTAGTGTGAACGAGAATCAAGCCCAAGACCATAGCAAAACCTCTCACCTCATGGGTCACTTTTCAGCATCAGCTTCCCCAATCTATCTGTACATTTGGTGTATTTTCCTGGCAAGCAGCTATAAGTGCTCTGGTGTATGTGTGTTCATCTGGCATCTCCACAGAGATGCAGAGAGGAGGAGGAGGAGAGGTGCCTTCATGTGTTCAGGCTTTCCACACCTCTGGTGATGCCCCTGTACATTGATATGTCCTTCTCTAGAGGGTTGCTTCAGTAAACCATGCAATGGCATGTTAAAAAGCTAGACTTTCAAAGCTGTATAAATTCAGTACAGCTACTCAGGAAGCTGAAATCATGATGGGACAATATTGCAGGGCCTTTAGAGTTAGCAGTGGCTACAGCTGTGACACCTTGCTTGATCCTGAGGCAGAAAGGACTGTGCAGAAGAGAAAAAGAAAGAATGGCACAGAGGCAGAACATTAGAACATTTATAGTCCTCATGAAGAGACACTAGAAAAAGTCAGCATGAGTAATACAATGGGAGCATAGAAAGCAATGAATGAATTAGATATATTATTCCTATTTTCATGGCTGGCGTGGTAAGATCTGACTGATTATTTGATACTTGTGGCTTACTTTTATTAATTACAGGCTCTCTTGTACCAGTTTTTCCATAAGTGGGTCTCAAAATGCTTAGTAAAGAATTTATTTTTTTTTCATGTTAATAAACACTAAATACATGTTAGGCATATCATGAACTATATAGTAAAAATAAGTGCCTCCAAAATGCCTGCTGAAAGTAATAAATTTTTTGTGTCAACCATGAACAGCCTCTTTACAGAATGAAGAAGTAATTTTTGTAAAGCATTTAAAAATATTCAGATTTCACACGAGATACAGTCAGTTGCTGAAGTTTTAGGTTAAGGCCTTACTGTCTGAAAATACTGTACCTTCCATTTGACATGTGAAAACAGTGGTCACATTACAAAAATGTAGATCAGACGACTTCATGAAAAGAAATCCATATTGCTTACAGAAAGTCTCTATTGTGAAGAGTGGACGAACATATGGATAACATAACGAGTTTGAACTTGAAACCTGAAACCAAATTTCAAACTGATGGAAAATGTTTATTTAACTCAGAAAAAAAAATCTCTGCCTGCATCTGCAATTTCTAGTCCCTATACACAACAGAAATATTCAAAATAACACAGCGAAGAAATTACATCATCGATATTCTCATACAAACAGAACATGGACGCATCTCAAAAGATATGTGCTCTTCTGAAATATAATGTGATTCATCACTCAGCACACACTAATCTAAAGTATGCCTCTGCACACTACAGATATAAACCAAAGTAAAAGTTTTAAAAAAAAAAGGGTGTCTGGCAACCAGAACAGTTTGCAACAGCACTGACATATTTACCTTATGAACCTTGGCAATAAATATATGAGCTTTAACTTTCAAGGTCTTACTATTCAAGCCTTTTTTAATACATATTTTCCATTTTGTTTGGTTTAATTTATGTACAATAGAAAAGGAATCAAAAGAATGGTTTGCAACTTACTCTCAAGGAAAGACTGAAATGCTGAACTACTTTATTACTTCTCAAAATCTAAATTTTAAATTTTTCTAAGTCCTTGCTCACCAAAGCTCATTGCCTTTGCATCAGGAGGCTCTTGGAAAACACAGGATTTTTATGGGAGCCCATGTGTACTAGGAAGTGGGCCACTTGGACTACCAGGACAACAAGACCTTTAACAGAGCAGTTTGAGTACAGCACTGCTTTATATGGCACATTTTACCTGGCACTGAAAATGAGTAAGCAATGTCCACATGGTCTGTGAAAACATCTCCAAAATAAACATGTAGTTATATCTGTGGCCATTAGTGACCTCATCTGAAATGAAATGGCATCATACATCTTGAGCTTGTATTAATCTGTTTGCTGACTTTGGGGTGTGTATTGATACCAATCCACTTTATCCATTTGGTAGTTGGTATTTACTTAAGTCAACCTTTTTGACTGCTTAGAATAAAAAGATTTCTAGTTCTGTTATTGAATGCAAGATTTTAATTGGTTATGTTCAGCTATTTTCTATGTCTTCTCATAGAACAACATGGGCTATGGTCTTATTTGATTTTATTTACAGTGGCATTAATCAGGGATGTATCTATTGAAGCCAATAGCTTTATAAGAGGATTAGACTGGGGAAGGTGAGATAAGAAGCAGGCAGTGGCAGCCCTGTGTTGTTAAGAGCTGTTTTTCTGACATGAATGAGTATTTAAAGAGCTACAGGAGCAGGAGTGATCCCAGGCTTTCAGAAACACCTGTGAATGGAGTGCAATAATTACAGAGCAAATGTGTCTGTAGAAGTACAGAGACAAAAGGGTTATGTTCCCTTTTTTTAGACATTATTATAATATCTATTGGTATAAAAATGACTGTCTTGAGCCTGATTCTGATCTCCCTGGGAGACCTGACTGGTTTTGAACCTGCTGGGAGATTAGAGTAAGGCTGTTTGTGCACTGTTTTCCTAAAGTTATTAATTAGTCATAATCACCCTTTAAAACACTACACCCATTCTTCTAAGCATTTTTTTTTTCCCACTTGAAAGTTAGGGAGTTTTCAGTGTTTCAGTCTATAGAAAGCAGTTTATGGGTCACAGGGACAATAATTTCTTCCTGCATTTTATTACCATGTACAAAAAGAGGAATAAGAGGAGGCAACTCCCACACCTTAATGCCTAGCCTGTGAGTGCTTGTGCATAATGAAGGCAAACTACTTTTTTTCTGGATTAATACACTGTGAGCAAGAAATAGCCTCTACCATTCACTCCTGCACTCCCTTGGCACTTTCTGATATTCCCCAAATTTGTTTCAGTCAGCAAGAAGACCCATAGAGGATGATTGAGAACTTGCTCTCATTCTGTTGTACAAGTCTCTTTTGTTAAACAGTATTTGGACTGTGCTTTTGGCAACAGTGCTATTACAACATGGTACACTATTGTTATATTCACTGTATGTTATAGCATCAGTAGAAAGGAAAAGGACAAAAAGGACTACAAAGGCAATATACATACTGGGGCTGAGAAACTGTGGAGAATCCCAGGCATCAGCCTCTCCACTTACAACTGCTAACCACAGCTCTGAGTACATGGTCCTGCAAACATCAGCAGTGGTTTTTGGTTGGGCGGAAATATGTGTTTCAGCAGTTATGGTGAAAACGTCAGAGAGAAACTTTTCCTATAGACAGATCTGATGGTCTCCTCTGGCCCTGCCATGAAGGTGCAGCTGTTTCTGATGCAGATCTGGGCTGTTGCCTTCCTGCACTTAAGCAATCGAACCTTTCCCATGTCAGCACCTTCTTGTTTCAGACTGTGCGATAGTGCTGTCCTTCTCACCTGAATGTCCATTACCTGGGAAATTCAGACTCCCTGGGGAGGGAGCACAAATGGAAAAGGGGGTGGATGGGTATGTGAGAGAGTTTCATGCTTTACATCTGGCCAGCTGAAGACATTGATGTTCCCAAACCTGTTCAGGAGTTAAAGGGATACTTCAGCAGCCTGTCAGTACCAGAAACGTGGATGTCATTTTCTCGGTGCCATGAAATATTCTCATTTCCTGCAGGCTGCAGGGTGGAATCCCCATTGCCTCTGGGATTAATAGAGACACTTTGTATTTGCTGTTGGCTATTTTTCTGCTATTATTCTTTAGTTTTCATCAGTTTCTAATTGATTTATAATATGGAAAGCCATGTATGTGTAGCTATGAATTTAAGAGGGCTGAAATCCAAATATTATTAGTTGATGGGCACAATCACAGGAAAGTAATATATGTAGAGTTAGTATGGCTTTTTCCAAACTATTCTCTTCTTCATTAGTGCTTCTGGGAAGGAGAAGAGGTGTACAGTTTTAAAGCATGAGGGAGCACCAGGCAGTTGGATAAGGCATGTTGATCAGGCTGCAGCTCTGTGACGTGGTTCCTAATGAGCAGGGATCAACACACATTGCTTCAGCTTGCCAGATCAGTCCCCACTCTCCCACATGCTTTCTAACCACTCCTTCAAAAGCATTTTTTAAACTCCAGGCTGCTGGAGACTTACAGGCTTCATGTGACCACAAACGCATATACACAAGCACATATGCATAAAGAGCAGTGAAATGATAACTGTTCCACACCGTCATTTAATGCTTATAATTTAGAAGAGAGTATTCATCTTGGTTTTGCTTTGACAGAAAAGTGATGGATTTTTATTTTTTTAAAAATAATTTTAATATATTTTCCTGGTTCAGAAAGTTAAGAACAATCCTGTGCCTTTGCGGGGTGGGGGTGGGGGAAGAGTGAGGGTGGGAAGAAAAGAACTAGAAAGAAAGGAGGGGGAAAGAAAAACAGAAAGTCTATCCAAGTATGAATTTCAGAGGGAGAGCTCCAGCAGCCTCATTCTTCCCTCCTTCCCTTCCTCCCTTCCTCACTCCCCCACCCCTTTGTGCGCTAAAGTTACAACCCAAGGACTTGGAGACATTTCAAAGGAGCGTCACTAATGAAGACCACATGTGCGCTGCTCCTCTTGTTCAGCTCAGAACAAAGCTGAACTGTGAGAGCCTTCTCTCTGCGGGGTGAAAAACAGGTCCCACTCCCCTCCTTGGTTACCCACCCACAATTTATGAATGGGGCTTTCTCAGGTAACCAACCCTTGGTATTAGAGCATTTTCAGGAGGAAATCAATCATCTTTCCAATAGGAAGCCGAAAGGCAGAGAACATGTATGTGCTTTGCCAAAACGTCAGCAGCAACACCCAAACACCCACACGCTGACAGTGCTGTAGCCTTCAGCCTGTGTTCTCGCACAGCAGCAGCAGTGCGTTCACTGTGGCATTTTTACCTTGCTTTTGGGATACCTCCTCTGGGTTTTCTCTGGAGATGAATGAAGGCAGGTCTGTGCAAAGAGGTGGGCTGCAACAGGGCCTGTCTTCTAAACAACATCAGCTGAGGACAACACTGAAATCCAAGACCCATGCACGTCATTTCCCATCTGTGTTGAAAATTAACCATGTTTCAGGAAAGACTTTCACCAAGTAATAAGAAGTTGATCCTCACAGGAATAGTTTTATCAGGCAAAATAAAGGAAACTGATACTTGAATTTGTGATTTCATGTCCCCTTTGTTTTCCCTCTCAGCAGTCTTCTACAGTTTAATGCTGGTGGCTGCCCAGTCCAGCAGTGGCCATCTGGGAGTGAGGCAAGTGGCTGAGGACTCCTTCAGAGAGAACATTTGAGTCCTTGCTGGGTTTATGAGGGTGCCAGCTCTCTCTTCCAGCTGAGCTCTCAGTGCTCTCAATACCTGACAGTGGCTAACAGCAGCAGTGCAGGGCAATGCCACGTGGGATTGGTGGGACAACTTCACTTCTCCTTTGTCCCTCCTTCTGCAAGGATGACATCAATGGGAGGTAGTACTGGACTCCTTAGACCAGCCAGCTGGCAGCTCATGGACTGCTATGATATCGGAGCACAGGCTGTGTCACTGAGCAACTGGAGTGTCTTCCTTCCTGCATGGCATATCACAAGGGAGTGGCTAGGAAGGGAATAATCTTCAGGCTTTCATTCCATAGACACCCAAAAAGGGCTGGGGAGTCTTCCAAGGAGAGGGACAGAGCTGTCTATGTGAAGGAACCAACCAGCTGAGGGATTTGGAAACGTGCCATGTATCTCCAGATTGATTTCTTGTCAAGATTTAGCCGGCTTCAGTTGTGCTACATATGCACAGGAGTGTTTCATGCCTAGATCCGTTGGACAATTTCAGCAGGCAGAAAGATCACAGGGATATTAGTTTGCTAATTCATTCATTAAAACACATGGTGGGAGACCCAAATCTCCCAAACTTCCTGGCATTAGGAGAAGTCAGCAGCAGTGGACTAGGATATGTTAGGACAGAAAGAAGCTGCCCAGAAGACACCTATCTATCTACAAGTTGACAAAGCCATGGATGATTGACCATAGAGCAGAATAAAAGCACCAATAGATAAAAGCCCAGCCATGATGACAGACCTCATGGGTATAACCCTGTTGCTCTCTCAGACAGCAAGCATTATGATGGAATAAATAAAGATGAAGAAAAGATAAAATAAGCAAACAAATCCAAAACACATCAAAGCCAGTGTGCAGTAGTGGTTGCTGCTAAAGCTGTACCTATTTTCTGACAGGAAACTCTTCCGCCGCAATTGCCTTTCTGAGCCATTTCTGATTACCAACAGTATAGGGGTTTGTTTCTGTAACAAATATATTCCTGTGGATGAAACCTCTAGTATTAAAAATAAATGGGAAGAAGGAAGTGGATTCTATGAAAAAGTGACTGCAGAGGAAGAAAAGTGACCTCTGTGTGTTGGTTAGTGAGAAAAAAATTAGTGGAAGCATTTGACTTTATATAAAATCACTTTTAAGTACAGAATTAAACCACAGTATATATATGGAAGAAGACATAGTCTGAAGATGGTTGTTTGTTCATAAGTGATCTAGGGTTAACAAAGCATTCCAGGGTTTTATGAAAGCACTTTTAAACAAATAAACATTACCCTGCAATGTTTACAATCTAAGCACTTCAACATAATCTCTATGCATGAGAACCTGAGAGAAAAACTGATTGAAATCCCATGATAAACTATTTTGTTTAATTGCTTAACCTCATAGCATCAGAGGAAAGCAGATACAACAAATAATGAAAAAATGTCAAATTTTAAATTTCTAATACATTTCAACACCCAAAGTGCAGTTTGATAATCAAAGTGAAGCACCGAAATATTTTCATCCTAGAAGTTTCTCTTTAAAGTGGTATCTGGACCTTTTTTTTTTTGCATAATATCAAAATGGCAGAGGTTTCTTTTTCCAGCATAAAGTAACATTATTTATGCAGACAGAGGGATTGCCATAGCCCTTGGGCAGTTCTTTGAAGCCTTGCCAGGCTGCAGTCTGCTCATCAAATAAGGCATCCTAAACATTTTTGCTGCTTCGGTATTCCTTTTTTTTTTTTTTTTCCCTGAGTATCTTGTCTGCCTTCTGAACACATCATGAGGTCTTTAGATCTAAATCAGCTGTAATTTCATTTAGTACTGATAAAACTAGATTGATTAGAACAGGGCTGTGCTCCTGGGGAAAGGAGAAGATAGCTCTGGAGTATGGTCGTGAACAGGAAGGCAATGAGGAGTTCCTCTGGAATCCTTCCCATATGGACAAAAAAGGGTTGTCCAGTCTTCCCATCCTCTTCACTCTGGGGTGCAGGAGTGCTGCTGCACAACACCCCTGTTCCGGCAGGGGCCAAAGGGCTCAGTCTCCTGGCTGGTTTTCCTCTCTCCATCTCTGAGATCAGTGGGCTGCTGCTGTTTCTCTGGTCTACTGACTGAGCAGAGCAAGGCACAAGGAGTAGGTGTCCAGGTAATTCTAGCGGGCACTGCCTGCCGCACCTTTACTCAGTGTAGAGTTTGTTACCCACATGTCTACTAGCTCCAAAGGGACCTCTCGTTGCTCCATGATTTACTTTTTTTAGGGCTGACTGGTTTTCCAGAGCAGTTTGTCTTTATAGGTATCAGGAATAAAAGAAAATATGGAAAGTAGGGGAAAAAAATAAATAATTTTACCCCATATTTCAAACTACTTCTTAGAATATTTTTATTGTGTAACAGATGTTGTCTTCACTAAGTTCCCCCTCATTTTTAAGGCTGACTTAATTGGCTTGTTTTCCACAGCGAGCTGAGGCTGTGGAAATGTCAGTTCTGTAGTCCAGGCCCAGGCATGGCTGTGCTGGCTGCTGAGTGCTTTCAACACCCGTTCCATAAGCATAGTCCCAGCATGGGCTGTTGCCTCTGCCTGGGCCATTTTACCTAGTGGAACAAACAAAGCATTGACTGACTCCACAATCTGTTGGATCAGCGTAAAAAATTAACCTTTTCTCTGAAGAACTATGTAGACCAATTAGCAGCAGTGTTGGCAATCTCCTTTCTCTTACATATGTCACAAGCACTGCTGTGCACAGACGCAGGTGCCATTGCAATGCATGTGTGTAAATACATCTCCCATATTCATGATGAATTCAAACATAGGTACTCCTATGGCAGTAGGTAGGTTTGTTCGAAATCATCTACCTTTTATGAAGAGCTAATAGTACTAAACATCAAAGCAGAACATTATCCATTAATTTTGCTTCTTCAATAGTGATGTACAAGAGCTTGTGAAGTGATAAAGCATTTTACACCTTTTAAGGCAAAGATTTTCACAGCAGTATTGGTTGTGGAAGCAGTCCAGTTGATTCAAACAGCAGTAACATTTGCTTTGAGTGAAGATGAGTTTTGAAGCACTAGTATCTGTTTTGTGGCTTTTCAACCCATTTTTGTCAGAAATTCTATCCCTTACCTCATAACTGTCAATAACATTCCCCTGTCTCTTTAAAACCATAGTACTGGCTCAGTCTGTTTGGAGACAGAAAGCTATTTTGACTTAGAGGTTCAGTTCCTGTTGACTCAAAAGAGAGGAAGAAAATGTGGAACCTGAGAATGAAAACATTTCTTATTCCAGAAGTTACTGACAGACAAATGCCATTAAGGAATGGATGGCATTTGTTCACAAACTTTTAAACATATTTTTTCCCAGCTGAGGTTTAGTTCTGCATGTATTTTCTAGCAGACACTGCCATGAAGAAAAGTGAATCTGGATGTGCTCTTTGCTTCAACAGTTGTATGATGCAGCTTTCTTCTTGCCTGGGATCTCAGAATAGGGCTAGAGCAGGGTTGATGTGTCATCCTGTTCTCATCAGGGCATCTGCAGAAGATCTGCCATCAAAGTGAGAGCAGCTCTTACTTCCTCACCCATTTGGCCAAAAGGGGAATAATTCAGTTATGCTGGCAGGGATTTCTCTTTCCAGCAGACTGTGGTTTTCACAGTTCAACTTTATGGACTTTAAAATCTCCTCTGTCACAGATGTGTGTAAATGTGACAGAAAGTGGGAAGGGAAAAATGCTGCACAGACACAATAAGAAAACCATCACTGGTCATGACTGTGGTTTGGATCAGGACTGATGTCTATAAAGCGGGGACCTCTATGAGAAAAACTGGCTCGTGGATTGGATGCAAAGCAAGACCTCTCTCCTCCATGACCACACCATTTAAGCAGCTCAGTTATGGAGACCTTTCTGCTGAAGATCATAGGAGCATGGGTCTGAGAAGGGCTCCCTGGGTCTCTTCTGTTAAGCCATCACATCTTTCTTGTACCCAGCAGTGGAAATCCTTCATCCTTCTTCTGCAGGAGTGTTCTCTATGCAGATTTTAATCTCATCCACGGATGTATCAGAAATGCTTCAAAGTGTGACTGCTCTATTCCTACGTCCTCAGAAGAAAAACTCATTCCCAGGGAGATGGGAATTTCATGTGGGATAATTTAGCTGTGTTCCACCAGCTTTTGGGTATTGATTATCAAGTATAGCAAGTGCTCTCTCCCATGCAAGTGTGCTCACTGCCTTTCCACTCTCCAGTGCTGAGTTTGTTAAAGGATCTGAACTCCTTGTGCTGCATTTCTATGAACAAGGAAAATGAGGAAGTTTGATCATGCAAGGCTTTTTAAGCAATAGGTCACATCCTATGTTAAAAATAGTCTTTTGTGCCTATAAAATGCATATTGAGGTGAACATATTAAAAAGAAACAGCTCTGTTTTTAATCCTAGTTGCCAATGATTGTGCTTGAAATGCTAAATTGCATGCTTGGGTGGCAGGGAGGGAGATGATGGACAGATGGACAGTCAAGCCAGCTCCCTGACAAAATCGAGCAGCTGCTGGAGGAGTTGCCAAGACCAGTCCTAGGAAAAGTGCCACAGAGAGACCCTCTCCAGGCCCTTCCCCATAAGCAGGAAACTCTGTAATACCAGGGGGGAGGAGCGAGAGACGACAGGAGGGAAGGTCTGGCTGGATATGCACAGAGCAAGAGCAGCAGAGGAGCCTTGAGTGATTGAGGTGAGTCCTGGAAAAGCAGACACATTTTAAGCAATCTTCCAAGGCTTCCTCTTAGCAAGTATTAAGAGATTTCCTACAAGCACAGAAGCTGATCTGCGGATTTCTTTAGCAGCTGCTTATTTAAAAATCAGCCATGTCCACGCTTAATCTGAATTCAGATGAAGCCAGCTATTAATGTTTCTGTTACTTTCATTAGAAAGTATTATTTTTAATTCCTTTGCTGCAAGGTGGGCTATACAATGAATATAGGGTCATAACACAACCTTGACAGTGAAATATGAAAAACAAAGTATTTTTTACTGCCCACATCAAGCAAGGTTATAGGTGTAAAATGAAGGTGCATTAATTTCAACAGTGGCAAGATCTTTTAAATGTTTTTCTCACCATTTTTTGTCCAGATTGTCGTACTTATTTACACCTATTTTCAAAAAAAAACACCCCAACAGTAGATGCTGCAGTGTTAGAGTCTTTATAGAGGAGTATGGATTACTTGACTGCAAATTTGGCTTACTAGTGTGAACAGAAGGCAGCTGTAAATCTCTAACAAAACTTATATTTGAGTGTCAGACCACCACAATTGCTTATTTGAATCGTATGATTCACTTTAAAATTGGTGAATCCTGAAGGTTACTTGCTGAAATGTTTATAGCTTGTTTTCATTACTTTTCTAAGTGCAATAACTTAAGACCAGATCAATAACTGTGTAAGTATGAATATTCCCATCCCAACACAGACCATAGCCTAGACAGAACTCTATGAGTTTAAATGGAAAATACAAGTGTTCTCTTCAAATACCACTGCTGGGTTGGCAATGGGGAACAGGATTTGGTTTCCTGATTATAATAGGCTCCATCACAGCTGAAAAGTAGTTCTGATTTAGATATAATGACCATTGAAAATCAGGTTAACTTTCAAGCTTCCTGCTCCTTTCTGAGTCTACATATTTCTCTGTGGTGTTTGAGTCAAAGTGTTCTTTCCTTCCCACCACTTTTCTCTAGTCAAAATTCTTCAAGGCCAGATTTGCACCCATGTAACTGCTATGAACCTCTGGTAATGAGTGATTCTGGCTGAGGATCTAATTACCCTGATGCTTGTAGAGTAGAGCAAGACATATTTTAGCTATTTATATGAGACAAGAAGCTGTAAGTCTGATCCAACCCAGGGTTTGGATGGGCTGAGAAGGGGGCCTTTAGACCATAGAGCATTTATTCTGGGGTAGAAAGAACTGAACAATGACTGCACACTAATGCATGCATGGATGAATATTCACATTGCAGAGCCCTAGTAAAAAGGGCAAGAACTAAGTGTAAAGCAGAATAATCTGCTCTGAGGACCTTGTGCAAATAAAAACTCATTTCCAAGCTGTGACTGTAGATGTGTGTGTAAAGAGATGCTGTGCATGTAAGATCTGTGCTCTGTGGTTGTGTTTCCTTTGGGTGACAAGGCAGAAGAATGATGACTCTTCATATCCACTGCACTTTGATTAGGCTAATTACTAGGAACTACATGAATTTACAATGAATTTGCAATAAATAATTTATTCAACATATTAAAATTGAGTTTTATATTCACTCACTGTGTTATATCTGTAAACAAACGAAGGACTTAACAACCGTGTACAAATCTTTGAAGCTATGTGTAGGCTTGGACCCCAACTCTGAATCTCAAGACCCTCCCAGGAGGCCAGTACCTGCTGAGCTAGGAGCTGAAATACCTGCTGAGAAATCTGATCCCCCTACCCATGGGTGTTCGGGCCACTTAAGCCTTCTCACCTCAGAAGCAGCTCAGCCTGGCCTGAGGCAAGAGTTAACAGAGATTAAACTCTCTGTGGTTGCTTTGTCCAGGCTGGTGAGTCAATTGGCTTTGAAATACAGAATGGTGTAAAGAGCCCCTTCTGAGACCCTAGTTTTTTTCTGCTCCTAAGGAAACAAGGCCAGACTGTGTCCCCTCCTCATTAGACAGGTTGAGGACAGGGTACTTGATCTTCTAAGAAGTCAAATATGACAGCATTAAACTCTAAATCCAAGCTCAGCTGTGGATTTCCAAGGGAGATCGGTCAGTCTTTGCTCCAGATAGCATTTGATAGGCTCTTTGCCCTCATCAGCATTTTCTAAACAGATGCTTTAGGTACAGGCTTCATGGTGGCCTTTCAAAGCAGAAGAAAACCCTAATGAAATCATGATTTGTCACTGGATAAAGCTAAAAGCTGGGTGAAAGCCCAGTTTGTGGGAAGTTCATTTGATGAAGGAGAGTAGAAGGGTGATGACTGCATGGGAAATCACTCCATGTCAGCAGCACACAGCCACTTGGTCACCCTTTGCCATTGACTTTGGCATCGGCATTGCACTCCTCCCTGATGGGGCCATTCACTGTGAGTGATTTGACACCAGGCAAGGATTAGTCTTACCTCTGACCGGCTGGGCTTGTCTCTGCAACACTGTCAGAATTCACAGAGGTTTTCTAGGCAGTATTCATGACCACACGCTGTCCTCACATGTTGCCCCAGTGCTGCTACAGAAGCAAGAGCCATTGCATAGAGAAAAGTTTTCAGAATAAGAGTCATGGAGGAGAGCAGACTTTCTACATACAGAAAAGAGATAGATAAGATATTCAAAAAATGATAGATAAGATAATCAGTGCAACTAAACTTGATGTCAAAAAAATAATATTGCTCAGCTCTAGGGAAAGTCTAATGTGCAATGAAATGTCAGTTGATCTTCGTCCAAGGACTGATCTGTGATTTGGGCAACAAATTGAAGAGATGCAGAGTTGTCCATTGAGCATGCACGCAGACTTTATTGCTGTGTCAAGAAATATGTCACCTCTTTCAGATCCTGCCTCCTTATTTTTCCAGTGTTGTATGCAGCCAGGCCAGGAGCAAACAGCACTAATTCTGCTCTGATGGCTTTGGTCAGGAGAAGGGAAGATAAGTAGACCTGAAAACAGCAGGGCACATTTACAGCCCCCAGGCTGACACAGCTCAAGAGCCTCTCCCTCTGGGATTTCAACAGTGTATGGGAGTGGAAACTCTTTTAACAGTCTGTAGGGCCCCCAAACATCTTTTTCTGGCTAGGTAGCAAAGGAAGGCTGTCTGAGGCAGGTTGGCCTCTTCCCGCCGATTTTCCATGGGGTTCAAAGGTGATCTAGGATGTAGCATTTAACTGATGTACATGGCCTGCCCTTTTGAATTGGAATTAAAACCTTACTTCAGATCCGATTTAGAGTGTGACGAAAAAAAGAAAAAACAAGTCAGAGGCAATCTCTCTCACCCTCTCAATTTTCTCTACACAAGTTGCACCATGCTAATGCTGGCCCTGTCACTCTGGAGAGCGGCAGAAAGCCATCTGCTTGAAAGGGGCAGCCAGCAGCATTCCTCCAGACCTTGGGATGAGGGTGGGGTTTGATCAGCCAAGGGAAAAAAATGTCAACATCTGTCTGTCACTGCACGGCCAATGGCCAATTATAATTTTTTTTTCCAGTCTCCCTAAGTTGCAGTCAGACAAAGCCGCCCAGCTCCAGGCTTTGTTGCCTGTGCAATTTCCCACCACCGCTCCACCTCTGATATGCTAATGGCAAAACTGAGCGGTTTTGTGCGCCTGAAAAGGATCTTTGGGCACATTCACTGGGTCAACAATACCAACTGCTGCGCTGGGGCTCAGCCTGCTGTGCCAGAACCTGGTGCCAGGGGACTTCCCTCCTTTTTTCGGGGGGGGGAAAAAAAAAAAAAGTAGTGGAATTAGCCATCTCGCAGTCTTGGTGCCCAGAAACTTAGCTGAACAAATTATGACATGTTAACATGATATACTTCCCTTGTATATTTTCTGGACTGACAAGCAACAACCCGGGCCATGCTTTCCAGCTTTAATTGCTGTCTCGCCAGATGCAGCCTGGAGCTGAGAAAGGACCATCTCCTCTCTGCTTCAGAACACCACAGAGCAGCGAGGTAGTTACAGAAATACTGCTGTGTGTCTACAGTTGGCTTTGCATGCACTAGAGCAAAAGTAACACTGACAAACAGCCTTTTGTTTAGAAAACAAACCCTGTCATACATGCAATGCTGGACACAGAAAGCAAACTTGATGACCTAATCCTATCTATTGTGTAGCAATAGTAGTGCACTTAAGTAGTAAGCAGAAGAATAATTACAGTTTATTGGATGGTGAGTTTCCCATTCATTGATGTTGTGGAAGCACCAGGGGAAATAGGCTGTAGTACCAGAGACAAGGTGCTCATAAGTCTGTGACAAAGTGATTTTGAAGTATTTATTGCTTATAATTAGTCACCTGAACTATGAATGATATGCCACTCCTTTTACTGATGCTGTACTAATACCATCATCGCTTTATAAAAAACTGCAGCGAGTTGGCAGGTTCTTGGTTGGTAAACTGTGAAGCACTTTTATAAGCAAAATAATGTCTATAAGCATGGTAACATGTCATCATGATTCAAAACAACTATGACATATGCAACTGTGTCAACAACTGTGCAAGCACCCTGTGAAAACTCCTGGACATAAGGCCCAATAACAAGAGATAAAAGCTAAAGAAATTTAAAAGCTGAATAAGCAAAGCAGTCTGATGATCTGATGGCTTCCAGTTGACCCTGAGCAGAGACCTGGCTAAAGCTGGATGAACAGCCAAGAAAAAGGTGATGGTTGTGTTGTTTATAAGATTACAATTTAATATAGTTTGCATGGTAAATAGTGCTGTAAGAAAAGCTGACCTTTGCACAACTTGCATTATTCTCTTCTCAAAACATGCTTGCAAGCAGTGAGAGAAAGGTGGATTGTCCGGACCCAGAACCAATTCACAGTGAAGACTCATACTTATTCCTAAACAGGAGAATTATCAAGATGAACATTTTCTTCTCATTTTTAAAGATGTTCATCTTTGTCAACTCTCCCTGTTCCAGCTGTGCTGGAAGGCACTTAGGCATCATCACCTGTGCCATGGTCTTGCAGCTCTGTCTGGCATGTTTACACTGGCTTCCACCACTGTACATCCCCTGCAGAGTGTTCACCCAGGCCCTGGGAAGTGCTGCCGGCAATGCCTTCTGCTGCTTTCCAGGGAAGGACTTTTATAAAAAGCATGCACAGCATGAAGGAGGAAGCAGATGCAGGCTTGCTCTGCACAGTGCTCTCCAGTTCCTGGCATATGGTGGATGGTTGAAAAAAATGGGTCTGAATGGTGTGAAAATCTATTCATCCTGTATCACAGAGAATAAATTATTTCTTTCTGGTCATATGTTGCATGTTGTCCTGACTGCACCCGCCCATGCTGTTATGAAGGAATGCTTTAGACTCACAGGCTGTACATGTCAGAGCAATGCTCTGTGCTGATTTTCTGCATGACGGAGACCAAAGATTTTCATTCAAACAATTTTTTGTCTGATTGTATTTGTACGTTTAATGAAATAAACCCAAGCCTAAGTTATGATTATAGGAGGACAGAAAATCCAGCATGACTTGAGTATTCTGCCTCAATTGCATGTTGCCATTCATGCTGGAAAGCTTTATCCGTGGTCTGACATTTTCTGTCTTTAGACTTTTTCTGCTGGCTTTCGCTACATTAGGGCCTGGATTCACAGTCCTTGCTTCTCTCCTGATCCCCAAGGCAATGAAATGGCTGTTCATGGAATGAACATGGAATGGAATGGCCCAGTGTCCTTCTGGGCATGCATGAGCTCCTGTGAGGCAGGGCTCAAGAAAGTGGGTTCCATCCTCCTCAGTCCTCTCCCATTCCCTGTAACCCTGCACCTGCTCAAATCATCTGCAAAGCTTTTCTTTGATAAAATAAATAGACTCAATTTAATCTCACAGGCACACTTCCAGGAATCGCTTTTTGTAGCTCTTCCCTGAAAATTCTTTAATTTGCCAGCAGCCTTTTTAAGGTTCAGGCAATGTACATTTGTATTAAAGACAGGTGGAAAACCACATTCAAATTAAACTGATATTGGGCTCAAATTTACTATTTGATTTTCTTTATTTTTGTTGGCTTTTTTGACTATACATGCTATCTAAAATGGAGGAGGTTTTTTAGCGTGTTGACAAGTCCTTACCCTCTGCCTATTTCCCAAGGATTCAGGCATATTGCCTTACACACCATGATAAGCCGGTAATAATATATAATAAATTTGCCCTCCAGTACAATCAAATAACAGCTATTACTTTTAAATATTATAAAAATTATAAGCATTTCTCTTTACTGAATGCCAGCCATAGACAAACAGATTTGGAGGAAATAAGCCCTCTTTATTATAGTTTATTATTACGATACTTTCAAACCTATAAGCTTTCTTAGCCTTTGTTTCCCTGAAAAAAAAGGAGTGGGGCAGTGCATATGTTTCTCTGTGTGTGTATGTAGAACCTTCATGATGCTGTGATGGCTGTGGGTCTGGTTTCTCCAGCTGGAGCACATCCACTCCTTTTTGTTGGACTTTAAACTTCTCAAAAAAGCTACCCCTTTCACTTGCAGGCAGATTCATCACCTGCACATCTACTTTGTTCATCCCTTAGGTTTGAATAGACTCTGCATGAGAAGATATCTCTGCTCTGGGAGCTGGGGGATGGAAAAACGCATAGTCCTATGACTGGTTCCTGAAATAGGTGTGAAGGAGCAGCCTGGGGGAAGGGGGCAGACTGGTCATCAGTCTTCTCTGGAAGCCTTACCTGTCCCCAGTTACATCCCACATTAACAGTGTATGGCTGCCTTTTTTCCACTCCCCATCATTCACACTGCAGATACGGCTACCTCTCAAACAAAACAGAGTTTGTACTTTAAAAGAAGTGAAACCAGAAATTAATCTACGTCATACATTTCCAGAGCTGGACTTTCAGAAAAAGAAATCATGCCACCTCACACAAATCAGCCCCTGGGAGAGTTCCACCCCTGGTGCAGGGGTAAGCCTGCACATTGTAGTTTATATGAGTGGTACATCCTCACAGACACTGAGAAAGTGATGCATGTGACAGTCACCTCTGTGCTGCTCACACCACCATGCTGCCTGCAAGGTGGTGAAAGCAGGTGCAAAGTCTTTCCTCCGAGGCATATTTCACACTACTTTGTACACATCTGTCAGCCTACACTGCACAGTGGGGAGTTAGACCTACCTGAGCAAATCTGGTACTGGACTTCATTCTTTGTTGTACCAGAAAGTGTAGCAGATCCATTACATTTTCCGAATCAGCCTTTTTTTAAAAATTAGCCTTTGGGGTGTGGGGGGCAATCTTGTGCTGACTACGTCCTGTTAGAGCTCAGACTGGCACAAGGGAGTGGGGGCGAAAGCGTAGAAGTGAGAGGGCTGAGGAACTGCACAACTGCACCTCTCCTTCCATCCTTGAAAAATATCCCTAACTAAATGTGTTAGTCTTGCAGGAGGTGTGCTCATCAACAACATTCATTATTGAATAGGATAATGCCTGAAGGTGCCAATCAGGATACTAGACAGTGACCAAGCTTGTGAGAAGAAGAAACTGTTGCCTGATGTGTAGAGAGCACTGAGCACTGGCCAGATGCAAAATAGCCTTGTACATGGCTGAAAAGGCTATTGTTTTTCAGAGACTGCTATTTTTGTGCTAATACAACAGTCACAGAGATATGTCTGACCCATGAATGGCCTGCATCCTCTATGTATAATTGCAGCAGCTCTAATTACTATTGCCTCAGAAACAAACCCAAACAATTGTTCTTCCTCTCGGTAGGTTTAGAAGACTAATAGGTGGGGAACAGGATACATACAAACATGTATATATGCATATGTGAACACACATGGGTACTTACATATCTTTTTCTGTCAAATACATCATGAATATAGCCCAAATATGGAGCAGCTGAAAGAAAATAACAGGCCTATTGGAATAAAGTCACATGTTCATGCTGAGGTCAGTCACACTGCACCTGCAGTAAGCTGAAAGCAAAAGAACAAATAAGTATACAATCTACCTTCTTTTTTTCTCCTACTTAATACAGACTGCAAGTATATTTAAATTGTTCAACCTACTCTTGAAATTTGAAGCAGCAGCATACTTTTGATTGTGGTGTGAAATAAGGCATAACACTTCAAAACAAGGATGTGTAATAATTTCAAAGCCTGCTCTCCCTTTTGTAGATTATACATAATACCAGGCTTTGGTCCAATTTCCATCTTAGTGACTACTGAGGAGGTGAGAGGAAATGTTTATTTTAGCAACTGGGCAATTCAAAATAATTTTTTCACAAATGCAGAGGCTCTGAGAAGGCTCCACAGCCATCAATTCAGTGTCAGAGCTGGAGATCTGCGTGGGGTGACTGGGGGCTTTGGCAGCGTTTGTGGGCATGGGACAATACAAGCTGTGTGGAGGAAGCCTTTGCCTCACATCTTTTGCAAGCTCTTTGATCTGAACTGGTTGAAAAGGTCCAGGAAATCAGGTGACCGGGACAAAACTGTTCTTACAGGGCAGTTATCCATCCTTTTTCAATAGTTTGGTGCCATATCTTAAACACGTCATTCATTCTAGACCCAGTGAAAGCCTGTAAGGCTCTGTTTATCAATATTTCACAGGCTTTGGACTGGAGGTGATATTTTAGAGACATCAACTCAACATGATAAATCTGCAGTATGGCTTTTCAGGATACATTTATACTGGAGCAACGAATATTCTGTGTTTATTCAGGAATGGTCTATGGGTTTCAGACATTGGGGGTAACAAGCCCTTCCTTTCAAACAGAGGCAGGTAGACCAGTGCCTGAACTGGGAAAAGTATGTTTGGGTGTTGGCCCATCATCTGTAGAAGACCTTGCAGTTCCTGTTTAGGAGAGAGAGCCCCTGCCAGCTGCCTGTTCTGCCTCTTTTTCAGAGACCATCACTGTCCTGGAGTCAGTGAAGGAAGTCTTCCTCCACAGAATCCTGTGTCTGAGCTCATTTCACTCATGAAGCTGCTGCAGTATAATACTGGGTTTTGCCTGAGACATTGGTGTGTGTAGACCTTCATCAGCCCTGCTGTGGGAGGAGCAGATGGGTAAAAGGTGATGAATCACCAAAAGGTTGAGGACCAAAATAATCTTCTACTAGATCATGGTTCACATCCACTTTTGTGGAGAGATGCTGTTCATCCCAGGCATGGTGCCTATGAGGAATCTATCTTGTGCACTGTAACTCCAGTTTCCTGTGGTATCATTGCAAAGCAACAAGGAATTAACTTTACCTCTACTCTGCCCATTCCAGAAGAAATTGCACACCTGGACATGATGTGAAATTTCATTCTCAAACACCTTTTTGCTATGTTTATCCCTACAAATTTCAATTACTAAAAGAGCAGATGGCCTGGAAATATAAACTTTATTATCTCTAACAGAAGAGTGACTGTATTAGGTGAGAACATGCAGTGCTCATGCTTTTGTAAATAGCCTAGTGATTTCTTTAAAATAGAAAGAGGAAAGGTCTGGCTTGTACTGGGAAAGCTGAGACAGCACACAGGTTTAGGTGTAACCTGCACCATCAGGCGCAGCACACAGTAATCTTACTTGATAATGTTTTATACCTGCTCTCACACTTGTCTGTGAATAATGGAAGCTGGTACTGCCAGAGGAGAAAGGACAACTTCTGCTACTAGCTCTATTGGCAATTTCTTTCTATTTAACTCTGAGTTCTTTTATGGAGGCCCTTTTTCTTTTATGTGAGTCGTTTGTGAAATATGAATGAAGAATATTTATATATTCCTTTTTCCATCATGAGCACTCCGACTGGCAGCTCTGTGTGTGTGTGTGCACCAACATGAGTGTTGTTCAAGGACTGTTAAATGTCATGTAACTGAACCTGAGCATTTCAGTCACATGGCACTGACAAACTCCACTCATGCATAGTACATGCCTTTCCTTAGCTCAAAACAGATGTTTCCCTTGACAGATCCTTCTCTAGATTCCTGAAAATAATTTTATGGACTTTGGTTTGTTGTTTGCACTTTTTTTTTTTTCTTTCTTTCTTTTTCTATTTTCTTTTTTCTCTTACAAAAATTAAGTATGTTCACAAACTGAATGGGAGACATGAAAGACAACAAGAAAATAGATGTTTCTGATTTATTAATCTCTTTGCTCTCCATAATAAATTATGATAAATAGTTGTTCTCAGGGCCATGGCTTTAATGAGAAACACTGCTGTGGCTGCATTTCCCTTTCCTATAATGCAGAGGCCCTGCAGCTGAATCCCAGTTAGGACTGAGAATGTCATCGTTTCTTATGACTTCAATATTCCTGATGCTCAGCATTTTGTTGCAATGTTATTCAGGCTGACATTATAATAAAAAAATTGTGTGTCTTGGCTTATCTAGTTGCATATCAGACTTGATTTGAGAGCTCTCATACAGAGAAAAATGACTCTCATGAAGCGATTACCTAGTACTGCTCTGATAAACCATGCTGCTGGGTGGCCAAGATGGTCATTAAAGGAAACTGTTTTTCAATCATTCACAGGAAAACTAGTTGAGAGAATTGTCATCCTTTTGCACTGTGTATAATGCTATTTACACTGAAAAGGAAGGTTAGACTTGAGAAAGCATGCTGTACTGAAGCAGGAAAAAAACGAAATTATCAGCCAAAATGTCTGCATGACTGAGGAAAAGGATGTTTTCCAACAGAAAAAATTAGCTTTGCATCTGTAGCACATATTTCACTTTGCCTTAAAAAAACACAGATACTGTTTTGAGTTATGTTTGCTGGATTATGTACATGTGTTTCATTTGTATGGGATTAATAACAGAAAGAATTGGGGGAAAATATGAAGGGGTTAAATATATTTCTGGCTGCCAATACCTACGCTTCTGGGTAATGTAGCAAATTTGTCTTCATAGTTGCTCAGTGTGTCTGCAAAATTCCTTCTTCTCCTTTTAGAGATTCCCTTTGAAATATGGGACCATGAAGGGCTCTTATATCTTTGCTCTCAGTCAGTAGAAATAGCTTCTACAATAAAGGCCAGTCTATTTTCCTGTGACTCATTGCTCTGATGATTCACATGGATTCACTTTCAGGACAGACCAGATATGTACGACTGAGCATACTTAAAGCAGGAAAGACTGAAGATCTGTGCTGTGATGAGCTTTGCTGCCTGGCCTGTGACTGCAACAGGCTGGTTTTGGTGCTCAGCACCTGCAAGAAGCTGGAACTGAGCAAAGCTATAGTTTGACCAAATGTCTTCTGTTGTTTTCCTGAAATATGAATCTCAAAACCATCAAACAATGTTGCAAAACCATCTCTTGCTCTTCAGAAGCCATGACTTTCATTTGACTAAGGCCTTTGAAAGTGGTGCTGTCAAAGTAAATGAGCTCATACCCTAAATCGTGAATCATCACGTGAGTACTGCTTTATCGTAGCTTCACTTATCTTTATTGATTTTGTTGTACAGAATTACCATGACTTGAAGACCAGGATGAGAAGTCCAGATGCATTCCTGAATAAATACACCATAACATACAGAGGAGGATGCTTAAGATGTTATGCAAGCTTAAAATAACCTTAATAAATTCAGTACACAAACACTCCTGGAAGGATCATGTTCACAGCTAATAACTGCTGCTGCCAAGTTTTAAAAGTATTCCTCCTCCACATAAAACATCTGCAAAGGTGATGACCATGTTAGATACTTGGATTGATTTTATAAGAGGCAGTGCACGTGAGTCGGTCTGTTCCCATTACAGCTCAAACTTAAAATAGCTTGCTGTAAATAATCTTTCATGCATAACAAAAGCTCGTACAATTCCTGAAAATTAATTTGTCACCCACACTGACATTCTAAAAGCTGAGATTGTTTCTGTTGTTTGGTTCTCTATGAGGGCATGTCCAGAAAAATTACTGAAGGCTGACATTTTTGAGATACCTGTTTATTTTCTTAGGGCCAAATTAATCACTTGTGCAAAGTGGCCTATTTCCTTCAAAATCAGCTGAGAATTTCTGAGCACAAAAAGTTAATTAAAAGTATTACAGCAGGCCTGTGGGTTCCTTTTTTGAGAGACAAAATCATCTGGTCTGTAAAGGTCATATTCCATGTCTCAGTCCCGTGGGCACAGCATGGAATTGTTCCCTCACTCTCAGACCACAGCATAGCTGATGAACCAGGATGTAAAAGGTTAGGACAAGCTCAAGATTACCTTGCAATGAAGCAGGGAAAACAACACTATTCCCTCTTTCCTGTTTTAAATGCAATTGTCTGTCATAAAAGTTAAATCCATCAGCCATGGCCTTTCAGAAAGGAACAGAAGACGTAATCTTTCAGCATCTCTCTGTTCCCAAACACCCTGGAAAGAACTCACATCTACTTCACATTTCACAGATGTCAGGGACACCAGCAAAGACATAGAAATCTCTGGAGATTTCTTGTTTCTGCAAGCATTAATGACTTGCCCCCACAGTGGGGACACAGGCTGCAGCACAGACTTCTCTGATGAGCTTGCACACCAAACAGGTAAACAGGTGTGGAGAGGGAAGGATGATGAATATAATAACCAAGGATATTTGGCAGGACTGAAACGAAGGTGAGACCAGTATGGAAATTCCTTGTTTACCTTAGGGTTTCCTTGGGGAAGTCTTAAAACCTGCCATGTTGTATGCCTGCAATTCCATTAGTAGGGGCAGGTACCTGGGGACAGAGAAGACACCTGTAGCTCCTTTATCCTGCTCAGCCACTGCTTCTGCTTCCACACCTGAAGCAGAGTGGTGATGCCATGTGCTGCCTTCTCCATCACTGTGACTGTTCATGGCCCCAGCCTGTTACCAAAAGCAGGTAAACAGGCACAAATAAATACCCTCATTGAGAAAAACAAACCTGACCAATTAGAAAAGGAGATGCAGATAAGCTATGAGCTGCAGCCAGCCAGTACGGCAGCTTTAGCCACTTTGTAGTTGTTTTCTCAATGGGCAGAAAAACAGACATGAGAACTTATAGTATCTTCACTGCCAGATTTCAGGAAAAAGTACTTTTCCATTCACAGCTATTGTGCCCTTCTGGGGGAGTGTGAGGCATATTTACTTTTTGGGGAGAGTAAAAGCTGGGGAGGTGGCAGACATGAGAAAATTATCTTCCTGAACATGTAAGGAAGGCTCTTTTTTATTTGTAGAATAAAGTAAGAAATGCTATAGTAGGAAGACCAGACAGAAGAGGATCAGTCACAGAGAGGGATCATAAACAGGATACGTGGACATGAAGGAGGAAGGATGCTTGCCCTTCTAGTGTCAGTGAATTAATAGTACTATAAATTTATGTCTTGCAGTCACCTTTCAGGGGGGAAATCAATTGCCAGCAGCAGCAGCAACAACAACAACAAATAGTAATGACAAACCCATCCAGAAGACCACAGTAGTGATTTTGCATTTAGCTGTGGCTGTATTTTCAGCTGGTGGAGAGTGTTGCTGTAGCAATGCAGGAACACTGCCACAGGATCTCTACCTGGAAGGTCCTTTCAAGAATTCATGATGAAGTTAACATGCATGCTGTTGCCCTTTGGTGAAATTTCATCTTTCAGCTGCCTATGGGGTCCCAGGAAATGCCCCTGCAAAGGTTCAGAGCCAGGAAATCTGACCTTTGGAAAAAGGACTCCAGCTTCAGAAAATTACTGGAAAAGGCTTTTCCTAGATCCTCAACCCGTCATTGTGGTGCAACTGGCAGGCCCTGCCCCTGGGGAGGTCCTGGCTATGCCCCAGTGTGATGGTGTGCAAATCTGTACCTGCTGCAGCTCAAGGGCAAATTTTACCTCTGCAGGTGGAAAACAACTCCAGGGCTTCTGTGGGTTGGGGGCAGGCATGGCAAGGTCTTGTGACATCTTGTGACAGCCAGGATAGACAACAGGATTATTATTATTATTAGGATCTTGTTTCACATGGAGGAGCTTCTGGTGACTCTTCCCTTGCCATGGATATGCTCCACATCCCTTACTGCGGATTACATGGGAATTGATCAAAACCGTTATAGCAATGTCTTGATGAGTTTGCAGGAGGCATGAAGCTGCAGGTTTGGTAAGTGAACAATCTCATGTGTCTCAATGTGACTATTAGCTACTGAGCTTAAAGACAGTTTAAATAGAACCATGAGCTATTTCATTTTTGACCACTTAAAAGATGCATCTGTCTCATTGCATGGTGTTGAACTACTTCTCATGTCTGTACAAGGTCTCAAACCCATCTGCACTAACTCGCATCTTTCCACCAGACAATTTAAATGTAAGTGGATCTTGTCAAAGAGCAAATCAGTGACACTCTGCAAATTTAGCATGTGGGCAGTATTAGACATCACTGTTAATATCAGAATAAACAACATATAGAGTGCTAAAAAACTTCAGTTTTCCCCAGGGCACTCTTTAATTTCTCTGTTTCTATTTTGATCAGAATTTAAGGTGACTATAGCACAGAAATTCTGTGTCATCTTTTCTAAACTTAAGCTTTTGCTGCAAAAGACATGCAAGATCCTGTCAGATGAATTTGAAACAAACTCATTCCTCTTGAGAGGGGAAGTGGAAGTTTCTTGACAGTAAGAAAGGGCTTAATGTGTTTAAGTTCTACAACCTATCTTCTCTGGCTATGAAAGATCCCAGACATTCTGTAGATTCCTTGCTGTATTTGTCATTTGGAGGTCTCAGACCAAAAATAACATCCACAGTGTCACTGGCTACTAGTGTTTAAGCACCTGAATTGCTCCCTAACTAGGAGGTGGCTTAGGAAGAGTCAGGTGATGGTTAGGGACCATGTGCTGCAGTCAGAGGTGGTCCTTAGTGTCTGGAAGCCAGCCCTTTCCTCATCTGTATAGCAGTAGTGCCAGGAGCTGGTGCTTGGTCTCATGGATTATGTCAGCTAAGTGGAAAATAGTACTGGTGACACAGTTCTGGTGATGCCTGTTCGTTTGAGGGCAGAACAGGCTGCTGCTGGCCCAGATGCCTGGTGAGACAGGTGAGCATATAGGGTGGAAATCCATACCAGCAGCTTCAGTGGTGACTCCCAAGTATAACTCTGTGAGATGAAAACATCTGGAATAATAAAAAAGTGAATGTGCAAGTAAACAAGTGTAGATTCGATGACTGTTTTAGTCAAATGTGTAATTCTCTTTGAAGAATATGGAAAACACCAAATACAAAAGTGGTGACTAATTTTAGAAATTTGAGCCTCATCTGAGTATTTTGCCTCTTATCATAGCCTCAGAGAAAGTTTGGGTTGAAAGGGGCCCTAAAGATCACCTAGTTCCAATCCCTCTGCCATGGGCAGGGACACCTTCCACTAGACCAGATTGTTCAAAACCCCATTCAGCCTGGATTTGAAGACTCCCAGGGGTGTGGCATTCACAACTTCTTTGGACCATCTGTTCCAGTGCCTCACCACACTCACAGTAAAGATTCTTCACATTCATTTTTTTTTTTTTTGCTCACTTCACATTCATTTTTTGTTTGCTCACCGCTGTTGTCTTCAACTACTGTTAAGGCACCTCTGTGGGTCTCCTTTGATAATAGTTTTTGGATCTCACAATAACAGCTCTTTCCCTTCTTCTGGGGGAGCCTCTACTTCCTCTGGAGTGCCCTTTCTACGCTGCTGTGTAGCCATTTTTCATCAGCTGGGAGGTCACACATAAACAGGTGCACTTCCCAAAAGCAATCGTGTGTATTGACCATTGCAAGCCACCTGCCTGGCTCTGCTCTCCGTCATAATCTAAGGCTCCTGAAAGGAACACTTCACTCTTTCAGTTCAGACATCTGTATTTTTCTGAATATGTTTTTCAACAGGCTAGTTGGAATGGAAATAGACGGTTTTCTCACTTACTGTACCTTATTCCAGCACCTCTTTCCACAAGTTATGTTCATAATGTCCCAGTGCATATATAGCAATATGTGAATGTGAATGCATTGCACTGGTGGGACAATGTCTCAGGTCAGTCTACAGATTGAGATGCACCAGGAACTCCAGCCAAACTGCTTTTCTAAGCCTGTAGGTGAAGATGCTGTAAGATGAAAAAGCAGATTGGAGTGTTATTTAACTATGTGTGTTGAATGGGGATGTAGGGGTGGATATTATTTGAATAGGCCTGTAATTTTGCTACAGTTAATTACTGGTTGTGGATAGATTAGTGAAAATAGACAGAAGTTCTTTGGTGTTGAGATGCTATCTGTTCTCCACCACTTAGAAGACCAGCTCTGAACTCTACTCAGCAAGGGGAAAGTTTTATTGGAGAGGATATACCAAGTGTTTCTCTCCCACAAAGGCCTTTCCAGTGTCTTCACTCCTGTGTCTGATTTACAAGGGACAGCAAAGAGTATGACTTGTCCAAGATGCTCATTTGGATGTCTGTCTCTAGTTCAGAGGAAAACATTTAACCCAGAGCCTGTCCCACTGAATCACCACTGCACAGCTCTGGTACCTGTGTGGTGTCTCACACCGGGCACATGTGTTCAGCAGAGCTGCCTGAGTGGCACTGATGCTCACCCCACCCTAGGATGTCCCTTGTGAGTCTGTTTCCCCAAATCCCGCAGTTTGTGTCAGGTTGCAGAGTTCACTGAGATCAGTGATGGCAACTTACTTTAGTGCACGCTTTAAACAAAGGCTATTTTTAAGGGGTTCTCTGAATTATGCTTTAGGAACTCAGTTTCTCACAAGTTCCACATTAGAGATACTGTGATTTTACCTCCAGTTGCAGACATATTGATTTACACTCAAAAGAGAAAAGGAAAATTGATTAGAATGACTGCAGTGCACATGAGTTAGGTCTGCAAGAGGAAGGCTGGAGGAAAGCTGCAGCCATTTTATGATATGCAGATTCTCTTTTCCCTGAACTCAGTCTTGAAAAAAATAAACATTCTTATTTTAATGAAGAGGTTTAGTGACCCTCTGTTATAAGCTTCACAGCCTACACAGTTCTGTGGGCACGGTGGCAAAGATCGATCACTGCTTGGACACACCGTGTGTTCGTATTCCACTGGTGAGGCACCTGTCATGTTATGTATTGATTTTTCTTTTGTTTGTCAAAGGTACACTTTATGTATGGAAACTAATTTTCTACTCCCTACAGGAAAAAGAACAAAGATCCTTTGTTTCCAATGAGCTTTAAATGAAAATCCAGAGCACATAATTAGGTAACTTCTTAGCTCCCTAACACTGCAGTTCGTGCAGCATTGTTTCTTGCCTTGCCCAGCTCTGAACACTGTTTACCTGTGACCCTTTCACCAAAGCAGGACACAGGGTGCATCTGTCTCCTGCCTGTTAGCATCCTGGTGTCTCCTGCAACAGCCTGTGGTTTCTGAAGTGCTGGTGAACAAGACACCCTCCTCGAACAGTTGCCAGCCTAAGCAGGTAGACACACCAACTCTGAAAAATTGCCAATTCTGTATGTGGCTAACACAGTAGATGTGGATATCTTGACAAAACCAACTCAGATTTCCTTGCTTCCATTTCCTCAGTGGGCTAGGGCATTTCTCTTGTTGAGAGCCCTGTGCCATGCCCTACTTCTCCTTTCTTTGCTGCTGGTGTTTTTTTTTGTTTGTTTGTTTGTTTTTGTTTTGTTTGGTTGGGTTTTTTGTTTGGTTTTTTTTTTGTTTGTTTGGGTTTTTTCCAATTTCTCTTTTTCCTCTCTCTCTCATTCCAAGGTGCTGAACTTCTGTACTAATCTCTTGTCAGTTGAATTCCTAATCAGCCTCATCAGGTGAATTTCTAATCAACCTCACTGAGCAATCCTTCTGCCAAGCTGTGTGTTGCTTGACTTCAATCTGTTTGTAGTTCAGAAGTGAAAAACTGCCTTCCCCCAAGATCTAGACATGTCTTTGTCCAAAGGTGTGTCACATAAGTGGATGGTCATCAAAGTTTAATGACCTTATTAGTACTTGTTTACAGAGTGCAAAAGCAAGCACTTTCACTTTCTGTGAGATATATATCAAAACAAACGAAAAAGGGAAAGGAAATGGTAAAGGACACTACTTTTCAAGACAACTTACAGCCCCAACTGAGCTCATCTGAGTTCACCGATAGGTGAACTGCCCTTAGCAGAGAACAGCAATACTGTTAATTATAGATAATTTTCTTCACTGCCACACCTTAAGTCCTGTGAATGTGTATATACATCACTCTAAATGTGTATTATGTTTGTGTGTATATATACACAGTGTATGTGAGAGATCAGTGAAACTATACAATCCAATTAAGAGTAAATATTTCTTCAGTTTCAGATGACAGCAAAATGTCTGCAGGTCTTCTGAGAACTCACGAATATTTGATCTTTGTCAAGGAGGTAATGAAGGAAGACTCTAAAAATGACTCCCACACTGAAAAAATTGTCCTTAGGCTGGACCATGAAATATAAACATCAAACCCATTGTTATAGTTATTAATTCTAGTTATATATTTCTAGGTTGCTGTAACACCTATTCCATTTGTGTGGAACAAAGTGAACTTCTTCCTTGAGTGGTAGGTGGGGAATAATTGAAGGTCATGTATGGTGCAATGTGTCATCTCAGGGAAAGCTCCTAAAGACTTTGGGGTTCACTGGGAAGGTTCACCTTACCTAAACTGAAGGAACTGAAATGTAGGTGCCCTAAGACCTATGTAAGTCACTAAGGTTTCCTCTTTAGTAGGAAAGAGAAACAGGCAAAAGTCATGCTGCAAAAGTCTTAACCAGCAAGAAGACTGTCTAAAATAGAAGAAATATGCTAGTTCAGGCACAGCATAGTAGTGTAAAGGCATAGAAGGTCCTAGGGGAAGGAAAAATATTCCATGCTTTGCTTTCACCATTAGTATTTCTGAAATGAATGTTTGAGAAAATAGGAGAAAACTGAGAGTCTTCATGGCTGTATTTAGTATAATGAACTGCGTTTCTTTAGAGGACAGCCATGAGTGAATTTTGAGAAGTGGTGAGCTCAAAATGCAATACAGATGGGGAGACAGGGCAGCCAGCCCATCCGTCAGGTCAGCTTAGACCCTAAGCACTTTGGAGAAATATATTATGATGTTTAAGTGTAACTGATAACTCCATTTTACTGGTATATATTTTTCCTGCTTTTTAGCTTTTGTCTCTCATATTTTCAGATGTCTTGCTTTATTAAACTTTTTTGGTTTTGTTGATGTTAGAAAGTATCTCTAACAGGCATAAAGTGCTTTATTACTCCAGGATTGACTAATTTAAAACTGATAAGGTGCCTGCTGGTAGAACACATGCAAATCCCTGAGACTTAAAAAGCAGAGCATGTAGGTCAGCATGGGAGCCAGTACTGTCAAGACCATGCAAAGTGAGCAAAATGAGGTGAAACAGCATCCCTGTGGCATGGCACAGGCCCCAGAAAGGCATCTGCTGCTCTTAGCTCCTCCTCTGACTACTTTTGAGACTTCAAAAATTTTCCCATCCCATGCAAACACAGTGCAAGGCTTTCAAAGCATGAGAGAGACCGTTTTGCTGGTACCACTGTATTAAGAGTACCGAAGGAGGATATTGAGGGATGAAGATCAGTACATTGTGCTTACTCTGGGTGAACAAGGGCTTGACTCACCATCATCCTCTTCCCTAGTTGTTCCTGTTACTGGGTCTCCTCAGGTGGGATCTGTCTCTTGCTCAGTAGAGTCTGCAAAGACTTGTCAAGTAATACTGATCCATGTTGCAAGCTCCTCTGAAGATTTGCAAGTGTTTGTTGCTTCTGTTGTTTTATCTGTATGTCCTGAAGGAAAAATTCTGTACTGAAAATATAGTGACCTTACCTAGTCACACTTTTGTTGTGATGTCCATGGACTGCTCCTCTGAGTGACCTTGGGAGGTAACTTGAGAAAGAGAATGGTTTGCAATTACTCTGCATGGTTGACTTTACCATGTTAGCTCATATCCTAAAAGGAGAAAGAACAGTCCATATCTCATAGAGTTTTCTCCAGTTGTCTTTTATTTGTTTTAGAGGAAAGGATCAACATGTATGTCTTTCTGTAAGGCAGGCTTTATTGCCTCCACAATCTAGCAGGCTCAGTTATGCTCCTTAGTGTACAAAGGAAGAATACTGCCTTCTGCGGAGGGAAAAACAAATTAAACAAAATAGTGAGTCTCTGTAGAATGGGTTGTATGGGAACTCAGACTAAATGATAATAGTTGTTTCTTGCTCTCTGACATGGTTTTGCATCAGTGACCCTGGAAGTGATTTCTGAATGCGACACTGGAGGGAGAAACCAGGATTGTCGGCTAGAATGGACACTGAAATGTTTGAAGAAATCTAGCCTGCCAGCTGCACCTTTAAATCCTTTGAGGTTCATCCTTCAGCTATTTCTCACAGTATTAGTTACTTGCAGGTACACATGCCAAAGAAATACTTACAAAGGTGCACATGGGCACTTGCTCACCTTCCTCTGTATGACAGACAAAAGAGGTTTCCTAAATCAGCCTACATGCCATTTCTTTTCTAAATATAGATTTTTTTTTTTCTGCCAGCAGTGAGAAAGAAGCTAGTCAACAGCATCCCTTGTAAGAAACCTTAAACATTTAAGCAGCTTGATTAATTACTTAGGGATTCCCTCGGGCTGTTACTAAGGTAACAGGAGTAGAAGTGCTTAAAGATGGCTGAATATCCTGTGTGTGCTGGAGGATATGTGGGGGCTTTTCAGTAGCACCCTGCATTGTGAGTTTTGTACAGTATTAATATAGAAAATAAAAAGTGTGTGCATATGTAGTCATGAAAATGCAGAGCCCACACAGCCCTATGAATCCCCAGCTGCATCTGCTGAACACAGAAAAAAAATCTGCTTTGGCTTTCGGGAGAATGTAACAGGAAAGGAATTTGGAGGGTGCAGGGCACATATCTCTTTCTAGCTCCGCAAAGCCTTCATTTTTCTGGCTGACTTGAAATATTTTCTCCTTCTCCCTTACCAGACAGCACTGACCGAAGTCTAGCTTCCTGCTCTCCAACCCTCTCTTTCCTGCTGAGCCAACCCAAAGGCTTGAAAGAACTCATGCTGAATTAGTAATTTTTTTATTCACAGATATTCATTTGCTTTTTATCATGTTCCCAGCAGTGACCACAAGGAGAAACTCAAATTTCCAAGAGGAACCACTTGAAAACGTGACACTTGGAGGGCTTTATGCTGTGAGATGCTGAATACCCATAGCTCTCACTTGGCACTTCACAGGATACTTATGACTCAAGCTGTGCAAGAAGTTATTTCTTCTGGTTTATAGACCCTGCCCAAAAAATAACTAATAAACATTCTGGAGGAACTGAAATAACTTCTGAGAACATCTTTAGGACAAATTGTGAAGAAAAAAAATCAGTCTGAGTGAAAACAATGTTTGAAACAAAAGGTGCCAGCGTGATTTTGACAGAGTTTGATAGCTGTCAGTGCTGTTTGAAAATGTAGTCACAGTATTGCTGTGTGTTACTGCACGTTTTGTGTTTTCTTGCCAAAATTGTTTCATTTAAATTGTTGAGTTCTGCATATTATCTGGCAACCTATGGCTACTGTTGCTCTGCAAAGTCGTTGAATGTGTTTGGTCTGTTGGATGGTTGGCTTAATCGCATAGTCCAGATAGCTCCTTATAGCACAGTAAATAGAAAGTTCTTCATCTCCCCTTTTCTATGCCTTTGTAAATTACCGACTTCAGGGATATTTAGGAGATATGAGCCTTATTAACAAGACATCATCACTACTGTTCTGAAGGATCTGCCCACCCTTGTGTGTTAGGTAGTCAAGATGGAGAAGTGTAACTGTTACTTGTTCTTTTCCCACAGGATACATTTCTCTTTTATAGTCTTTGATAGGACAAAGCTTCGCAGGAAAGATAGAGCAGTGACAGGGTTTCATCCTCTCTTGCAGCTCCACTTTCCCTGGGTATAATTATTTCCCCCTTGAGCAATCCTTGCTCTAGTGATCTTGTTTCTTCCTCCTGAGAATTCACAAAGGCGTTTCAACAAGTGAATCATGGGGAACAGGCAATAGATGATTTTTTAATCTCTTGGGAAAAGGAAGAAAGTGGTGTGTTTTCTGTGGAAGTCTCCTGTGCTGCAGAAGCACATTTCAGCCTCTTATCCAGCAGCACCTCAGGCATTGGTGCCAGTCCTGCCTCCTGCTGCATGTGTGACCTGCCAGGGGCAGCAGCATCTTAGAGGGTGCTGCCCTGCTGGAAGAGGTGAGCTGATCCCCTGCACAGTGACTGCTGTTCCCACAGGGGCTCTGCTGAAAAGACTGCCTGGAGGCAAGACAGCCCTGCCCACCTATCTCACAGCCTGATGCTTGGCAAGAGGCTGAATTCCCACATGGGGATTGCCATGAAAACATGCTAAAAAACCACAACCCACAGTTTCTAGAACCTTCCTGTGTTTACCTTCTTGAAAGTTAACAACACTAAGTTTTTGCCCTAAATTAACCAAGTCCATGGCAAGAGAGTCTGTAAAACACATACAGTGGCAGCCAGGGTGACAGATACATCAGTGTAAGACCATGACACAGGATGGCCAGGTTGGCATACGCTGTAGGACAAGGTGAAACAGTCCCAATCCTCTGCTCTGCATCTTCCAGCTGAAGGATCCAGCCATTCATATGAAGGATGATTTCTAGCAACTTTTCCAGAGGTGTACCAGTGACACACCTGCAAAGCCAGTGAAGACCACACAGCAGGTGCATCAATTCACATTCACGTAGATTAGTTTAAACTGCTGATGAAAGCAGACCAAACCATGAAATGGAGTATCGGAGCTACACTTGCAGCCAGGGTATGTGTCCAGTACTGTTGATTCTTTTGTGGAGATGTTGCCTTTACTCAATAAGTAATAATAAAAAGTGTGAAATGTTGGAGTTTTTAACAGCCTCAAATGTTTGTTCCTTGAACTTGAGTCAGATCCTTAAGATAAAGAGAAAAACACCCTCTTGATATATCCAAAATAGTCCTCAAAGGAGTTTTGACTAAAAAGAAAACAACCTACAAGAACCTTTCTGCTTCAACATCACAATGAACCTGCGAGTGTAATTTTAAATTATAAAAAAAAAAATGAGGGAACATTAAGTTCATGTGGAATTGCAGTAATACTAGAATGAAAAGCTGTGATGACTTCCAACTGTTTAAGAAACAGATGTGGGAGTTGTTAGGCTTCATGTTTACAGCTCAGATTTGAGGTTTTTCAGAGCAACCTGTACAATTTTGGGTTTGTATGGGACAGAGAACGGGAAGTGATAATGTTTTTAGTCTTGCTGTAGCAGAAATAGAAAGTAAAAGCAAAATGACCTGCCCCTTGGCATTTATTTCTTTATTTATTTTCATTTACTTGACTCTTATTTTTGTATTCTGTAAGCTAATTTCCTTGGGAATTGGTAAATAGCAACTTCCTGAAATTTTTTCACCCCTATAAAATCTTGGTATGTTGTAATGATCTCTCAGAGACCATAAGGCATTCAGAGAGACTTTCCCACCCTCCCTACCCCCCACAGAAAACTGCTTGGAAAAGAACCATGATAGAAGAAAATCCAGTACGTGCTATGAAGGAAGAACAGGGGGAATGGCTTTTCCTCGGACGGCTATCTTTTTGTGAATACAGAGTTACCAGACACCATAGGTTGCTCAGAAACATGGAGAAAAATGAGCATGTTATTAACTGGATTTTTGCTACTGGGCTGCTGGGGTAGATCTAGGCACATGCAGCTCTCTGGATACACTCTGATAATACATGAATGGAAAATAAATTAACAGAGGCAAGGAGCGGTGGAAAACCACCAGCAAGTTAAGTAAGAATCCATTTGTGATGCTGCTCCTTAGGGCACTTCTATTATAAATGATTCTTTCTCTCCCCACCACCCTGGTTTGGTTTTGGATCTTTTTTTTTTTCTTTTTTTTTTTTTTTTTTTTTTTTTGGTCAATATGAAAACTAACATGTGTGAACTACCATGGCATGTTGGGGAACCGGTCGAGGATTTCGAGCAATGGATAGCCTTGCACAGCCCTCCAGGAGGAATGAAGAAGCCCGACACGGTCAACCTACCAAGCAAGCTGATCCATTAAGCCAGATCATGAGGAGAAGCTATACCGGGACTTTTTAAATTTTGAGTTATCCCCAGTTGCAATAAGTATGTTTGCAAAAGGCATTATTGAATTTCCCCCATTGGTTTTTAGTCCCCTAGTTACTATCCTCCTATTGGTCCCAGTTCTCCCTAACCTCATTGGTCAGTCCGTGGTGCAATGCTGCTGCACCATATAAGGCTGACCACTCCCCAGTTTACCCATATTTGTATTGTATCCACCCCTTTACCTCCTTATTTGTCGCATTCCGCCCCTTTCTCCGCCCAAGTTCCAGAACCCTCCATCCTCACCCTATAAAAGTCTGATGTGCCCCCAATAAACTGGTTCACCACTGTTCACACCCATCCCTCTGTGTGGACCGTCTCCTTTCTTCCTGCTGAACGCGGCAATGGCATAAAGGCACAGTGAAGACTTTTTTCACAACAAGATCAGCTCTATTCTCCTGTGCAAGGCTTACCTTGGCAAGTTTGCCTCATGGTAAAACTAAAATTGCCTTGACTTCACTGCATTTCTGTCTCAGGATAGCTGTATTAGTTAACTTGTTAATGGTGAAGATAAACTTTTACACTGTGTTTTTCAGCAATCTTTCAAGTGAAAGTCAAATTTTAGCTTTGGAACTGATGCTGGAAGATCAGGTTTTCCAAATGAGTAATGAATACTGATTATTTATGAATGATAAGTACAGACTTGATCCATTACTGTTCACTTCTTTCTTGACTTATCTCATATTCCCCTTTACATCAACATTTTTTATCTTTATTTTGGCTATACTCAGCTGAATCAAAGTGGAAAAGAATGAAAACTCAGTAGAAGATATTTTCCGCAGTCTTTCATCTCTGGAAATGCTTTTAATTACTAGAAGAGTTTACTCTTAATGTGGATTTATTGAGCTCTAGACAATCTTTCAACATTTCATCTGAGGCAGAACACTCACTTTAAAGTGCTGGTGATAGATGTTTGCTGCTGATGTTGTAAGCAGTTTAGGCCCAGATGTAAGCACTACTTTATGAAAGCCATTTTCCTAGCATCTATCTCTGTAAAAACAGAAAGGTTGCAGGTGCAGATCCAAACCAGGATCATCAACATGCCAAAGTAGCATCACTGGAACACTCTAAAGGCACAAGAGACATAGATTTTGGCAAAGTGCAACAGCAAAACACAAGAGAAGGGAAAAGATGAGAGCATCCATCTGCATATAGCAAAAAGAATACCTCCTTCAGTGACAAGACGCAGCCATAATGATGTTTTAATTCAGTTGAAGATAGCTGACATTCTTCTGAAAACTTTCAGAGTAACACTACCTGTGGAAGAAGAGGAGAGGAAAATTAAACATTTTTTTCAATGCAGATGATGGCTGATAACTGAATAACAGTCTAAGACAGTCTAAGAAAGGCACAAAAAGACAGTTCTGGGCATATGAGCATGCATGATGAGGATTATTATTTTAATGGTGCCACAAGACAGTTGGCCAAGGCTAGTAGGGAAAGAAGTGAGATCCGCGGAGACCTTGGATAACAACAAATGCAAAATATGGTGATCGTGAATGCTAATGTGAATTTCTGAAGGCTGTTTGTGTGAAAAATAAAGATTCCACTTGGTCTCCAGTGGGCAGTTATGGCATAGCTTATCCAGCTGTGTCATGTAGCAGTTTCTGTGCTGTGTTACCTTGTTTGAGAATTTGAAAAAGTTGGGTGTTATTGCAGGTGTTCTTGTGTATTCAGGGCTTCTTCAAGACCTGGTGGATGTTGCCACAGCCTATGAGGGAAGCAGGGGAGAGGATCTATAGGGCTGTGTATCCATGTATGTATCACCTGATGTGGGAGCATGGCCTGTCCTCAGTAGGATGGTCATAGAGAGCTTAGATTTCTAACTTGTGCCCATTTGTCTTGATCAGTAAATAAACACTAATTATGCCTTACAAGCATAACAAGACTTACAGTTAAATACCAGGGGTAAGTTTGAGTTGAGAGGGATACAGCAACTGGCAGCAAGCAAAACATAGCGGCTGTAGGAGAAAAGCTAACTAATGAAACTCTGCATTAATATGATTCTTTTAGATTATTCACCTCCTCCATCGCATCCTGTTTATGTTTTAATCACTTTCTCTAAGCTCATACCGACACTCCCTCTTGCTGTCTTACCACCAGATGAACTTTAATAAACTCTTATTATATCTGGAAGCACTTTCCTAGCTCTTCAGAATTTCTTCTTTTACTTACATGTGCGATGCAGAGATGTCAGCCTCCACAGTCATACTTATTGCTATAACTGAGCATCATACTGTTGCTTGTTTGTTTGGCCTTTTTTTTTTTTTTTTAAAGAAATCTAAATTATTCTAGATATTCCAAGTCACTATTTTCTCCCCTCCCCTCCCCTCCCCTCCCCTCCCCTCCCCTCCCCTCTCCTGACTCCAGTGAGCAAGCCATTCAAGTAGACAACCCATATTTCTTTAGACTTCAGCCAAGAAGTCTCCACCTGAACATGTTGTAGGGATATAGGGGAACATACTGCTTGAGAAAAGAATGCAATATTATTATCTCTCTCCTTAAGACTTCTCCAGCAAGCATAGCCACAGTATATGATCAGCTGTCCTAGGTCCAATTTGGTCCAATGTGATGGAAATTGATCTGTGACTCAGAATTATTTTATGAGCTCTAGGAGCTGGCAGGGATGATTTAGCAGTTTCAAGAAAAGAAAAGAGGCCTTTCAGGGAAAGGAAATACTGCAACATTCCTTGAACAGCAGTGGCAGTCTCCAAAAAGCCCTGTGGGCCCCTTTGGCACATAACTGCCATCAGAAACTGAAAAGGTATTTCTGAAGAGTAGAAATGAACCTTGGTTGCTGGTTCCTGAGAAAACAGCTTCTGTTCCTCCTGAGAGCCATGGCACCCTTACTATTGAAAAAAACCCACGAATGTTCCCTCAAAGAGAGTTGAACAAATAGAAGTGTTGGGATGATGTCATGGGGTTTTTTTTTGTGTGTGTTCACCTACTTCACATTTCAATGTCCTGTTCAGGAGCTTGAATAGCATTTGGTTTGGGGAGTTTTCTGTGTAAATTAGCTCAGATTTGGAGGGCTTTCTAGCACTTGTATTTCCTTCTGACCTGAATGCTGCTGGAGACATGCTATAGGGAACAGAAGAATTCAGGATAGAGTTTCATATTTACTATTGCTTTTGCCAGGTGAGATTCGGAAAACAATCCTAGAAGCTGAAAATCTCCTTATAAACACTGTGTTTGTGTGTCTGGTTGTGTTTCAGGAAAGACAGGAATAAGGCCAGTATGGAGTATTCAAAGGTATGTTTTTCTCTCATGTGATGCCAGTTTCAGACAATGCCAACTTTTTGTTCTACCTTCACTCTATGTCCCATCTCTACACTGCTGTTACGGCTCCCCAGTCAGTCCTACCAAGAGCAATACCAGAGTAGCCAAAGGGGAAGCAAGACTTCATGATGAAGGGCAGTAGGAAAGGAGAGAAGAAAACTTAATCTGTCTTTACTTCTGAAAAGATGCATCAGAGAGCTATATCCTTGAGAATTCAGCAATGAAACACTGATGAATGGGTTTGTTGTTGAAAAGAGAATAAGTTACCATTGAGTCTCTGACAGTACAGCTGTGGTTTTTTTATGTGATGTCACTGGCAGTAAAAAGTAGTGGCCAACCTTAATTTTTGTTACTCAGATCTGCAGTGGTGGTCCTGAAATTGCAAAGGCAGGTGGTTTGTCATAGAGAATAGTAATTACAACAGTAGTAATTGAGCAGAGGACTAGAGGTTTGAAAAACTGGTTGCATGGTTGGGCTCAGAGGGGCGTGGTTAAAGGTTCACACTTCACCTGAAGGCTGGCTACAAGTCAAGTTCCACAGGGGTCTACACTGGACCTACTTGTGATGTTCAGTACATTAATTACTGACCTCGAGGATGTGAAGGAGTGCACTCCTAGCAAGTGTGGCAATGCAGCCAAACTGGTGGGATCAGTCAATACTCTTGAGGACAGTGGACACCCAGAAGGACGCAAACCAGCACTATGCACATGGTCACAGGAGTCCTTTGACATTCAGCCAGGATGAACGAAGAGCCCTGCACTTGACCCCCTGCATTAGTATGGGCTAGGCCAGGGAGAAGCTCTTCTGGATAGGACCAGGTGTTCTGGTGGCTTTTAGGCCAAACATGATCCATCAGGGAGCTCTGGCAGTAGGACTGGAACACTTACCACAGGAGGAAAGGCTGGGGGAGCTTTGGGGGCATCTGATGGTCATCTTACACACAGTCATGTTAGTCATGTTATTACCAAATGTGTTCTTTACTAAGCATGCTGCTAATTTTATTTTTATACTTTCCTTGTATTTTAATTCTCTATTCTAATTTGGCCTTACAATTCAGTAGCTATTTCATTATGCCAGAACAATTTGATTTGCTTGTAATTTCGTTACCTATATTATTTTGCAGGGACAATATTAATTACAGATATTCTTCTGTCATACATCTGTGAGGTACTTATTTATCATTAAGAAAAAATACTACTCTGCCTCTTAAAACAGTTTTATAATGCTAACATGGAATAATTCTTTATAATGGTTACTTACCAGACATCTGTAGCAAGAATATGTGCAATGGCCTGCTCCAAGAGCATAAAGCAACCATGAAAAACTTGTAACAGTATCAAATAATAGGCAAAACTAGGTATTTGAACATGTTACTTTCACTGTATAATGCTACTTGCTTTTTTCCTTTTGCTTGCAAACTTAAAGAGAGTCTCTGCTAGGCAATGGCTGAGTGCCAAAATATGATTCTTTTTCCTTATGCTTTTTCTTTCACATGTTTCCAGACTGCGATCTGCATGTGACTTCTTGAATTGTTTTGCTTGTTATAGCCATGGTTTTTATAAGCATATAAATGGCCATTTCTGGAAATCTAAAGTCTGGTTCCTCTTTTTTGATGTTCATTGTATTCTGTAAGATTCCTACTCTGAGTCCCTGCAGAGAGATTATGGGAGTAATCTAGAATCATTCAATATTATTTATTTTCAGTGATAGTACAGTATATCAAGTTCAGGGAATTCACCACACACTCATGGTATGTAAAATTATTTATGGTGAATGACAGGTGAAGATATTTCTGACAGACAATTCAGACTTGCAGTACTATTCCTAAATGCATCTCCTTCTCCTTGGTTCTTCGGAGATTACATGCCCATGCTTAGCTATATCCACACCTTCCCTTCCTTTATATTTATGCGTTTTTCTGCATAAGAAATTCTGAGCATAGTTGAAGCTGTAAAAAAAGGACTAGTGGCCCATAAAAACAGGCAGGTGGGATTCTTTTTAACCTATAAAGGCTTTGCTAATTCCCACTATCTGTCAAATGGGATTTTATAGAGGAATTAATTTGTTTTGAAACATCAGCAAAGTTATAGGAGTCCAACAAAGAGCTGAAGCATCAAACCCATTAATGGGAGAGTAGAATAGGATTCAGCTGACACAGTGTGGCTGTCTTGAGTCTAGGTGTTGGCAGAAGAGCCAGGTGTCTCTCCTCTCTTCTCAGATCAGTGGAAAGAAAGACAGTTCACAGTGATATTCAACTTAGACTATAGCATTAGCTCAAGAAATATTAGATTAAGAAATTATTTTTTGTCTCTGACTACAGACAGAATCTAGGGGGCCTAATTCATGTATCCACATGGCATATATATAATATGAGATAGGAGAACTCTCTCTTCAGATATGCCAAAACTTCTTCTGAGTTTCGGCTTGAAACAAACAAGATTAGGAACATTTTTCTTCATCTGCTTTAGCAGTGGTTTAAGAACGAAAATGCGTGAAGAGATTAGTTGTTTTTAAAAGGTTTATGCATTCTTGAAAACTGACCACTGAAGCTGTTCTGAGCACTGTCTTTTGTAATGGAACTGAGCAAGGTACAAATTTCTTGAAATTTGAAGACTTTGATACAAACAGGTCACTTACATTTAGTTTTAAAAAACTTTATTACTGGAAGGAGCATTTGGCTTTGTTCCAGGACTGCTTATGACACATGACTTTTTAACAGACTTCTGAGATATTTATTTCTGAAAATGTCTGTCCTAAAGTTCTAAAAAAGTCTTTCTGACAGGATTCTGGTCCTGTTGCCATTTTAATCCAAAATCTTTTAATGGATAGTCCTCATGGGACCATGAATGCAATATTTAAGATAGGAACATATTTAACCTTTGCAAAGAACAAATGCTAATGCTGTTTTATAATCTGCTACTTGCCTACTCCAGCATCCATATCCTTTTATCAGATTCTACTTACTCTGTGAATTCTCCAAAGTCTTAGGAACATGTCCAGTGGAAGAGGTTCCACTGATTTCTATGGGCTTTGTTAAGTCCTAAATCTGCAAGAAGTCTGTATAAAATAATTCTAACATTTGTAGCGCTGCACTGTATCTGGTCAAGTTCTGGAATTCTACCTTGTGACTGTAGAGTGAGATCCATTTTCATATACAGAATCACATAATCATAAGGTTGGAAGGGACCACAGTGTGTGATCTGGTCCCACCTCCCTGCTCAAGCAGGGTTGTCCTAGAGCACATGGCATGGGATGGTTTCCAGATGGTTCTTGAATATCTCCAGTGAGGGAGACTCCACAACCTCTGCAGACAATCTGTTCTGGTGCTCAGTCATTCACACAGTAAAGAAGTTCTTCCTCATGTTCAGGTGAAACTTTCTGTGCATCAGTTTCTGCTTGTTGCCTTTTGTCCTATTGTTTGGCACCACCAAGAAGAGTCTGGCTCCCTCCTCTTGGGACCCTCCCTTCAGATACTTACAGACATTGATAAGGTCCCTTCTCAGTCATCTGTTCTCAAGACTGAACAGACTGAGGTCCCTCAGCCTATCCCTGTAAGAGAGATGCTCCATTCCCCCAGTCATCTTTGTTGCCCTCCACTGGACCAGCTCCAGGAGCTTGATGTCTCTCTTGTACTGTGGAGCCCAGAGCTGGACAAAGCACTACAGATGCACCTTACCAGAGCTAAGTAGAGGGGCAGGATCACCTCCCTCTACCTCCATCCCAGGATATCACTGGCCTTCTTGGCCACAAGGGCACACTGCTGGCTCAGGGGCAGTTTGTTGCCCACCTGGATGCCCTAGGTCCTTCTCCACAGAGCTGCTTTATTGCATGTTAGCCCCCAGCCCGTACTGGTTCATGGGGTTATTCTTTCCAAGGTGTAGGACCCTGCTTTTGCCTTTGTTGAATTCCAGGCAGTTCTTTTCTGCCCTGTCCCCAAACAGGCTCGAACTACCTTTTGAGTTATTCTGGAGTGACAAAAAATTTCTCTAATGTGGAAAAGTGTACAGCATTTATAAAGGAACTAGAATGAGTAGTCTGTGACTAGGTTGTACTCTGTTATTTTTAGCATACTACTTTTAAAAATAATACTTACAAAACTGATAACACTGTCTTGCAGGGAAAACATTGCTTTCATAGGCCATAAACACTGAGAATTCTTTGGACAAGGTGTAGATTTTCCCTGCTCCTGACTGCAACTACTCAGAGGGCACTGGGAAACACTGGGTATAAGCCAAAGAGCTCATAAGTGTTTTTATTCCAATTTCTTGGCACAAGTGATTGATACCGTGCTTGTAGTAAGAAGCTAATGAGTCTTTGCTTAACAATGAACACTATCAAGATGAGATGAAAGTCTAATGCAATTCATTCTGCTTGGAAGAATTTTTTTGTGAAGTGCCTGTCTGAAGAGCAGATACCTCACTTTGATCATGAATGATGTCTTTAAGCTGATGTGGACTGTAAACCTTTATGAATGTTTTCTTACCTTACCTGATAGGGACAAATTCTGTGGGTTATGAAGTGAGTTGGCTATAAAAAGCTTGAACGTGGTTTAGTGAATGAGGTCACATGGCAAAAAGAACAGGTGATTCCACCTATGTTCTTGTGGTCAGAAAGTTCAGGTCTACCAAGACCAACATCATCTGAAAGGGAGACTGCATTTTTATGGAGTTCTCCACCTCAACAGATTTATTTTTCAGATTTCATTTTTCTCCTCTCTTCCCAACCCTTATCGTTTGTACTAAGGCATAGACCACTCATACATTACTGCCTCCCCACAGTAGTGCTGTTCCCCCCATTTGCTGCAAACTCTCTCATTGCTGTTTGCTATTTTGACTCATAGGGTAATGGTAGCTGCCTGTCCCAGGGGAAAATAGTGTTCTCTGACATTGGAGCTCCCAATGTTTTGACTAAAAACTGAAAGTTAGAGACCCATTTAACTGGTGTGTGCTTTTCTTAGATAAGCTCAAACTCAGTGAGTCTTCATGTGTGAGATTCATGGTCATATTAAAATATCTCTTCAGTCATGAATCTGTACATTCCAGATCTGAAGCAAAACAATCAACAACCTTTTTCAGTCTGATGACGATGAGTTCACACAGATTCACTCTTTGATTGGCAGTTTCTAGTTCACTTGAATGCCAGTTACTTTCCTTCGCTGAATCATGGATCCAACTCCACTTTAATGTTCACACCATCTCTATCAAGTTTGCCCTTAGCAGTAAGTGATTGCATTTCCTTTACCTCCATGCATGTTTCCTAGGTAATCAAATAAGAAATGGTTTAAAGTACAATCATCCTAACTCCTGAGAGAGACCATTCTTTTAAGAGATATTTTTGTATAAATTAACTGACACTAAGAGACATTAATAAATCTATTTAAACCACTGTCTCAAGGAGACTGACCAAATATAACTCTTTTTGAGCATGCTAAATGAAAAAACACTTTCAGAGAAAATAATGATCAGTGAGATCTAATATGCTGCTCCATTTTGTTCAAAATGCACATGTAGATAAATTATCTATCTGAAGAAATCTGTTAACAGATGTACTAAGTGAAAGAGCCATCCAGTCTGAATTGCTAACAGATTAATTCTAGGCATCATGTGAAATATGACTAAGAATCACTGTTTCCTCAGCAACACTCTTGTAAAGGACAGCAGTAAATCTTCATGGAGAGAAACAGACATAATTCTTATAGAGATTTCTGTGTGCATACAGTTTTGCCAAAGGCCTGTGTTGTGCTTTGGAAAGTCTAAGGTTGTTATAAACAATAACAAATTAAAGCAAAATTGTGCACTAAAATTAGTGTGTGTCACTGGAAGCATCTTTTAAATCACTGGTATGTTTTATTGGAACAAGATACTTATGTCCTCAAAATATTTAAAAACAAGAATTAATTGACTAGAGTAGACACTTTAGATAAGCCTTCCAGGGAATAGCATTCCCTGAGGTGCTCTGTAAGGGCTCCTAATTCTCTGGCTTCGTTCCATTTTTTAACCAGTGGCTGCCATACATAAGCATACAATGCACCAGGCACAGACACCTCAGGTCCTTTTTGCTTTCCACAGGGATTGCATAGCCCTGCTGCCTGACCAGACAGATTTCCTTTTGCAGAGGTGCCTGAAACCACTTTGAATGGTATTTAGTCAAAATGTCCTTGATCATTTTCCAGAAGGAATAGAAACGTTATCTTGGGGAAATCCTCCCCTTCCATTCAGAAACCGCCTCTCTTCCAATTGTCTGTTACATCTCCTGTTCTCCCACCCTGCAGAACATCTCCATGTCCTGGGATAATGGCAGCAAGTCCAAGTTTACATGGGAAAGCTATACTGGGAAAGTAAGATGTGTATTTTTAGATATTACAAATGAGATTAAGCAATAGGAGACAGGGGAAAGCGTTAAAACTATGTGACCTCTCAAATCTCTGTGGACCAACTGTTTGGGAACCTTTGAGATGGCAAGATACACCACACTGTGAGCAAATGTAACCCTGTTGTTGTTTCCCTTTAAATCCCTAGACTATTAATTCCTTTAAAAATGCAATTAAGAAGAAAAAAAGAGAAAAACAAAAACCAAAGAAACCCTTTCCAGAAATAGTAACTTTTTTTTTTTTTTTTTTTTTTTTGTCAGAGCGGTATTTTTACCACTAATATTTAAAAAGTTTTTGTTCTTTTTTCATGGTGCCCTTGAGAGTACTATATGGTTGGCAGGAATATTGAAATGTGCTAGTATCAAAAAAGGAGCAGTCTAGAAGCTATTTCATGCCAGCACATATCAGGCAAGTGTTTTCCCGTTTGGCAGTTTTGGTGAAAATTTTGCAGGTGGATGATTTCACTTGTCTTTTAGTTTGTGTATGGCTTTAACATGGATCATGTTGGCTGGAATTTGGAAACAACAAATATTTTGAGAACCTTAGATGAAAAGAAAGGATTTTCTTTTTCTCCACTGAGCTGCAAATACAAACTTGGCAGGGAGTAAAGAGTCATGCTTGGTCATATCACTCAGTCACTATTGAAACAGAAATGCCCTTTTGCAGAGTTCATCCAACAGTGTCACTGAGAAGGAGGGATCATCCTAGTGCAGACAATACAGAAAGGACAGTGTGAAAATAACATTTCCCAGCCCTTCTAGTATTTTTCTCATGTCTTTTTTTGGGGGTTGTGCATTCTCAAGATTAATGGGTATCACTTGTTTCCTTCAAATTTATAGCTGAAATGCAGGGAATAAAGTGCCATATTTGGTAAGAGTAGTTATGATTCAAAACAAAAGTAAAGCCTGGTAAAAGTACCAGACTAGCAATCCACCTTCCATTATCATTATCTTAATTGCCCTTGAGCAATGTAAATATCTTACGTGGACACATTATATACTTCATCCAATTTAAATTTTGGACCTTTTATGAAAGTCTATTTAATTCATCAGGCATCTTAAGAATGTGCAAAAAAAAAAAAAAAAACAAAAAATCCTCTTAGTGTCTGAATCTCAGTCTGAATAGAAATGATGATATCCAAAAAACAAACTCAATCTCCAGTCCTACAGTCAGTTCCTCACAAGAAAAACCAGATAATTTTTCATAGACTCACTGAAGTGTACTATACTCAAATACAAGGATTCCTTTATGTAAATTTTAACTCAAGACCAGAGCCACGAGGAAAATTATGAATTACCTTATTAACTATTAATAAAAGCAATGGCAGTCTAATTTACAGGATTATAATGGAGAGGAGGATGAGCTTTACTGCTCTTTACTGCTTTACTGTTGAAAATAAACCAAGCAAGTAAAATGTGAAGCACTCTTCCCATGACTTTTTGGAGGCTGCCACTAGTATCCCTTGTTCTGTTGGTAAAATTAGACATCTGCAGTGGGAGTCATCACAACATCAAGGCTAAAAACAGTTTTGGTGTGCAGGCAGATGAGAAATCTGTACAGAAAGCAAAGGAGTCTGTTGAATCTGGCAGGAGTTTTCCTGTGTGACTTCAATTATAAAGTCATAGCCCTGGCACCACATTCACTGTTGCTTGCAAACAAATAATTTGTCTCCTCCATTTTCCTACCAGGCCCTGTACAGTCTTGATGACACACAGGACATATTGTTGAGATTGCCTCCCTTATTTGACATGGTAGCAATTGAAATGCAACAGTTTACAACAAACTAACAAACTCTAACTCCCGTGTCACTTTTTTAATTTTTTTTTAATTTTTTTTATTTTTTTATCCCTAATGGAGCAGAAAAAGGCAAAGCCACAGTTTCTCTCCTCATTCTGAGTTTCTGCTTTTTCTTCCCTTTCCCCATTCCTTTTTTTTTTTTTTTTTTAAGAAATATGTTCAAAATAACAACATGCACTTAATCTAGATAAGAGTGAGATAAGGCAGTAGTGTGTTTTGTTGAATAAGTGGAACAGGAAAACTAGTTCCTTTGATTTCAAATTTTCAATATTTCCAGGTTAATTGTTTAAAAAGTTATTTCTTGCAAGTGACACCACTGGAGCCAATCTTATATGATTTCCTTTAACTACCACTAGCTTCTAAAGGAGTTCTGTGTATTAAGTTTTTCAGGACTGACTGTTTTACTCATAGATATAGAGGAAGTCACCCTGCAATTTTTGGGTTTGAGTTAATCTGCAGGATCTTCCTAGAGACCTGACTGTAAAGTATGAGATCACACAATGACATCAGTGTATCCAGACTCGGATCATGGGACTATATACCTACAATTATATTCAATCACATATATAATATTGAATGGTATCTCAAAATATGTGAAAACATATAACTATTTTGCACAAAACTCCCTATTTTGCTGGTTCTGGCAGGTCAAACAGTCCTCCCCAGAGCAATCCCATGCCTATGCACCAGCACCTATTGGCTGAGATGCTAAGTAGGATCAGACAGACTGATCCTCCAGCCTGGTCCCTGCTCCCTGGTCCAGCCCACTGCCTGCTCCCCAGGTGACCCACAGCCTGTGCGCTGGAGTAGGTGGTGTGGGGGAGGAGGGGTCCAGGAGACCGAAGATGGAGCACTTCTGCTTCAAGTTTCTCACTTTGGGATCTCAGCTTGTTCTTAGAACGTCAGCGTGAGCTTCTAAAGATAAATTATTACGACATAACTGAATCTTTTTTGAAGAGGAATTGATACCATGCTTCATGTAAGAACTGTTACAATGTATGAACTATTATACCTTTGTTTTGAAGGACTTTGTCCCTGGTGAGGTTATTAATATGTTGCTTTATTATCAACCCCAGAACATCCATATATGTGATCAAAACTATGCCTTATGCACCAGCTCTTACTATATTTTTAACCTCTTAAACAGTTCTATCATGTTTCTCAATTTAATTTATATCCTTGATGATTTTCTACATATGAATTCTTTTTTCTTTGTGGTGTGAAAGGAATTTTGCTTCCATAAAGGCCATGAAGCTTATCAAAATGAAGTCAAGTGCTGTCTGTGTTTTCTTGATAGAGTGTGCCATCTATCAAGTACAATTGTTTTGCTGGTACAAAAAAAAAAAACCCCTACTACACAAAACATTTTAACATATTTTGCAGATACTTTATTGCTATAACCTCCAATGGTTGTTAGTCAGCACAAGACATCAGCAGAAACAGGCAGATGAAAACAACCCAGCCATACATGGAGTGTCTTGGAGAAGATTGAGGGGACACTGACCATTGTCAGTGCAGAGTGCAAAGTGCAGAGACATCAGTGAGGAGAAGATGCACAGGTACCCATGTCCCAGTGTAGTCTGTGCTAACAGATGTACCCCAACCACAACACCACATTTAGTACCTTATCTAGTTAAAGTCAGAGACTGTGTGCTTTGTTGTCACTTGTTTGAATCCTAGGACTCATTAGGAAACAAGAATTATTCCAGGGTGATTCAAGCAGAACCTAACCTAACCTTTCAAATACATATAGGGCAGCAGCTGTTTAAGATTCTGCTTCATCATCATGTAAATTATTAGAGTTTTTTCCTTAAATAATTGCCAGTTCACATCTTTGCCTATTATAAATCACTTTATGCCACCGAAAACCCCATCTGATGACATAATTGGAAATATGGGATAAAATGCTAATCTTTGAGAACATCATAGTCTCTTCACAAGGATGTTTCCATAGTAACATAACCATCGTGATACAACCATGGTGAATGGGGTGTTAATGTGATTTTTTTTCCTCTTTTGTGATTTTTTAAAATGAAAGTATATGAATGGAGATAGTATAGAAATAATACTAATTGATCCACAAGTAGAGAGAAGGAGCTGGCAAAGTGAATATTGCTACATGTCTAAGGGGGATATATAGACATGCTATGGAAGAGAAGTGGGAATATGATCTCCTAGTATACATTTGTTTTAGATTAAAAAACCTTGACAGTATTTCTATAGATGTATAAAAGTCTCCACCAAAAGCACTATATATTCTTTACAAGTATTAATTTTCTCACTAACCAGAATAGTATTTTAAAGTGCTAAATCAACTGCCTCTGCATCATCTATCACAACCAGAGCCAGTCTCATGACATAATCAACCTAAGTCCAGGAACATCTCTGAATAAGATCGTTCCCCAATGTCTCTCTCCCAAATGTCCAAGTCCTTGAGCAGTAGGACCAATGATGCCTACTTTTCTTAAGCTTTTGTCTCAGGTATCCAATGCACTACAATTTCTAACCAAAGCATTTTTTGACATTTATGGCAGTCACGATAGTGCTCCTGGATGAATTCTCTGCCATTTAATACAAGTTGGCCTCATTCATCTCCCAGTATAAGATCTGACGGGGTCTATCTTCCACACCTTTTTTTGAAACTTTTAGAAAAGTAATGTATTTTAGGTCAATATCCTATCAAACTCCATCCCATAAAACATGGCTGAAACTGATGGGCTAGAAAGTTGCAAAGTGTGAGTGGGCAGGCATGTACACTCGCTGTGAAGACATATCCTTCTTCATTACAAAAAAAAAGATAAATGAATTTCACAATATATCTGAAAAATTAAAATCTGAAACTTTTGTAGACTAATCATCTCATCTCTAAGGTCTTTCACCAGTTGTGTGCTGCCCTGTCCCATCTCTGGCACGTACTGCAGGAGTGCAGGGATGGTGGGATGACAGCCATTGGCTTGGAAAATGCTGAGAGCTGGAGGTCCCATGCAGGAGAGGAGAAAACACCTCTGAAGAGGAAAACTGATCACCAGAGGTATGCCCCACCTAACCACCTATTCAGATTTGCCAGAAGAAATTATTTCTCTACCTGTAGGAAACAATTGCTACCTTGTATGGATATTTTTCAGGGTACAGTGATTTTAGGGACTTTCCCCAACCACAAATGATTTATGAGCCACTTACTCTAACAGCTATGCCAATTAAAACTATCTGTGAATAAAACAAGCATCATCAACAGCCACGTGTTGGTACCGATACCTAAGCTTTCTAAGACTGAACATATTTCCTTCAGATTTGTGTACTGTTTTCAGTTTTACCTACTGCTGGAACTTCATCTGAGTGTTTACTAAAGCCTTGACTGCTCCTTTCAAATTAGCTATCTGTACTTCCCCAGAGGAAAACCCAGGAGAAATTGCTGCTCTTCAAAACCCTTGCCTGCTCTTCTCCTGACACAAGGCTCTGCCTCCTCTGTGAGGATTAGCTGTGCCCTGTTGGGAGCTCCCAGGCTGGCCCCCAGGGTGCTGCAGGGCACCTGAGGTTTTATGCCCCCAAGCCTTACCAAAGAGTTGGGTAATGAGGAACAAATCAAATCTGCCAGCACGGGGGTCATCATGCTCCTCCAGTGATCACCTCGAGGTTCTACCAGCTACCAGGTAGCCAGGAAGCTGCACAGGCCAGAGCACAGGGGATGTGCAGCCATCTCACAGCTCAGACTTTCAGGCTTTAAAAATGACCCAGTTCCCAGACTTGATGCAAGTAAACAATAGCCTCTCTGCTAGACCATCATCACTAAGATTGATTTTTTTTTTCCTGAGCTCATGGGTTGTTTTTTAACTCCAAGAACATCAGAGGCAGGAAGTAAATGTGATGTTGGGCAGTGCCCTGTCTCAGACAGGTTCTCTCAATATCACAGCTGGAGCAGATAGTAGGAGACAGTGTAATGCACCCTTCCCATCCCTGTGAAGTTGAAATCTCATGCAGACTTATTGTCAAATGTCAAATTCTACTCAGTTTTATGATGGCTTTACATTTACCCCACATTTGTAAAAAAAAAATAAAAATCCAGATTTGGGACCAAACTGAAAATCAGATGTGCAGGTTGCAACATCCCATTAATCTGGAGGGACACTGGCTTGGAACAGAGAGATGCCTAACTTCCTATGGGTGACCCTGCAGGGACAGCAGCAGCCCACCAATAGGCAATATCCACTCCAAGAGCAAAATTTGCCAGCTTGGACAGATCGGGGGTGTCTTCCAGACCTGCTCTGGAGCAGGCCAAAGTTGCATGGGTGGTGGCATCACAAGCTAACCTCAAAATCAAAACACACTATAGATCCAGGCTTGTAGCTCTTGCCTGTGGCAGAGATTAGGTGCAGATGCAGAATCCAAAGGCCCTCTAAAACTTCCCTGTTTGGTCTGGCTCCCCCACATTACAGTCTTGGTTAAGCCCTTGAGTAACCTGAGCCAAAGAAGTGCTTTTCTCAAAAGTGTAAAAAGAAAATAATATTGCAAGTACAAAATTGAAACAACCCTAATATTTAAGGGTGTCTACATGACTGAAATTTTTAAGCCTGAAATTTAACAGACCATAAATCCAATAATGTTTTCTACTATCTTTAGGCATTTTTAGAGAGAACTCACAATATTTATTTAGAAGTGTCATTCATTGATCATGTTTATTTTTTTGGTTTTGGTTTTTGTTCAAGTAGAACCTCACAACAAATTTTAGCATGTGTATTTTTAGTGTTTATGGCTGCCAGTTGAATGACTGAATAGACAATATTATTACAGATTATAGGATCAATAATCCATGTGCTAAGAAGGATTTTTGTAAGAGACCATAACTGCTTAAGCTTCAATAAATAACAAGTAACAGAGGAGAGAAATAACAGACTTTCTCTAAATAAAAACAACATTTTTTCTATAGAAAAGTAATACATGTAATATTAAAATCAAAATACATTTTTAAAAAAGGTAAATAGAATGCATACTATTGCTTTGTAAGAGGTTTAAATACATTTGCATGAATTGAATTATGTTTTGAGGCCTGAAAGATGAGAACAAAAGGAGCTTTTCTTGTCTCTGCCCATTTTATCAGCTTCCATGATAAAAAAGAATTTTTTCTTTTTTCCTGTTTGAAGCACAAGTCACAGTCCCAGAGGGAATTCATGAGGCAGGGGAGGAGGTGAAAATAATCTCTACATTTGAATACTACAAAAGCCAACACTTCACAAAGGTATATTGGAGCTGATATTTCATTCAGTTGGTTTTTTTTTTTTAGCTCCCCCACATTCCTTTTTATGAGCAGTAGTGCATTTCCTCTTTTGCAGAGGGAGCATCAGTCTAAACACTGAACATCCTGGCTTTCATGGTTTATAAAAAGAAGTAAATGTGATCAAAACTTTTTTTTTTTCCCTCGGGGATATAGCAGTATCTTTGATTTCCTTAATTATACCCATCACTCTGGAAAGGTCATAGTCTAATTCTGGTTACTATTCTGGGAGCAGAAGGAATAATTCTGAGGGTTTTTTCACCTGCTTTCACAATCCAGCAAGGCTTCCTTCTTTCTTTTACAGGAACAGCCACATCCTCCAGAGATTTGATCGGCATGTGACTAGTCAGTCAACAGGAAATTATTTACAGTTTGATTTTTAATTACTTGTGATAACATGAATGCCTTGAAAATTGTAATCCAAGGACAGACCTCCCACACAGCAAGAAAATTCAGATCATTTAACACTGTGTTGTCACTTACTTCTTATTAACAAGCAAAGTAATCAATCCAGGTTAAATGTCTCTGGTTTTCTTTGGTTTGTTTTCCCATTCTGTGTGTATAGGAAACCCTGAGCACGACTCAAACCAAAATGACAACAGATGACATTTTGCAGGTGAGCTGCCCATACCTCAGGGACCCCCAGTGACCCACAGGCTGAGAAACTGCCATCCACATGATATATCCTGATACTGTCCTTGGGATCCAGAGAGCTTCAGGCTGCAAGTTGCTAGCCCTTTGGCCTAAATCCAGCAACACATTTAAGCATGTGCTTACCATTAAACACCTGAGTTACCCTGTGGGTTTTGGCTGGATTATGCATGTCAGTGCTCTGCTGGGTGACAGCCAGAGCACTCAGCACCGTGCTCTGGTTTCAAGGGGGAAGAGTATGGAGAAAGTTCATCTGCTTGGTGGTGACTAACAAAAACTACAGATCTTTTTAATTGCTGGAGTGATATATTGCTTCCTGAAGACAAAGGAAGTATCCTTTGGCCTTAATGTGATAACATAAGGCTCCACATGATTAGCTAGCTTAATGTGTGACTTTTCTGGCTTTTCCTGTGAAATGACATTGTTGGCTGACAGAAATCTGGATCGTTCCATCATTTCACTAGTTTGCCCCATCCCCCCCTTTGCAATGGATAATGGGTTGAACTAACAGATGCCCTCTTTACAGGCTTAACAAAGGCATCATTATAGTAAACCTACTTGTCAAGGTAATTCCTTTTCTTGTTTTAGTTTCCTCAGTTCCTCTGAAACAATAAGTCCAGCTTTGAACAGCAGTGTGTTTGTAAACACTCCTTCAGAGAGTTGTTATGAGTAGTTTAAAGTTCAATGGGATACTTCAAGCAACCGGTTCTTCTTCTCAGGATATGACCACTACCACTAATGTGATTCACTCCCTATTGATTGTGTCATTGTTTCAGACAACTTGCAATTTAGGAAAAAGTTGGAAACCCTGGTGGTTCTTCCCACTTGGACAGTTCTGAGCTGGGTGATGATTTTGATTATGGAAATATCTTCAGGAATTTTTCTGGTGTGGATGCATGTTGCCTTCCACTCATCTTTTGCTTGGAGGATTGAATTATCACCTTTCTTCTTTTACACCAAAGGATAAGGGTCAGTTGCCACTCTGTGGTTTCAAAGCAAAGGTAGATATTTCTCTCCAGATGCTCCTATCTGCAGTCTACACCAGAAGATACTCGATGGCCCCTAGATGCTGCTGCTGCCTCTCAGGTGTGTTACCAGCCCATCTGGCAGCCTTTGTCACTCCGTAAAACCAAATTTTGTTCCCTTGGCCACTCCTCTGTGAAATGCATATGCCTCGTTTTTGCTTTGGGCAGCAGAGCAGGTGTTTTGAGGAGTAATGTCCTCAACAAAGGTTCTGCTGGCAGCTGAGCTGAGGCAACCCCTCTGCTTGTGGAATCCTGTATCAAGGGAGGGAGATTTGTGGCTTCCCCTGGAGTGGTCTTTACCTCTGGAGTGAGGAAGCTGCAGCCTCACCTCTCTAGGGAAATCCCTGCAGTCCCTTACTTCTGGGAGTGAAGATTACTCTATTTCAGCACTTGCCAGACTGCTAGGCTTCTTGATCCTGACCAGCTCTGGTGCCAGGAGGAGCACAGCCCTGCTAGCCCAGCCTCCTTCTGCCATGTCCCTGTGCACATGACAGTGCCTGAGGGAGGCTTCACTGATGGGCCACCCATGGCAACTCCTCTATGTTGTGCTGGGATGGACCCTCAGTGACAGCGCTTTTGATGTTGGGCATTTTTCCCATAAAACACATCCCAGAAATGTGCGACAAGAGTAGACGCCTAAGCATATGAGTGTAATTCCCAGCACAAATAGGGAGCTCACAAAAGCAAATAAAAATGAGATGTGCAAATGCTATTTTTCCCCAGAGTAGTCACTGGGCTTCACATTCATTTGAGCTCTTAGTATAGCTTCTCTCTTTCCCTTTAGCAATCTGAAAAAGAAAGATGTCAAGCATGTCTCCCAAGATATGTTCAACCTAATGGAATGTTTATTTTGTTAAAATTAATTTTAAGAGCATCAGGATTTTCACTTGTATTTGTGGAAAAAAAAATTAATTTCTTTTAAAAAAAGTTGACATGAGTGGTTCTGATACTCCACTTTTTATCTTTGTGTATTTTCTTTGGTAACAGCACTATTGCCTGAATTAAGGCTAAATCATCCACAGCACTTTTAGTCCTCTGAAAAGTATTTTGGGCAAGTGTAATCGTTTCTTGAGCATCTTTACCTGCCTCTATTCACTTCAGAACACAATGCCTCCAATTTGTTAAACAAATGCAAAAGATCGGCCAGACTATGTCAGAACAATAGTGCAGGTGACCCCGTGCTCTGTACAGTGAAGCCTGTACCTTGGCCTGGTACAAGAAGTTCCCTAATGTTCCCAGAAATGCTTAAGAAAAGGAGTAGGAAATGTGAGTCATTCTTGGTTGCTCTGTCCCCTGTCCTGGTGCAGCATGTGGCTGCCAGTGCCTGGAGGACTTGCCGAGCTGAGGCAGGCTGCATGGTTTAATACCCATCCTTGGTGCAGCCCTCATATAACCCTCTTCAGAACCAGTTGGGCTTTGGCCTTGGCAGCATCCTGTAACAAGAAGTTCCACAGTTTAATTTCCACTGTGTGAAAGAGGATTTCCTCTGTTCTCTGATTGCTACCTGCTAATTATAAAGGGCGCTTTTAGTGTTGTGCTGAGGCAGGAGGAGGCAGCTATTTCCCATGCACCTTCTGTGGATCTTTTAGAATTTATACATCTCTTGATTCCTTTCCAGCTTCAGCAATCACAGCCTATTTAGTATTTTCTAGCACCATTGCCTTCCCATACACCTAATCACTCATCTTGCTCTCTGCACTTAATCTAGTTCTCCCATGCTCAGCCATGTCCTGCTGTGAGGGAAAGAAAAATCCAGTTTTGATTTCTGCAATATCCTTCCTCCCTTGTCCTCATTTGGCAGGCAGCAATTCGCGAGACACACACCTAGATTTCCCAGGGATAGTACAGGACTGTTGGATGGACTGACTGGTCTCCCAGGGGAACTGAGTCCTGCTCTTTAAATAGCATGGTCTGCAAAGGCCTCTCCAAGCAAAACCCCTGGAGGCTTTATCCCTTCCTATCCCAATGACTTCTCAGTGGAAAACTTTCAGTCCCCAAAGCTTTCCCACCAGAAAGCATCTCAGCCAATGAGGATGTGAGGGGTATTGGGAGCTGCTCAGTGTACATGGTAGATCCCTGGTGACCTGGCTTCAGCCCAGCACCTGGGCAGGGAACACTGTACTTGTTTTATTAAAAATTCTTTACTTTTTTAATTGAAAGCAAAGAATTGGTGTGTGACCTCAAGCAAATTTGTTCATGAATTTGGTCTTGCCAGGCAGACTATTGCGTCAAAAAATCCCATCTTTCGGCCACAGGGTTTCACAGCTTTGTCAGACATGAGAAGAAATTTGAAGCTGAGGTATCAAATGCTGCAGCCCCAAATGCTAGGCCTGGAGTAATTTTAACTTGTTTGATAATACCAGGTCTCCTTCCTCTCTTATTTGTGCTGGATTTTCTCCATGGATTTCTGCTGAGCCAAACCTTCCTAGGGCTGGCAGAGGAGGCAAGGGATGGAACGGGCCCTTTGTGCATGGTGGGCTGACAGCCAGCTATTGAGGGGAGCTGAGGACCTGGTCAAGGAACGGCAGTGACATTTACCAAGGCAGAAAAACTGGCTTCTGGCAGTCCTGCTTCCTTTGCTGAAGGGACAGGATGACTGGGCAAGCAGCTTTTGCGGGGGAGATGGAGCAGGAGGAGAACGAATCTCTTGTTTCTCCATGGCTTTTTATTTTCCTTGTCTGAATAATGAACTTCCACATTTTCCCATAAGGGGTACTGTTTTCTTCAAGATATTATTGCCAAATATCTATCTTAAATGTCACACACATACACACAGAATAAAATGCATATAAGCAGAGCCCAAGATGTGAAGGGGTGCTGAGGACCAGAAGCTAACAGTGAAACAACCCTCCTGGGGTGTCATGCAAGCACTGGTGTTGAGTGGAACCATATCCTTCTGCCAAGATATCTAAATAAGCATCTGTTGTTTCGAACTACATAATGGTATAGATTGAATTAATCCTTGTGACATGGGAGTTCTCAGCCAGAAACAATAGCATCAGCTGGAAGAGTTAATTCCTGGGATTGTCTTGTTCATCACCACTGACCAATGCAAATTCAAGGCAAGAAGCATGACAGGATGCTGTGTAGTACCTAATTCCTCCACTACTCCATTCTTCTTGCTCCCCCCTGCTTTAATTAGGTGCCGTTAATCAGTCACTGGTTAATGAATAACCCATATCAAAATGTTCAGCGATGTGATACAGTCAGAGCAAGATCCACCCTTGCCACTCAAGCCTTGCATGCTGGCCCATGTGGAGCTGCATTGCAATTGCAGCTGTTCATCGGGAAACTGTGAGCCCGTCCAAGCCCCATTCCCTTAAATAAATGGCATTTCTTTCTCTCCTCTTCTGCTTCCACCACAACAATGAATGTCTGTGAGGAGAAGACTGAAGTCTCATTCTGCTCTTTGCTGTATAAATGGCAATAGGAATGGATGAAACTTTCAGAGATATTTTTAAGGGCAAAGTCCTTATAGAAGCTAAATGGGACTTTCTAAGGCTTTTGGATAGCAAATTTCCTGGAAGTTGGAGGGTATGGAAAAGACAGAGATCTCCTAAGATATTTCCACTGGTTATTTCCATAGAAGTTAGGCAGCCAAATTACTTTACAGATTGGGTTCAGTTGTGGGATCTTTTTTTTAAATGTCTGTGGGTATATATTTTTATAATTTAAAAATTTCTCCATGTTTCTTACCTGAAAGTAAGGTCAATCTTCCAATTTTGCACTGAGACATGCTGATCAGATCATGTACTGTTGTTGATTTTGTATGTCAGAAATATTTTAATCAGAATATGTTAATCACTGGGTCTTCATAAAGCAACAAAGTTCTCCCTGCATAGAACTCAGTGAAGGACTGGGACCTCAGCAGTTGGAAAGAGACAAATGTTGAGAGAGAGAAGAACAGGTGAATATGGAAAGTTAATTGTTGTGAAATTGTGTTTATTTAAAATAGCACACAAAACAATTATGGATTATCCAGTTCTTTCAACTATTCATTAGTCAACTTTTCCAAGTGCATCTCTCTTATATGAGAAATACTGACTAATTAAAAAAGAAGTATCAATGAAGGACTGTTAAAGAAAGTGGGATGTTCTGTCATGTGATCAAGATATTCCTGTCTACTGTTTATTCAGTGTTTGCAGCAATCACTATGGCACAAGGACTTCAGAGACAGAGTACTTTTGTTTTTGTTTGTTCTAGTTATTTACTTTCTGCCATGTGTGTTTGCTGCACAGTATCAATCCTAACTTATAGATACAGCCTTTTGTCACTTGAAATTATCTCAGTTTTCTGTGAAACAAACTGAAAAACTGACAGAAATTCTTAGAAGATCATAAAAATTTTTATACTTGATTGCCTCACTTATGGTTTCCTCCATCTTCTCCTCTATATATATTGATAGCAACTGCGCTATGGAACAAGATATAGGACTGTGGTTTTGAAAATAAAACTGTCTCCTCTATCACAATCACTTTTGTAGTTATTGATCTTTGTTTTCTGTGAATGGTCTTTGTGAAAATAATCATTGATTTGCAATCATTTTCCAGGTTTTCTAGATACAATGCATACTCCCTAACAGACAAAGTGGCAGTGATCCTGATGAGGGAAATATTAAAATTTCATTGATTAACTGTGATGCCTTCGGTAGTATTTTTCATTTTTGAACTCTATCTAGTTAGTATTTCTACAACAGTTCCTCCCAGCCAACTCTGTCACTCTGGATATTGCTTTGAATAGTAACTCACCACATTTTTGGATGCCTAGCATCCCTGGCAACCCACGTCTCATCCACAATGAGACCGATTTATCCTGGGCATATGGGACTCACTGTGTAAAAGACATTAAGCCTGTCTGCGTTCACTATGTCCAGTGCATCCGGAACATGAGGCAGATGTTGCACACACTCGAGCTGACACATCAAGCCCATCACATCTGGGTGGCATCAGTCACCGCTGTTGTGACACAGAACTCATCTGCACACAGAGAGAAAACCTGGGGTAGTTGGACCCAGTGTGCCTGTGCAGAACTGCTCACGTAGAGAGTGTACAAACACATGTTTGCAAATATTCATTTTCATCCCCTTTCCCTCTTGTCTTGTATTTTCCACTTCTTCAGACAATTCTCCGTTAGATTCATAGGATACCAAAGAGCATGGTCTTCATTCACTGGAAAGTAAAACATTTTGTAATTTCCCAATTCCAAAGCAGGTGCCAAAGAGAAACTGGGAGATTTTTCCCAGATGAAGGTTGCTTTTCAATAGCACATAATTCTGTTTATCTCTTTAGTAAAAAGGTGTTCTCATCTACTCCTGGTAACCGCCTTACTAGTTTGACATTGAAACGCTCTTTAAACCAACCATGATGGCAGCATAAATAGTTTGATTCTTTACAGTAATGCATCACTTAGACTGGAAGCCAATTACAAATAGTTCAGCCAGAGGGTCCAAGGTCAGAAAAACTGACCACAGTCTCTAGAATATCTCAGGGCTGCCGTATGCAATAGCATATACCTAACAATCCAGTTTTCCTGAAATACAGCCAAAGAAAGAAAAAACATTTCAAATATTTGCTTGAATTTGTAAAGGTATTTTTGACAGCTAAGCTTGCATATTTAACAGTCGGGGTAAATATGGTAACATTCAAATTTATCTTTATAAATATTCACAGATGCTGGATTTGAAGTTTACCCATGTGAATGTTTATTCATCCATTTGGTGCAGAGAAATTGTATTACTAGACTTCTGTGACCAATTAAAAGTAAATGGTTACATAGACAGTAATTAAGCACATCTGAAACACAAATTTTTGGACCATGAAAGTTTTTTGTAAAATCTGTGTTGAAAGCAAACAAGTTAAATGTGTTTTAAAGTCTTTTTTTCATTCTTAATTATCCCCAAAGCATTAATCACACCAATATTTTAAGTGTCCTTAAAGAGGGCTCTTTAACATGGCTGTTTGCTCTGTGTTCACTTTCTGAACCATAGAGACTGAAGTAGATGCAGAAGTGGAGATGAAGTGTAACCTCATTAATGAATTACATTTATGCATTTGTAAAACTGTTTAAAAAACATTTCCTTACATATACTAGGTAGACTGTGCTAGCTATGCTTTATACTAGCTAGACTTCAATGTGAAGCAATCACAACCATTGCAATAAACAGGCATTTCCTTATATGAATAATTTACCCTCTAAATACACTTGACCAAAGTGTTGAAATGTGTTTGAAGGCTTTGACAGTCGATGCTTATCTGATGCTCAAAACCTATTTATTCATTTCTATAAGTAGCACAATGCTTCTAGGATGCTGGTGAAATCCATTTCTGTGTGGCATGGGTAATCTTTCATCTCTCTGTGGACTATAGAATTCCCACATTATGTCGTAGGAGAAACATCTGCATCTCAGTGCAAAGAAAATGATCACAGTTTTCAGAACCTACTCATTTAGAGTTGCTGCCTCTTTCTTTTAAAGATTAAATTCCTTCATATGCCACAAATAAAAAGTAATGCATCTTTGGACCAAAGTTATGTTTTTCTAAATTCAGCTTTGCTTTAATTTTTCTCCTTTTCTGTTTCTGAAAAGAGAAAATGAGGATCTGAAAATCCACCAGGGTTTCAGGCTCCTGTGGTCCTGGTGGTTTAGAGCTGCCTTCACTAATGAAAAAAAAAACAACCCCTTCTACATGCCCCACTTTTAAAACCATCCTTTATTTTAAGCTTTCCAAGATGCTCATGTTCCTATCAGTATCAGATTAAATTCCTACAACATAAGTAAAATTCTTTGGAATTAATTTGAAGCAGAACAACCAACACTTTGCAATCAAAAAAGTACATCTTTGTGAAGAACAAAACCTTTCTTTTCATTACCCTCAAAAAAGACAATGTGTAAGACTTTCATAGCAATGACCCTAGTGGAGGTGGTTTACTATTTTTATAACACTCAAGATTGAGTTGTCACTGACTCTGGCATTTTAGAAACAGCTAGACAGCCTCTGAATGCTGCAAACACACTTGTACTAAAAATAACATGTACAGTATTCCTTACTGATGCTGATGGTCAGTGGTGATGAACTCCATTGTGAGCTACTTCAGGTCCTGTTTGTGGTACTTCTTTCAGTCTGAGCATTCACTGTCTCCAGTCATTGCAGCACCTGATGTATCTATTAGACTTTTGTCCTAAGAATATTTAACTACCAGAGATACTGTCTGGGTTGGGGTTGGGGAAGAAGTCCTTTTTGACAAATCTAGAGCCCTTGATTCACCTGTACCAGTCACCTACCTGCATGCATTTCAGCTTTATCTTACAGATTGGTGCTGGGGTTATAGTAAAATATACACTGTCTCAGATTTACCGCTGTGAATGGCTTCTTATAGTCTACTGTTCACATCTCTGACTGCCTTCATTATAAAATCATACCCAAGAAGGTCAACCCTGGAAGATAAATCGTGTCAGCACAAAGCTGGTTTGTGAGCTCTGATTTATTTGCTTTGTTCATCCTGCAGGGCCTATCAATCTCTACACATTGTAGTCTGCACTTTGAGACCAGTCTGCTCCAAAGGCTTGGATTTTTTCCCTGAGAAGAGCACAAGTAAGTTACTATTAAAACACTCGTGACATTTGTGACCCACAAGATGGGTAATAAAAGACAAGAGGTCTGTCTTCCAGGAACAGTGGTAAAATGAAGCTGCAATGTCATTATATGAGTTGATTTGAGCTCAGGTAGAAAAATTTTCTATTGGGGTCAGATGGGATGCAACTATTGGGTTGCTGGGGTACCTTTGCTCCTGGAGTTTTGCAAACTTATTGCCTTTCTGTTTTCATAGCCTGGGAAATTGACTTTAGTGAATTCACACAGCATTCTTCCCTTTCACAGTGATTTTGCAGTTTCTCCAGATGTCAGTATCACAGCCTGTCTTATTGATGAAGTGAAGCCAATCTAAAGAAGCATTATCTTTTTGCATATATTAGGATGTTTGCCTTAGTTCTTTAATCTCATATACAGTGACTAGGTATAACCCAAAAGCTGGAGGTGTTTGTATGGAGAGAAAAACTCCTCTTCAAATTAAAGTCCCTAATAACAGTGACTGCCTTGCAAGATCCCAATAAACACACTTGGAAATGTGTTGTGTTTTCCTTTCAATACCAAAGATATTCCCCAACTGTGACTCCAACCCTGACTGCCAACTCCACCTCTCTCTCACACCTCCATTGCTACCTCCTAACACCAACTCCATCTCACCTGCCAAACCAGACTCACATGCTGACTTCCAAACCTGCTCTGCTCCTGTCTAGAAAGCTCACACTGTAGAGCTGACTGACTTCCAGTGCTGCTGCTCCTTGTTCTGCAGTGCATCTGTGCTGTCTAAATGCAAAAAAAAATGGGGGAGTGGCCCTGCCAAGGCACTGCTGAAGTTTTTCTGTATCTCAGGTATCTGCAGCACTGCTGCCTCTTTCTTGGTTCAGAGTCCCATGCAGCCAATGCAGCTGAATGGCAAGACCCTGGTCCCAAGTGGTTCCAGCCCTGTGAGACTTGAAGTAGCAGAGAAGTGAAGTGCTACAACCAGAAGCAGGAAACCCCTTAGCTACCCATGGGTGCCAGCACATCAAAAGACCTACTAGCAGATGCAAATATGGATACTCAAGTCCTTTACCTGCCATTACCATATAATCCTTCCCTGCCAGGTGACCGGAATTAATCCCTTTCCCAGAGGTCTGTCAGATAAAGAAGTTGGGGGAGCTGTAGAAGTGTTAGTGAGCTGCAGTTTGGAGATGCCCTGCTGCAGAAGGTAATTCACTTTGACCAGAGGGGCTACAGAGATCTCTGCTTCTACAATGGCACTTCATTGTGGCAGGGAACCAATGACTCACTCTCCCAGTGGAGCCTCACATGAGTCTGCACATCCAAATTCAAAGGGAGGTCTCTGATTCTCCTGGCTACAGTAGTCTCCCTTTGGCTTTCCTCTGGGCTCATACACACCATTTGCCAGGTATTCTTCTCTGTATGCTGTATGATGGTGTCCAACTCTTACTGCAGCTTATTGACCTCTCTCCATTGCCCAGAGGGATGATTGAAGCCAGGCCATAGCAGGCACTGATTGTGTTTTGAGAGCAGGAGTAACAAAAGTTCATAGAAGGGAGGAAAAAGTTAGTTCACTGGACTCCAATAGATACGACAAACATCAATATGAACACAAAGGCACACTGGGTTTAACAGCACAGTGCTGTGAATTGTGAAGCTGTGCTTATTCTTTTGAATTCAAGCAGGAAGGAAGGACTTTTTTGTGGCTCTGGCGTTGGGCCGGATCGTTTGCCTTTCCCTAGCTCCCAGCTTTTGGAAACAGGAACCGAATTTGCCGGCAGTGCCCACTCCCACTCCCACCCCCACCCCCTGCCTCTGCCTGCCCACAGTCTGGCTGGGGATTCCCTCTTCCCAACTGCTGCCATTGCACTGGTGTCCTGGCAGTGCATTTGGGGCTCTTCACATTCATCCTTCATGTCACACAGGGCTGTTTCCAGGTTCACATCTCTGAGGCTGCTTGCAGTGTAATGTGTGCCCTGAAAAGCTGTGAGCTCTTGAAATTGTCCGTGAAATACATCAAAAGTGGTCTTTTCTGTGTTCCTCAGGTAAATGGAGTGTGCATTTTTCCAAATAAATACTTAAAAGACTTTGGACCCCAGACAGACAATTATTAAAACTAATTTAAACTGGACTGCAAAATCTCTTCCATTTTTAACTCCTGATTAGAAACTAGGAGTTTATTTTTGTGATTTTAGAAAGGTTTAGGCCTTGTGGTAACCCTTTGCAGAATGGTAAATTTGCATTTCTGATAATTACTGGAAAGTGACATTCCCATTAATCCTCACTAGTACAGTTCAAGGATTTAGAAACTGCTTTTAGATACGAGCACAGCTCTGCAAATCCCCTAAGACAGAGCCATGGGTAATGGGAATATAGAGGTCACTTGAGTCACGAAATGCGATCTCTGCATCCTGTCGGGTGGTGTTACAGAGACAGGAGAAAGGAAAATAATGGTGTTTTCATTCCTTTGAAAAAACACTACAGAAGTGGGTAGAGTATACTGTTCCCTTCAAGAAGTAAGAGATTTCCCGGTATGGCTAGATGACCATGATAAACTGGCAACTGCATAGTGACAAGGCATGCTGAGAAATCTAAGCCTGGATCATTTGAGAATAAAGAGAGTTAATTTCTGAAAGGGAAAAAACTGTTGTTTAACAAGAAAAAATGGTACCAGTGTTGTGAGAAACATCAGCAGGCTATGCCTGACTTCTAGTTGCTCTGCAGTCTGCATAAGGGTTTTGAGTCTGTGGAACAGATCATTTTTTAGCAAAAATGCTGGTTCTCTGTCTGTGTAGCACTGCCTGGCACTCAGACTAAGAGATGCACTGGGTGCACGAGGCACCAGGTGGGGTACAAGCCTCCAAATTGTCCTGAAAAAGCCTGGTGTGGATTAAGATTCCATCAGGTCACTGAAGCCAAATAATACTGCTTTGAGGTTGAGAAGAGGAGGGCCAGCTTCTTCTCTGAACAACACTCCTGACTAAGTCTATTGCTTCCTGATGAGATAAGGTGAGTAATGGTGTGCAGTGTTGCCAAATGGATTAAAACTTCAGCATGGTGACATCCTAGAGGGTAGTGGGGCTCTGCTGGGATGAGGGCATGCAAGGTGACTAATGGCAAGAGCAGGCAATTGCATACACTGCTATCTTGAGCAGGTTGTCAGAGAAGAGGGTAAACAAAGCAATAGAGACAGCCAAATTTCAGTCAAATTAGCAGTGGCTCTGCTAGTTGACTGGCCCAGCTCTTAACAGCAAGAGCACAAATCCAGTCTACATTTCTTTGTCTCTAGGCACCAGCAGCAGCACATGTCCCATGCATGTGTCCCACCCCAGCCCCAGCAGCTGCAGAGTGAGGGGAAACAGCAAGGGCTGCACAAAAGATTTGCACATCAGTGGGTTTTGTTGTCTCTTTTGCCCTGTGGAAGGACTTAGTTACTCCTACATGTTCTCAGCTGGAGCAGCTTGGAAACTGCAACAGAGGAAATCATGAGGGGTGGCCACAAAGGAGGGGTGGATGCCCTGCAGACAAGTCCCACTGAAGTACTCCGTCAAGCCAATGCTGCGGCTAACAACAGATTCAAACATATTTCAGTGCATGCATCATACAAATACCAGCTCATCCTGCTGCTTGTGCTGGACAGACTGAAGAAGTTCAACATGCAGGCCACTATGTAAGCAAGTTTGTTGTCTCCAGTGTAGTCAAGGGCTGTAACTATTGTTTCCTTGGAAATAAACAGTGAAAATGGGTGGATTTAAATTTTTTTCCTGCGGTGTCTCTGTAAACACTTTGGGCCTTGGGTATAATGCCTTGGATTTCTCTGAGTCCTTCATTAAAATTGTCTCTCCTCAGTAAGGTGTAAATGGGTTAATTCTTACTTCCTAAGGAACCAATAAAGTCTGCAGCTTTGTCCAGCTCCACAATTAACATTTCAAAGTTTCTACTGGTCAGAGCTAACTGATAACAACCTGAATATGCTGGTACTTGGGTAGTTTATTATTCAAATTAAATATTTCAAAGGAATTCAGATTGGGACATCATGCCTTTGAAGCTATGGAAAGACCCCAGCTTAGGGTTATCATTTCAAAGAGATTTTTGCAACAACTCTTAGATGCAGAAATGTCAGTGGTGGCCAGAGAATTGATTTTCAAACTGACAAGATTGAATATCAGGAACTGGCTTAGCTGAAGCAACACATTAGGGATTCTGCAAAAGACATTGTAGGGCACCCTTGAAAAGGTGTTTTTAACTGGCAGGATGAGGCTGAATGTCACTGAATTTACAGGATGTGTATTTGCTCTGGTTATTCTGAAGGTGGTCTGAGACCAGCTTAGAAAGAGAGATGTGTCATGTAAACTCACAAAAATGAAAACCCAAGGAAAAGCAGAATTGTTTATTTCCACATAAGTGCCCTCAGAACTCAGAGTTAGGTATAGTTCTCCTCTTAAACCCCCTCAGTCACATCATGAACCTCAGTCATATTACTGCAAAGCAGAACTGCTAATGCTAAGCATTCAGAATTCATAATTCAGACATCTAAAATACAAAATATGAATATTAAGATCTCAGGATTTAAAGATATTACTGCATCAAGTTCTCATCTTTATTTATTTACAAAATTGAACTTTTAAGGTATAAATTTTAAAACTTTCCTCATACAGCCTGACATTTTATTCAACTGCATCATAGCAGCAGTAGTCATAGAGTAGGGTCCCTTTTTGATGGGTGCTGTATTAATCCAAAGCAAAATCAAGGTCTCATTTCCAAATGCTCTTATAGCCACAAATCATAAAAACATTGCATGACTTGAATGATTTAGAAAACTGAGACCCATTTTCATAATTTCTTAGATATTTCACTTCCAATATCCCATTGAAAGCTACTCAGTCTTGCAAAGCTAAATGGAAACCAGTCTAATCAGCCTTTAAAATCTGAGCGATGCCATCTAAGGTCACCTGACATCAAAATTGACATCTTAAGAAAAAAAAAACAAACAACAAACTAAACCAAAACCTGAAAAAAGCAAAGGTAGTAGGTAAATTACAAAGAATAAAAGCAAGATGCTGTCTCTAAAGAGCCTTCAACAACTTCTACTACCTACTAACACTGTCCAAGTGAACATATAGGGATTATTTAAGACAGACTGATCTTTAGCCTACTGAGTTGAATTTGTAGATTAATTTGATCATTTTATGTAAGATAGACTGCATTATTACAGCTGCAGGCTTGGTTAGTTATTTGTCCAACTCCAGAAGTGGGGGTGCTAAACAGGTGTAGGTGATTCCTAATTCCCATGAGTCTGGCCCTATTGAACCAAAGTCCCATGGGAATGACTTACACACACAAGGGATTTGGCTGTAGTGTTGTAAAATGCAGACTTACTCACCTCATCAACTCATGAGGATGCAGATCAAAGAAGAAAATTGATGTTTTTTTCCGGCTTGATTGTGTCACTTGCTTCAGTCAAAGATCAAAGGAGACTAAGGTAAGGTGGAGGTTGCAGCAGGCACACTCTTACAGATGCTGATGAAATTAGGCTGACATGTGGCTTCATCACTCAGAATGGAAATCCAAGTGTAGAGAAAAATGAAAGGTCAGCAGGTAACCTCCCTAGCACTAACTGAACCCTCTGGGCAATGACTAACAGAGGAGCAACCAGCATAATGCTTTCTGGCCATGCTGTTTGCAATGAAATAAATCATTTGATGGATGCAGCTAATTTCCTACCCACTATGCAAAGACACCCATGATGAAGATCTCAGTTCAAATGTATTTCAAAAGAGGAGGACAGCCTTCCAAGGATGGTGAATCAGGGTAAAGTGAGCAGGGTAAAGTGAGCAGGCGACTTCTAAAGGCATGAATGGCTGCAAAAGGCCATGTCAATCAACCTTTCTTTAACTTAATAGAGACTTTTGTGAGTTGTTTTTTTTTTCCTTTACTTTTTGGGGTTTTGTTTTGTTTCATTTGGGTTTTGGGTTTTTTTAAAAAAATTTGTTTGTTTTGTTTGGTTTTCTTAATTTTAAGTAGAACAATGGAAAATAATAGAATATAATCCATTCTTAGATTGGGGTCTAAGCCTCTTCTTCTGGATTAATACAAATAGAAGGCCAACACAAGTTACAATGCATCAACTACATAAGCTTTTAGATCCAGTTTCCACATAGCTATAAATTAGCATAAATATTGTCCTGGGGGAATGTTGGGTTTTATGAGAAGACTCTGCTTGTGGTGATGCAACTCTGAGCACAGTGATACATGCAATGACTGCTGTGACATACTAGAAGCAGCTTCAGTGATGACAGGACTTGGTGACCTGTCCTATAAATTGTCTCTGGTAGGCAGCAGCCCTTGCCTTGGTTCAGTGTGACCACCAGTCCCAGCTGCTTCAGAGGCAGGAAGCCCAGAGGGGCCGTCTCTGTCTGTCCTGCTCACTGCCATCACTGCAAAGCCAGCCAGACTAACCAGAAGCTCTATAAAACATTGACCTCTGCCAGCACTGCAGATGGGTAAATGCACTCCCAGGGATGCCCTAAACCCCATGGAGACAGTGACATTTCACTGGAAATGCTAGGACTTATGTGGTACTGTCCTGAAGGGAGCTGCTACAGACAGACAATGCAGTATTTGTTAACTTTAGTTGACTTTGAGGCTGTGCAGGAAACAAAATCCAATCCCACACCAGTTTTAAGTTGCCTAACCTGTATAGATTAATGTATTTTTTCATAGATGAATGAACTACACCAGTATAACCAGACACCCCTATCTCCAGTATGGGGGTTGCAGCATATAAAACCTGGTAAAATTGCAGCAGCACAGAATTTCATTTGCTGCCAAAGCCCAAGAAGTCCTTTCAACAGGACATAGCAGGTGGAACATGTTAGATTCCTGAATTCTTCTAAATAAGGAAATTTCAATCAGTGGTTATTTCACATAAACTGTTCACTGTGACTAATTGTTCTAACACTTGCTGTTTGTTATTCATGATAGGGGAGTGTCAGGCTGTCTACTCCAGGGACTTATTTTTCCCAAGGAGTTCATCTACATTGGCTTCCCTGGAAGTTAAAGTCAACGTAACAGCAGGGGAAATCTGTTCTCAGATTGTATGACTAGAATTTCTATAAATAGGAGTGACTGATGTAGAGCTATGAAAATAATTGATTTTTCAGTATGGCAGCTGAACCAAAAAAAAATCAAGAGGAAAAAATAATTTCATCCATCTCAGCTCAATTTGTTGTACTTTTTTTTTTTTTTTTTTTTTTTTTTTTTTTTTTGTCTGTGAGTTGAGCAAAGTATTTCATTCAACTTCAGACAAAGCCCTTCATTTCCCAGCCAGGTGGTTTCTGATGAAAAGGTAGCTGGTTGTTCAAACAGAAAAGCCAGATTTAATCATCATCTACCAATTGGATGAGGAAATGAGGAAATGCAAACATATCTCCTACAAAAGGGCCTGCCACGTAGGACACTCCTCTAGGACACCACACTGCAGAACCCTCTGCCCACAGAGACCCGTCTCTGCAGCAGCAGGTTTCTCATCCACTCTGTGCTGAAGCAGCAAGTGATGGACCCTCCAGAGAGGACACACAGTGGTGTAGCATCTGCCCTGACTCTACCTGTGTGTGAATATATTTAAGACAGCCCTTTGCTAGGACAGATACTTTTCCGTGGACATTAATGGGAATGACTTGGTGCGTATTTCTGTAGACAGATCAATGAGAAGGGACAGAGATAACTTCACACCTGTGCTTGCAAAAATTTCTTACAGCTTCTGAGTGTTCAGGTTTTTTTTCTTCTGATGAAATTGAGAACTGTCTTGATCACCTCTGTTTAGATGGATAGAGAACTGAGGCTGCTGTGACGTATGTAGCTGTGCCAGTTTGAAAGCCAATTGGTACTGAAGGAGGGGGGGTGGGGAGGAGTCTCAGCTTCCCTCCCTTACACCCCTGTCTTCTTTATCTACACAACCTAGTTTTCTTTTGGGCTGATTGAGATATGTGTGCTGACAGTTGATCTTGTGTGAGCTGATTTAATTCATTCACCTGCAAAAAAACAGCCACTTTTTCTGCTGGGATCATTTTGAGCTGGGTTAAAAAGTGAAGCAGCTGCTGGAGTGGCCCAGACAAGTACTTCTCCTCATGCCTGATCAACAGGAGGAGGGCTGGGATTGCTTTACAGTGATGGTGCTGTGTCAGAACTCCTGTTTGCTTTCCAGACTCAGTCACTGGTTGCATTATGCTACTATGTCGCATTAGTGCTTATCTTCTTGTTAACTGATTCCGGCTCTGAAACTATTGTTCAAGGTGGTGAGGTTTTTTCCAGGCAGTTTTGTGGAGGTAGATAAGCCTCCAAAAGGGCAGTTTTCCATATTGCTCTGCCTGTGAATCATGCTGTGCTTAATGTGCAGTCATGCTTGTTTTGACAAAACAGGAGATAATTCATTGCTAGATAGGTCTTCAAAATGAATGCAAGTAGTCTTGTGATACTCTATATTAGATATGATTATAGACATGGCTGTACTTGTTCAGGAAAGGAATTTGTCCTGAAAGAGACAGATGCATAGGAAAATATCTTTCTATTTTCCTGCTTTATGTTTTGTTTAATAATAAGAGATGAATAGAGTTTAATAGAGGGAATGGAAGCAGCTGTGTTGCAATTAGAAGGCATAATTAGTATTTGCCCAGAAGTTTGAAAATATGACTGTACTGGGTAAGGGGATGCCTCAAATGATCAAAAATGAGTCGTTGTGTGGTTGGTGCTTCAGAAATCTGGTTCCTCCTATCCAGTTAATGTTAAGCTAGTAGAGTACACTGGAAATATAATCCCCTGCAAATCACTTTCTGGATCTGAAAGTAGTCAATTATCTGTGACTGATTACTGTCTTAGGGCCAGAGAAGTACCAGACACCTGCTATTTCCATTCAAGCCACTGAGAATAGTTGGTGCCCTTCTTACTGTTAGATCGTTCATGCTCTCAGCATATTCAAATTTGGTATTGTAGTACGTTGTTAAAATGAGGACAAGCACTGACTTCCCAGCAACAACTGTCCCTAATGATGTCCTTATTCTAGGTTTGAGATAAGAGCAGTTCAAATACCCTTCTGTTTGACTGCCAGTTTTATGCGACCTTCTAATTTAGTATGAGAACAAGGGCAGTGCAGTTTTATTAGTACTGTGCATTCAAATTATACCTCTAAAAGATTTACTGATTTATTTAGTATTTTTGAGGGCATGCAAAGAAAGGATGAGAAGATTAAAACGGTAACTGGCTAGCTGCATTGCAAAGATGCTTTCAGATCAGATCTGAAATGAGATGGAGACATTCGAGAGGGCTGTTGCTGATGCAAAAAACCTCAGAGGAGAGCAGTCAATAGGGGTGAGGCTCTGCCCTGGGACTGTTAACAAAGCCATGTTCTCACTCTGCAGAGAAACGGGTTTGCTTTCTGCTCCTGGTAATCTCATGTGACTTCTGTTACTAAGCAGGCAGGGTGTCAACATGCTGTCAGCTGGAAAAATTAAGCAACCCTTTTTGTAATCTGATTAGTAAGGAAATACTTCAAGAGCAGGTTAATCAGACGGTAAGGTAGAATTATTAAATAATTATTAAATAAAAACAACACTAGTGGTTTCAGGATGTATTAAATAATTGCCGTAGATGTTAATTGGGGTGTTTCAGAATAGGGAAAATCTGTTCCACATATGGATTTTCTTCAGGTCTCTGCCAAGCTGTGGATGCAAACATGAATTCATTTAATCTAAGGATATGAGGTCACGGCAGGAGTCGGGGGAAGGGCAGGCAGATCTACAGATAGGGAAAAGAATTGAGGAACTCTAATATTCAAAGTGGTGAGGATGTTCATTGCTGCAAAAAGTAAACAGATCTGTCTTACAACAACAACATGCAATAAAAGTTCTCCTTAATCTAACCTTAATTTCAAAATAAAATGGTGGAGCTTTCTTTCTGTAGCTCTGGTGCTGGTATGAAGGTGGGTGAACATCTGTGGGAAGTCTCTACATGAAGGTAAAGTGTGAGAGAAACCTATAGGGAAAATTCCTACAGTAAATCCAGGTAATTCTAGTAGAGGATCCCGCACTTGTCCATAACCCTTCCTAGACTTTCAACAGTTCCCCAAATCCAGAAGAGTACAGCTTCATTTGAGCTATTTTCTTATATGAGATGTATTGCTTTGCATTTAAAAAAAAAAAAAAAGGAAAAAAATGTGTCTATACCATAACTGTTTGATAGGGTATCAGTAAGTATAGTCATATATATGACTTTTCCTTTGGATGCTTCTCTCAATTGGTACTTTATCTTGAGCTATTTCTTTCCTTTATAGGAAAAGTGAGTGGAATGTCTTGCTTTGCCAAAACTGGTAAGAACAAATGTACATGTGCAGAAATATTAACTCTATTTTTTTTCTAAAGGGTATGATCTCTCACTCCTTCTTTTTTATTGTATTTCATCTGGAGGTTTTACAGTTTCCTGAAATTCAGACATTAGGGAACTGTATATTATTAAAATCAGGACCTCTTAAAAACAGAAACACCAGAAATTACTCAACACTTGAAAGTCTTCCATAAGTTCTTACCGCCATATTGCTGCTGCCTCAAATTGGTTGTCTCTTTCCACACTGATGATCAGTTCAAGAATTTCTGGTGACACTGGCATTTCAAGCCTGGCATTTGACACTTTTTTCTGCAGCCCCCATTAATTAAAAAGAGGTGCACAGTGTCTCTGCCATTAGAGCAGAGACAGAGCAACAGCTTTACTTTGATGATGGAGCTTTGATGGCCTCAAGACTCAGAAGCAAGCCCTCTCAGGAAAGTTTAAAGCTTTTTTTAGGCCAGCTGATATAGATGAGGCAGGGGGACCATAAAATATGTTTGCATGCAGGTCAGAAATAGATGCAGGTGTCCAGTCTGACTTCTTTTCCCTTCAAGATGTCCACTGTTTCTTCCAAATGTTGAGAGCTTCCACATTGCAATAGTGCTGTCATGTCTGGGTGGGCTGAGGGCCCTACCAGAGCACTGTGGGGTGGCCACACTGTCTGCAGCTCCTCCATTCTCTAGCTCAGAAGCAGTGGGGTGTGCACCACCCCGACATGGGGGCAAACAGCCTTATAAGATCCATATCATGCGTATAACCTTTAATTTGCTGGAGGTCACACTTCTTACACAGCAATCAGAAAGATTCTTGTTGGACATGATTTTTATTATTTCAGTGCTAGCACAGGTTTTTAAGTGCACATCCAGTGTCTGACTGCGCGAGAGGTTATACTGCATATAATTTCCACATTGGCTGAATACAGAGATACATGGAACTGATTTAGTTATTGGCTCCCTATGGCTGAGTTCCTCGGTAACCAGATTTTTTAACTTGCAAGGACAATGGTGATATCAGAACACTCTTGCAACCATTTCTGGGAAATGAACAAGTAGGAGGCAAGAGAATTTAGTGTGAAATAAATGTTGAATGCTATTTTCTTTCCCTGTCTGCTTTATCCAATTATAACCTGCTTGTCAGATATTCAGTCGTCTACTCTACCCAGTCTCATTACTTGCCAATGCACAAAACAGTGGGTATGTAGAGAATAAGAACATGATCCCATTGTTCTGCAATACTCTTGTCACTGACAGCATTTCTGAGTGCAGCTGAGTTTATTGAAGCAGAGAATTTTTTCCTCTCCCCCTTTAGAGTGTTCAGACAAATGCATCTACAAAAAAACCCCAAAAAAGACCCAACAAAAACCAAAAGAAAATCAAACCAAACAAAAGAAAAAAAAATGAACAAAACCCAACCTCTTCAAAAAACTCCATGAAAACCTGAGCTGTCACATAGGGAGACATTTTACTCCATGAGGACAAACGTGGCAAGCTCTGCTTTGATGTAATCTCTGTAGAGGTATTCTAAATAAGCTGAAATAAATCTGTAAAAATGAAGTCAGGACTGCATCTTGCTTTCCCTTTAATTCCTGGAAGCAGAAAACTGCCTAGGATTATGTTATTTACTAGCAACATTTAGTCTCAATTTTTACTGATTGCATCTTCTATTCTTGTAGAGCTCCTCAAAACACTAGGATTTCCATTAGAAGATAAAACCAAATCTAGTTGTATTGAATTGGGATTTTTCAGAAAAGAAAAAAAAACAAAACATGTTGACTCCTTTGACTGATAAGCATCAGCAGATAGAAATATCTTACATCAAACTCACTTAAAGAGTAAAGCTGGAAAGATGTGTAGTAAAATAAAGGGAGAAATTTTTTCAGAAAGAAGCACTTCAAAACCAGAAGAGTTAGAATAAAATTGCTGGTAGAATGGAAACAGATAATCGACAAAGACCAAAAGTGTCAAAACCAGCAAGCTGTGCTGAGAAAAAGCTGTTGGGAAATATCAGATATTTTTCAAACCAGTGTGTCTTAGAAGTCTTGGCCTTTGAAAAGAAACCCTTTCAGGGGTGCCTGAGGTGTGTGATCTCTCAAGCTGTTCTGTCCAGTTTTTTCATAAAAGGCTGTGCTGCTCTTGCTGCCCTCCCATTCCACAAGCCATAGGGAGGTTTACAGCAACCAGCAAGGACCAGCTTGCAGAGGGAGCAGAAGAGGGGTGTCTGAAGGTGGGACATAGTACAGATAAGGGAGCTGCTGTGGGGGGATGAATCAGGGCTTTCTCCACCCACAATACCCTCTGTTGCAATATTACAGCCCTTAGAGTTCTTGATCTTTCAGGACAGGAGTTGCTATACTCCTGAGTGCAGTTCACATGGTGGAGCATTACTGATCTACCCTGACCGGGTCTCAATGTTGCTGTGAATAAGCACAATTGGAAATGTTCCCCCAAAGAAGCAGCAGTGGGCGTTGATGATGATGATGGGCTTGGCAATGCTTTGCTCGGTGCAGTGGCTTTATCTAAGAATGCTCTGAACTGAAATTTTCCAGCCTTGTGGTCTGGAATTTATGAAAATGTGTTTCTTTCAAGACTGAAAGCTTCTCCACAAGTTGATTCCCTCATGTCCTCTGCTCAGCCTTTGCTACTAATTTTTCATTCACCTGAGTATTTCTTCTTTTATCTTCCTCTGAGTGAATTAAACTGATGATCTGCTATTGCTCGTGAACCCTAGCTGTTTCCCTGGTATCACCTCCACACATGCTTTTCCTTGCAAGCTTTATGTGAAGAGTGTAATTTGTCTTCCTCGACCTTTCCTGGTCTTAAGAAAAAGGTCCTGCTCTGGGGATGTGGACACATCCAAAGATTTAGCAGTATTATAGTCACTACAGCTGTGATGGCCTAAGGGTACATGCAATGAAAGGTATGTCAGGAATGGTAATCTGTTTTCTTGATCCCTCCAGTGTAAATAGCAGAAATGAGAAGCCTTTAGGTGCAGAGGGCCTTTCCCTGTGGGGTTATTTACTAGGACAGACATTAGTTCCCCAGGGGATACCTCTCCTTTGTTACCAGCTGTACTGTGTTACCTGATACATCACTAATCACCTTGCTAGCTTTGCACTTTCTGGTCACCTTTTGTTCACCAGAGCATAACAACAAGTCTGTCTAGGTAGGAAGCTGATATTCCACCCTGTTGATAAAAGCAACCTTCTCTGTAGGGGACACAAAAATAGCAGTATGGAAGCACTAGAGACTTAGTAGTATTCAGAAAAGGCTGAATAGGTATAGCAAATTATGGGAGCATAAACAAAATGCAAAAAGGTGACATCAGAGCAGCATTAGGGTAGTTAAGGTTCGTGGGGTTCGTGCACCTGAGGCCTGATGCCCTGGCAGAGGCTCATTTTGAATGACCTTAGGTGTCTGTAAAGCAGCTGAGCTAATTGTCTTGGGCTACCCCTACAACCAGGGAAAGAAGTACATCTCAAGGGTGTGATTAATCTCACATATAAAAGGTCAGTGTAATAGTAGGTCAGATGAATCCTTCCCTGGAAATGTCTGTTCCTCTCTGCTGTAAAGAGGAATCTGAGTGACTAATGCAGGTACCAGCAGTCGCTTAGTAAACGTCTGCAGTTCGAGGAATCCTGCCCCTCCCTGCCCAGCTTGGCCAGTAGCCAAAACACACTTAAATTGCTAGCTAAACTTAAAAGTGTATTTGAGGTTACTCTTGAATTTGTATTGCGGGTAAAGTGTTTTCACTGGTGCTGGGAACTAGAAAGGGGAAAGGAGCTGTGGGTTTGGTTTTTTTTCCCCTGTTCAAAGGCAGAGTAAATGCTTGAGAAATAGAGACATAAAACAAGCACTAGCATTGTCTGGACCAGGACTGGTGTTACGGGCTTGGAAAAGTGAAACTGGGAGCACTTGTTACAAGTGAGAGGTTGTAAATAGGTGTAATTGCATCAGAGGACAGCTGACTTGTTTAGATATTCTTCTTCCTCACAGAAGTGACCTCCTGGGGACCACCCACAGCAGTTGGTGTGAGCAGCTGGCACACATCTGTCTGCAGTGCACAACTTCAGCCAACAGAACTTCTTCCTACAGTCAGTCCCATCTATCCCCAACCAGGCCAGAACACACCAGTTTTAATTACACTGGTGGATTGTATTTCAGTAACTCTCTCAAGGTTACAATCTGCTTTGTCCTCCATGCCAAAATAAAAAAATTCTAGTTTTGCCATGTAGTAGCTGCCCTTAGCTATCCTGCTGTCAAAGCTCTGTGATATGACTGCAAGATTAGAAAGGCAAAAGGAAACACAGGCAGGGCTTATGGTTCTGATTAACATGATGAACCTGGTGTGGGGCAGGTACTGGTACCCTCAGGAGCCCTGAACAGAAGAGCTAGCTTGTGCTTGGTTTCCTTATACAAGCAAAACCATCTTAGCCACCAAGAAGAATGAATTTTGGTGTAATAACAGGCTGGGCTGCAGGTGGATTAACCTGTCTGCAGCTAGAAGCAAGATATTTCCCCTGTGTGCTCAGCCTCTTGCTGTAGACACCCACGAGCACCTGAAGGCTGCCTGCAGGGAGTGCTCCTCTGAGGAACCATGAAGATCATGTGGTGGGGAGGACCCGGCTATGGGCCTCTGCTTTTGGGGTCCACAGGAAGGAATGTTAACAGTGATGAGAGGGCTAGACAGGCTTTACAGAGAAGGAGGGATGTCTGCCACCCCGATGCCATGTAAATGGCAGCAAGTGACAGTGGGAGTTTTATCGGTGCTGGTGGAGCATATAGTTTAGTTGTATGTTGGACAGCTGTAATTCTTCTTTTGGATGTGACTTTTGGAAAGAAACCTCATTCATTCTTCCATTTCATTGAATCTGCTTCTGACTGTGAGGCACTGGCACCCTCCCTTAGAGGATTAAAGAACAGAACAGTGTGCACCCCTGGAACATGAGAAAAACTGGTAAAAGTCACCTGTCCTGACTGAACATGCTTGCTCTACACCAAACCGTGGGTGATTTGACAGAGGGAAAAAGGTGAAATAACTCACGAAGTTGAGACATTTCTGCAGCTAATGCACTTTTCAAGATCATCAGAGATAAAGCACTGCTCCTTCCATCACAATATCATGTTTGGTAGAGATTGTGAGAGCTGTACTTTCAGTTTGCCTTGTTTTGAGCAAATCATCAGGTTGGGTTTCAGCCTTATCTCTTGGGAAGTGCAGTTCAATTCATGGCCTAGTCCCAGCCGCCTCAGAGAGGCAGTTGTTTTTTGCCACCTGGGAACAGATTGCTGTTCTTTGGGTTGAGTTTTTCACATGAGTAAATCTGTCTTTCAAATATGGCTTTTGTAACAGAGAGAATAGTGAAATAAAAAAAAATAGCCCAAGGAAACACATAGATCAACTGAGCATTGTGAGTTATTTGCACCTGGCTTGTCATATTTGTATCTGGCTTGTCATATAAAGCCATAGCTAATTTTCTGTAATTTTCACACAGGGTTAAAATAATTATATCCATAAACATCCGTGTGAGGACAGATGCCAGGCGTAGGAGGCATAAGCTGTATTAACTCCACATAAATCTATATACTATTTGAGTGTGAGTCAGACTATCATAAAAGAGCTGAAATGTGGCTTCCCAAGAAGGATGTATAGGTAGTTTACCCTGCTCTAGTTATGAAGAAAGTAGGAAAAATCACCCAACCATTTATTTGAGTTGTTAGGAAGTATTTGCTCAGTAGAAACACCTATCCACTTTGTTCGTATTCGGAGTAAATGGAAAGGGAGAGAGGTGGCATCTAACCAGAAACTGGAGAAGATAAAAAGGCAGAAACAGAAAAACAGCAGACAGATAGTCTGCTGTCTCCAACACCCAGGTGTTTAGAATGACTGCCTGCAAATAGATAGTTTCTTTTAGGAAAAGGACAAAGCATTGTTTGTTTACCTCTGGACACGTCTGTCAGCACTGGGGGAGGAGGAGAAAGGTGTAGAATAATTGTTGCCTTCTGATACAGAGTAGGAAGATATTTTCACAAGAGAGCAGTGGAATTGGACTAAATTGCATTATAATTGCATAGAAATATTTTTACATGTTGAATCAAATTCTTATGGGCCAATATTCTTCCTTTCAAGAGGAGAGATGCATTTTCCTTTTGGCATCTGTGACTATTACATGCTACATTCAGTATTCTGGCAGCTTTATTGGGGTAGTGTGAGAGGTACTGGAAAGAATAAGCGCTTTAAGAAAAATTATGAGCCTGGGGAGAAATGGCATTATCACTACTTGCACTTTACTAATTCTGCCTACTCAAAAGGAAAGAAGGTAATCTGGAACAAAGTATGTGGTTAGTGCAGGATGAAGAAATTCTCCTTGGAGCTGCAGCTTGCAGTGAGTGACTCATATTGCACAAACAGCCATGTAGTGGGTAGCACTAGCAGACAATTGTCTGTAATGACTGCCACGTGCAACATAATGAATGAAGCACTGAACAAGAGCTCTCTGAATGTTGCAGCTATGTGAATGCAAGCCTTTAATTTTAAGCTAGAGCCCCACATAATAAATACTAGGTTTGATAAACATGTTTTTAAGGTGCTCAGTAATATTCATGAATGAGGTGGAGAACTGAGACAGCAGAATTTCAGTCCACATGTAGCATTTTGAGAGACTCAAAATGTACTTCCATAAAGGCAAACAATTTTCTGAAAGGTACATTTCATTTTGGGCTTGATGTCACGACCAAAAAGGATGTGACTATTATTTTTATTTTGGTCCAACCTACTATTTTGAGATATTCCATCTATGTCCTGCTGTTTGTAAATGTTCTTCCACTATCGACCTGCAGTAGCACTGCACAGATTGTAAATGGAAAAGGGTATGTTTTTCTGGCACAAGTTAAATGTTTTGTGATGGAGCACTAAGGACACTTGTGACTGACAGCAGACTAGCATGTGTGGCTCCCAAACTGCATCTGATCTCTGTACTGTCTGTGGCTGCCTGGCTAGCAGCTAGTGGGCAATCAGTGGAAAGGAACAGGTGGACATTTCATTCTCATGTCAATATAGCCCTTAACAGTTGCGATGATATTTGACAACAGAGCTGAAAATGTTATTTTAGGTGCAAGGGCCATGCTTTGCAAAGGCTGGCCTCTGAAACAGACCAAGAAATACTGAACTATGAATTAATCATAGTCTTCTGTTTGAAGAAGTATTTTAAATACCATAATGATTGCATCTTAATAATTAGGTATGTTTGTAAAGGCTTGTCATGTGAACCTGTACTTCTAAGGATGATAATAGGCTATATAATGAATGAGGAACTGAATAAGTAAAGAATTCTCTGCAAGACATCTTTTGTGTGAATGGGAAGCCTGTGAATTGATGCTAAAGCTTTACCTTTGATCTTGATCCAAAAGGTACTGAGTGCTGCATTGCAAAATGCTTCTTGCAATGCAGCCCATCACCTTGTCACCACTTCGGCTTAGCAGCTAACACAGGTCAGGTGCAGAAACTGCATTTACTGATATCAAGGTGAGCCCTATTGTCAAAGCAGTCCCCTCCAAAGCCAAAACAATAATAAACCAAAAATTATTAGCTTACAAGAACAGTGTTATTCAGCACCAGTTTTATTTAGCTGATTTTAATCTATTTTCAGACTTTGAATATGACTGCCTTTAGTTCCCAAACTGATTTTGGTCATGCTGAGCTTTAGCTGAATCTAAGTTGTTGATCTTCTGCTATGCCCCAAACTCAGAGTCTGAACTCTGTGTCTCTGCTGCCTTATACTTCCTGGGGACAGGTGTCCTGTCCAAGTATCAGCTAATGAATGTATCTGATCATCTTCCTCCTACTTGTTTAGTCGAGGTACAAAACTCTCAATCCTGCTGGAACAAGCCAGGTCAAAGATATTGCCACTTTTGCTGTATACCCAAAGCAAATACACTTTAGGCTGCCTTATACATACTTTTTGTTCTGCAAGTCTTAACAAAAAGTGACTGTTGTCTGAATGTAACTTTTATCAAGTTGGAAGGCTGTCACAGACATAGAACAATGTTACTTCCTTTATAGATGTTATTGTTGTTTCTGTACCCTTGCTGTTAATTTCTAACTGCCTTTTTTAAAGAAGCCCTTTTCTTTTTTTTTTTTTTTTTTTTTTAAGAGGGAAATCTTATGCTATCTTGCCTTACTTGATAGCTTCTCTTCTTTTAAGAGGCCTTTTGACAGGGTCCAACACTATTCACTGAAGTCTATTTTTCCTGTATGCTCAATCTTGCTGACTTAATATCTTCATTATATAAAGAATATTGAACTATCTCCAAGGAAAAAAGTCCATTTCTGACATAGTTTTATTTGTGGAATCAAAAAATGGGAGAAGTTGAACAAATCTAGGACACATTTGCAGCACAGGGATAACTTAAGATCAGTACTGAGAAACATGTAGCCTTGTGGAAACAATAGTCAAGACAGAAGTTTATATCATTTATAAAAAGGAAGGTGATCTCATGTGCTACAGAATCACGGAAGTGAGAAATGGAAAAAAATGTACTTGGTCATCTTGACCTCAGCTTAAGTTTATTCTGTGTAATACATTTTCTGGTGCCTTTTCGAAATTTCTCTTAAAGGCTACTAAGGATTTGCTTTCTATTGCAATGTTTGTTCACTTCTAGAGAATGGTTTTCATTCACAGCTGAGAGGAGAACCTGAATTTCCTTTGTCTTATTGTCAGGTCATTTCTCCCATTTTTCCCTTGAGAAAGATTGTTTGGCTCCTGCTATTAATTGCATCGGAAGGATGGACAATTAGTTTATCCCTGAGCAATGAGAGTACTATTTAATACAGACAGCATCAGTATCAAGAAACAAAAATGCCAAGGGATGTGTCTTGAATAAAAAATATGAGAGTCAAATAATGATGGTTACATCCTGGTCATTGATAAGACTACTTGCACAGAAGAATCAAAGAGGATGCTGGGCTCTCCTAGTGCTTAGCCACGACTGTTCTCACAGCTTGATTAAAATGGGACAGAATGGGGAAGAAAGCAATATAAAGGTGTAACCTGTTGAAAAAGTCTAAATTAGAAAGGTTAAGGGTCTAAAGGCAAAAAAATGAAGGGCTAAAGGAATGTATGGTTTCACTTATTTTTGTGTCCAATTTGAAACATCTTGGAGAATTTCACAGAGGTTTATTTGCAGAGCTGCTAGACTTCCTTCAAATTACACTCCTGCGAATCTGAAGTCTGCTTTCTCCCAGCCAGGCCATTTGCCTCTCAAGAGATTGAAAGCACTCGGGTTTCAAGCATTTAAGAGGGTACCCTGTATTTTAGATTCCAATTGCTTTTTCTTCTTTTTGCTAGCATTGAAAACAGTTTGTTTGACATGGGATATAATTTGACCAGTTGCAGTACCAATGAGAGAAGAATGAAATGAAAAAGCAGAAATATTTTTAGTGAAAAGCTAGCCCTATAACTGCATTTAAAAATTTCATGACTCAGAGAATGTTGAATGGATTGAGTTCTCTGTGGCTCCTCAGTGACCCCCACAGATGCTTCCTGCCTTGATTTGAGTGTGTTTGTAGCTCTTTGTAGTTTACTTACATCCCACGCAGAGATCCCTTTACCAACATCCTGTGAACCTCTAGCTGTGCTTCCTTATGAGTGTTTGGCTTCCTACAAGCAGAAGGACTCAGTTGTGTGAGGCTGCTTTGCCACAGTCAAGCACACAGGGAGCTCGGCTCGCCTGTACCATGGTGCAAACTGTGGTAAATTAAAGGTCTCTGACCAAGACAAACATATCTCCTGCAAATATGGTAGCATTTCTCTTAGATTGTTACTGTTGACTCACATTTTATTTCTACTAAGTAGAAAGAGGGGAGGTAAATGGCTCTCGAGTGTAAAACTACAGCAATATTCAGTCTCCAGTGGCACCATTCAACACAGTTTATGTAGACTTATTCCAGCCTCTCTCCTGCAAGTGCATGAGCTGTTCCTACTAAAAGTATTAATAATAATTCAATGCTCAAGCTTGTGATCAGCCACTAGCCCCTGGTCTTTGGAATAACTCAATCTCCAGCCAAATAAAAGCTTTCTCGCTGGCAATGACATGCTAATACACCTGGTGCACTTCCTTGCAAATAGTTCCCCATAAATGTATGACATGAATCTTAACACAAACTTTATAGGAACTTTGCAGCCAAGTGTAACTGAGTCTAAATTTCTCTCTCTCTCCTCTCCTCCCCTCCCCAGATGTTCTTTAACTTCTCTTCTGGGAACAATCCCTGACCATTAAACCATCACGTTCAGCTATTGAGTTAGAAATAGGCTTGGCAAAAAGGGTTACTGAAAGTTTAAACAAACCAGTTTTTCCAGGTTGTGTGTGAGGATTGTGTTTTAAAAGAGTGGAAAGTTACTAGAAGCAGCACAAAAACAGGTGCTGGATATTCAGAAGGAAAGATTGCAGCAGCAACCGGGAAGTCTTAATCAGGGCCATAGGATAGACAAGCTTACACTTAGTGGGGGGAGTTAAGACAGGGTGACTGAACTCAAAGAATGCAAAATACAAGTTGTAAAGGCAAATTTGAGCTCACTGCAAGTCACTTTGCCCTGCGAAGAAAGGGAAGCAGAGAGATGTACATAATATATATTGCATTTAACAAGAACTATTTACTCTTTGTGACACTACATTAAGTCTTGGGTCTCGGTTTGCTGTGTGGGGCATGTGTATTCAGTGACATATGTGTAGCATGTGCATGTGTATATACATGTCATCTGCCACTGAAGAGATAAATGGTGAAAAGGAAGGCCTCACTTTCTGTGGTAAGGGAGGTGCTCAAAGCATGGGGCAGCAGGATGCCAGCACCCACTTTAGTGGGTAGAGAGGGAGACCACTAGATAAGGGATTTGCACCACAACAGTATAGATAAAAAATGATGATGAGGTTACCCACTCTAATTTGGGTAACATACAGCCTCTGTGATTTCTTACTTTTGCCAAATAGACTATTTTACACATTTTTTCCTTTACCTTTTTACCATCATTGCATCCCTAGAGCAGAGGTGGAGACAGAGAATGCATGCAGTGCCTGGTGGCTTCCAGAAGTTCTGAAGATATGAGGACAGGATGTGCAACAAAGTGGTTTCCTAAGCAGCCAAAGAGGTAGTTTGACCAAAACTTGTCATACTGAAATAACTTTCCCCTTGCTTTCTGCTCTGGGGCAGTCCCAGGAAAGCCTGGAAAAAGCCTTTCTCTGGAGCACTGTGCCTTCTCCTGATCTTGCCCGTCGAGACTGCAGCAGTGTTGTGGTGACCAGGGCTTCCTTCGGCTGCAGGAGATATTCCACATTTTATTTCCATTGCCTCATGAGTTCCTGGACAAAGAGTTGAATGTCATTGTACAGCTGACAGCCAGTGCTCCCTGGATGGCATTAGCTGTTTTTCTGCTGGCTATGACCTAGCTTAGGCTTAGGTATCTTCACTGCAGCCAGTCATGTAGAGTGAGGTGATTCCCTTCCTTTGAGAGGTATTTTGTGATCTTTGCATAGAGGAGGCTACAGAAGTGCAAGGTGTTATTAGAGGTACTGATGTGCTTCCATGGGAAAAGTGACCTGATGAGGAAGTGTCTGAGCCAGGATCTCTATTCACAAGACTAGGGACATCCCAGCTGGTTTAGAGGTTCCTTATACAGAGGTGAGTATCATCTCCTGCCTTCTTCTGGAAGTTTCTTGTCAGTTTGGATCATAAAGGCTGTGAGACAAGACTACTGTGCAGATCTGCCACAGAAAAGGCAATGAAGTTCTAGTTTTGGTCTGGCCACCCTCAGGGCTACTGTAATATGAACTAAAAGATGGGTAGGTATTCTGGACAGATAAGACTCTTCCAGCCTTCCTCCTTCAGAATAGCCTCTTACTCTTAGCAAGGCCATTTTGTCAGGCTGCCACTGCATGACCTTTACTTTTGTATGTCATATCATGGATTTCTTACAGTATTCTCCTTTGCAAGAGACATTGCATCCTACTCCAAGGCAGTGAGCCATTACTTAATGTGAAAAAATGTTCAGAATCTAGTCCATTGATGAATTGGCATTATTAACCTAAATTCTTGCTGTATTTTGTTGCATCTCCTCCTTACTCGTCGCTTCCCATCATGTATTTTATCCACAACGTTCTGTTTAGAATGCTGAAACAAATATACAAATGCTTTGAATCTCTTTCTTCTGCTGAGGCCTTTCAGGCAAGGGAAAGTGGGAGATCAGTAAAAAATTTGGAATTTTTCTCCTGTCAATCCCCATGTTGGCTGTGAAAGCACACACCAGCAAACCAGTTGAGCAGATGCCATGCAGCACCTGTCCGGAGGTGCCAGTGTTTCTGCACCACCTCTCTGCAGCCGTGCACCTCCCATCTGAGCCGGTGACATCCCCCTGACGAAGGATGCCCTGTGCTGAAACAGTCTGTGCTCAGAGAAACAAAAAATGCAGATGATGAGAGCAGCTGTAGGAGCTGCCCAAATGTGGGGCCACTATCCCTGCCGTCAGTGGGGCACCAGCAGTGGTGGGGCTCAGCAGGCAGGCAGCCACCCTTTGCCTTCATGCTGGTGTCGCTCTGCCCCTGGGGTATTGCAGGGCAGAGGAAGGGTGTCTGACAGGGCACTGGCAGCCGTGCAGGAAGGGGAGGGCAAGTTGTGGGGGAAGGGGAACACAAGGAAATTCATTGACGGGAAGCAGAGGGGTTATGGTCTTGTTTTTATTTTTAACAACGGGCAGCTGTGAATTTTTACGCTGGATTATTTTAGGTCTCAGGCCAGGCTGTTTCATGCTTCATAGGTGCCTGAGTTTCCCCTCCAGCCATCTGAATCCAAGTGATATTATTTGCAATTACTTCAAGAAAGCAGAAGCTCAGGAGGAGTGTCCTCAGTGAATAGCTGTAATTTCTGTGCTGTGGCTGCCCAAAGCTATTATGGCTCTGCTATCTCTGGCAGCCTGCCAGCGGGAAGGATTCCTTCCAGAATTAATTGCATTTCCCGCCTTATAGATACTCCAGGGAGTGTGAACCAGGCTTGCAACGGGTGTATTGCCTTGCAAGAAATAGCGACGTGTCTTCTTATGTGCACCATAGAAAGGCAGTGCAAGAAGGCAGACATGTCACTGATTTTCAGGTCTTTGCCTATAGCCAAAAATGAGTACTGAATGGTGGGAAAGAGAAAATAACTGCAGTGTTAGGCTCATTTTTGTTTCTGGTATGGGCGAAATGGAGGTTGCTTCTCAAAAGTGTTATTCATGGTGACATGCAGAAGCTATTGCCTCTGTGCTTTGCTGCACGAAAAGAGGATCTGCAAGAAAATCACAAGCTCATGCTTTTTGACATTGTTTTATTTAAATGTTATTTATATAGAGCTACCATGACTGCATCTATATTGTATTGTGAGTAGGTGCATAAATCTGAACTTGCCCCTCGTTTACAAGACATAGCCACATTTTGGTGCAGCCTTTGAGCAAGGTTTGACATGTGCTGGCTGAGGTCAGACTATTTTGGCCCCTTGCTGACAGCATGGGGCAGGAGAACTGTGCTATTCCCTACCTTGTCCACTACCATGTATCATGTGTGCTTCTCCTACATCAACCACTGTAGGAGGGACATCCCCTGCAGGGTGCCGGACCACATGGAAAAAGGGCAAATGGGAACTTTTAAGCAGTTGCAGCACATCCTGCCCATGCACCGTGGGGGTTGCACTACACAGAGCTTGTTGCCTCCTGTGATGATCAGTTTGGCCCTGGAGCAAGGAGAACAGAGAGTCTCAGCCTCTGGCCAGACACCAAAAGGCACTCCTGGATTTGGCAGATCTTTGAGGACTGTGTGAAAAAGAGCCTGTAAAGCTCAATGGCATGATGGCTACCTTATTATGCTCAGGATGCAGGGAACCAGGCCAGCCACCCCCTAATGTGGGCTGCAACCGTGTAGTTGTGCTAGGTCTATGCAGAGAAAATATTCCTTCCCCCTTTGCAGAAAGGGAAGGGAAGGAGCAAGTGCCTGAGCAAGCTTCATCCCTCACTCTCTCCCTTCCATCTTCACAGTCTAATGAGCTTATGGGATGGATTGCAATCTGGCTCTAAAGATTTCTGTTTGATAGGTTTGGTATTTTTATAGAGGACATGCTGAGGCATTTTGTATTGGTAACATTTTCATTGGATACATTTAACCAATCTGAAGTGCAGGTTAAGTAGCAAAAAGCAGGCAATGGGGAAGAAAATAGAAAAGGAAAACAGGAAAAAATACCTGAAAAAAAAACCCCAAACAAAAAACAGAAACTGCAACAAAAATGGCATTTTTTTTCTGCCTTTTAACACCAAAATGCCCAGTGCTGAGACCTGTAAACTGCCACAAAAATGTCCATTAAAAAAAAAGACACCAGTTTCCTAAAGTATGGAGGTAATTTTATGTATTGTCTTTTGATCACTCTCTACAAAGGAGTAAAGGAAATTAGAAAATAAACTATTCATGTAACCTAAATGTAAACAGAAAATGTTGCTACTGCACATCTCTATATATCCACCTGCCGTCCTCTGGTCCAGCTCTATTCATTTTTGTTCTATTGCACCAAGACTGTTATAGTATAATATTATTGACAATATTTGTATATGACAGGTTGGATAAATGAGATTAGTGATATTTGAGAAGGGGCCACATTCCTCTTTCTTCACCTGTCAAGCAACCTGTAATTCATTCAACACCCCAAATGAGCTATGGTAGCTGCTCATGGTACAGGGACAGTGCTGAAAACACAAACTGGAGTCAGCACCTGAGCAGTGTTGCAAGTCATGGGCCAGATCCCCATGAGGATTCACATGTCTGACAGATGTCTTCCATCCATGCCTTGCTGTTTGGCTGCATGTAACAAGGAAGAAAGTCAGTTCACTCAGGGTCTGTGTTTGCCGTCATGAAACCACTGAGGTACCTATGCTGCTCTCTCTACACATGTATATACCCATCCTTCCCAAAAGCTTGCACTGGAGCGCAAGTGGGAGTCACAAACATTGACTGTTTTGCTTCTGGGATGCAGTGCAGAAACTTACAGTAGAATAAAAGGAATGTGATGCCTCTTTAAACCCAGCAGCACTGGGGAAACCCACACATGCAGTGGGCCTACTCTTCCCATATCTTCCCCACACAGAAGCATGAATGGGACTGTATGGACTTCCTATCCTGAGGGGCCCATGGGAACTCCTGAGCTGTAGAGAGGGGGTAGACAGGCATGCTATTGCCATTTCCCCTAGATGAACTGTTCTGCTTGGCATAAATAATTAAATTCTATTGGGATGCACAGGAAGAAAGTGAGATCAGCTTGGGAAGGCACTCACTTGGGAGAAAGAATAGTTTGACTGAAATCCTTGTTTGGGCACTTAATTATTTATACCACCAGAACATTTTTACCAGAAGATATTAAGAGACATCCATCTAATTGAGTAGTCGGCTTATCATTAAATTTAGAGGTGGTCAGCCAGAACATTGAGATGACTATTAGTATATACTATCTCTGATTAAACAGAACCTGGTCTTTTTTTTACTGTGCTTAAGTTGACCAAAAATTACACAATGCTTGCTTTGTGCACAGCTCCAACATCATTAATGCAATCTGCATTGTTGCAACAGAGCATTAGTATTTCTCCAGTAAGAAATTGTCCGACTTTCCAGTCATAGCCACTGAATTAGTAAAAATTATACAGATACATAGAAATGATTGAGTGTTGTTGCAGAACGGTGAAATTTTAAATTAATGTTGTCTCATGTGGAATGCAGTGAGAGAGGCAGCCCACAATGTGAGATAGGTCATCCATACCAGAAAAGAAATCACATATTTGATAATATGTTAGAGATGCTTTAAATGTGAACTGCATAAAAAAAGAGAACACATTTGTGTGTTAGAAAATGTTTTTTTAGTATGCAGAATTTTCTTCCTTTAGCTACTGTCAACAAAATGACCTTGTTTAAATATAAGTGGAAAATTCAATTTAGCTGGTGAGTGCTGCAAGTGGAAATAACTATTGTTGGCTGTTTGCATGAAAATGGAGAGCTGATGTGACAGCTGATTTGGTTGAATATGACATAGTTGTATTAACCCGCAGCAGTCAAGTATGGTGAAACCCAGTCTGTGGTCACCGAAAAAGCATTGAGAAGGTGAAGAGCCTGGGATCCAATACATGGCCAGATAGCTTGAGCTGCTCACTAAACCAAGAGGTATGACTTGGTAATTTTTTGCAAAAATTTCTGGAGTGGTGTATTTCACTCAATGTTTTGCAATAGGTTTGAAGTATAAGATACACATTTGCTTGTCACTGTGCACACTCCCACTGAGGCTACTGGGCAGACGAGGGACATGGCTGGTCAGGGAGCGTCCCGAGACAAGAGTGTGTGTCCTGTTCCAATTCCCTACGGTTGCTCAGTCCCACTGTGCCCGACAGGTGATCTCATATGCCAGCTGTCTGAAGCCAGCACATTGCCATTGCTGTTGCCCTTGCCATCGTGACCATACGGACTTCAGGCTGTCAAGACCTTCATTTGTGTCCAAAGTCAAGGAGACTGCTTGCATTTTCAGGTGTGACTAGATCTTCAGGCAACCATGATGCAGAACAGCACATAGTGACTGTTCTTTTATGTTATGAACTGCACTATTATGTTGCTAAAATACAAAGGAGTAGAATTGGTGTTGTTAAGCAGAAGATACAGTGCCAATGTCAGGAAAGCCATTTATGTCAAGGTTTTCAAACTCCCAGATGATCTGGAAACTGCTTAAAACAGACACTTATTCTGCTCATGTAATTTATTTTCATGACAAGGCTCTCACTGATTTCACTCCTTCAGTGCTATTAGCACTTCTCATCAACTCTTTCCTTGTTAGAGCATCAGTTTGAGAGCTTTTATGTGCTTATTATTGCTAAGAAAATTTCTTTGCATATCCATCACATATGATTTCCCTTATCTGTGTTTTTCAGACTGCATCTTGGCAGGAATATATCACAGGGCAGTATTAGTGTTCCCAGTTTCTCATTAAGTCACTGGCCACTAGTATGCAAACCTGCAATAACACCATGCCATATTTTATTCTCACATTAGACAAACAAGCTGCTCAGGGTTGCTTCCCAAAGGAGAAAATGGCAAAGCTGGGAACAAGGGTCACTGTCACAGTTTGGACCCCATTCACCACATAAAAGTGTCAGAATGTTCTAAGGGGATCCTCACTCATTTTAATTGTAGAAAGCAGAAACATGAAAGTCTTCTTAGCACTATTCTTGTAAACAGGACTCAAAGTGAACAAAAATGGCACTAGGTGCAAAAACTTCCTTCAAATTCTGGTCTACATCTCCTAAAGATGATCTGAAGAATCACCTGCAGAGTATTTAGGTCCCCTTACATCTACCACTGCTGTTTAAAGCCTTCTTGCACCTACAGAAAGGGGCAGGCTGTAAAAGGGTGCAGAGATCAAAGCAGAAGAAATTGTTCCTTCTAGGAGCTTCTGTGCTTGGCTGTAATTGTCTCTTCTTTCCCCTCTTCAACATGCAGGTTATATAAAGTTCTCCCAGCTTCATGGCAGTCTGAAAAAGGGATTTAGCTTTTTATAGTGAAAATGGGGATGATGTGATGCTCAGAAATGAGAGGACAATTGCGGTGTAAAATTGGCTTGCATGTGCTCGACAGACTGGATGGTGATGTGAAAGGAAGATTGTAAGGGCTGATTTGATTAAAAGGCTGTGAAAGCAGCGTCTGAATGGGTATGTCTGGAATGAAAGGGCGTCTGGGGGGACCATTTTCCTGCAGGGTGGGGCTTTTGGTGCTTGACTTTGCAGATGCTAGCTACAGAAATGCTAAGATTTAAGAGCACACGCTTGGCTCTTGGTCTGGAACAAGCCCTATTTTCAAGAGCGCACATGGATATATCAATAATTTAAAAGATTTTAATTTCATTTTCTGAAGGCAAGGGAAATTTTGTTTTTTCTTTCAGAAGTAGAGTGATTAGTAGAATTTTAGGAGTACTTACAGGACATTTGCAGTATCACGTAGCATCTGCCTACAACAGGCCCTCTTTTCTCTAACATATTATCATTTAATAAAAGATTCTCTATATTATGCAGTCCAGAACAGGGAAAATTTATGAAGTTTACAGGAACATGTGAATGTGTTTCATATTCAGACATCATGATGGGTTGCAGTGCAAAAGTGGGCCTCTCAGATGTGGTCACAGTACAAACTCTTATGCTGACAGCGGCGCTTTGGATTGTCAACAAGCCACTGGCAGGTGCCTATGTTTGAAGACGTGACCCAAATTTTACATGTTACCACAGACACTTAAAGAAGGGGAACTGAAGTGCATGTTGATTCATAAAATGTTCTGGCCTTTCCATTTTTGTTTCTTTGTATTGTCTAATCAAGTTAAAATTGTCTTTCTGATGAATTATTTGCTACCACAAGCCCCAATGCTTTATTCACAAACATTGTTGAGGTGCCTGGGCAAAACCAGTCATAAATCATTACTCACATAGCTGAAATTTTTGTCAACATCTTTCATTTCCAATTTGTGTCAGGACGGGGCTTGCACTCACTTGAGTGCACATAGTGACAGGTTGAAACCTGAGCCGAGCTTAAAGTGATTTCCAGGCACAAGAGAGCTCCTCTGCTTTGGTGGGAAGTACACGAGGCAATTCTTACTGCATGTGATACTCAGCAAGCATTCACAATATTTATTGAGCATAAAGTTGCCTCCATTAGATGAATTTATGTCAGCAGAGTTATTACTTGTGTGTGAGAGACATAAATAATAGAGCTAGAAGACCTGAGTGTGTTGCAGTCTCAAAGTCACATGATATATTGGGATTTGAATGGGGAGCATTAGTATTATGCAAGTGGTTTGTTAATGAAAATGTATAATTTAAAGAACATTCATTTCTAATTACGGCGGAAAGGGTCTTTAAGTAAGAATCTTCTATCAAGTGGAAGTGGTGTAAACTGGCTTTAAGGGTCTCTGATTTATATTTAATAAGAAAGCAGGAGTGCAAAGACAAGTCTTTCAAAAGCTAGAAAAAGCAAGCTAGTCCCTCACCCAAACCTCAGGAAACAGGGTCAGGCTCCAGGGAAAAAAAAGAATTTATGTAAGTACACAAACTCCAGCCAGAGATTTAGTTGAAATATTTGGTCCTTTAAAATCTGAAACAAAAACCTTCCGCAGAGCCGGCTGCAGAGCTTTGGGGGTTTAGTAGAGCAATATGTTCCCTAGTGTTTTTATTCATGTCACCATAATGAAAGCTGACTTTCTTTTTGAATAATATATACTTTATCTGCATACTGAGAGGAACTAAAATGGACATCATTTACTGCAAGTTTATTTAAAGGGTACCTCATATTAAACAGTGTCCATTATAGCTGTAAGGGTTTTTCAACACAAAGAATAGGAAAACTTGCAGAAACTGCATTTTCATTGTAAGCAAAACACCTTTAAAAAGCTTGTGTCTCCTGCCATGTGAACAGATGAAGGAAACATTGCACTAGCAAAGTACATGCTAGCTTTGGGATGCCACATGGCCAAAGACCAGGACCTGGAAACCTTGAGGCTTTTTATGACAAAACATATCTGTGAATAGAACAAAGCAGACTTTGCTTTAGCATTTCCCTCAGCAATGTCTCGATGTAAAAGGAACAAGATTTGGGACTTGCCTTGTCACACCACCCCTATCATATGGATGCTGGAGGATCTGTTGCCTCATTTGACACCTCTTTCAGCAGCTTGCACAAGGGCCAGCCAACAGTTGCTGCTGCTGTGCAGCCATCAACTTATCCCCATCACAAAATGTTAGAGACTGCAGCTGGATCTGGTGAATACTGTGGAGCAATACGGGAGTGAAGGGAGACAAACTGTAGAAATGTCCATGTTAAAATATTACTTGTCATATAAAATTTGGGGATGTCTTTTCCTCCATCATCTTGTTCTAAGACTGATTCAAATTATTTCAGCATCCACTGCTGCTGACTACTTTTACATCTTGTGTAACAAAGCACCCCACAGTGCATTAGCCATCACCTGATCAGAGTAGGCAATATTTGTCCTGAATATTCAAGAAGATTCTGGATCTGCAATTCTGCTAAAACATCAGGAAGCAACATCATAGAATCATTTAGGTTGGAAAAGACCTCAAAGTCCAACCATTAACAAAACGCAGCTTCCTCTCTCCTTTGTCCTAGTTAGTATAGCCCCTTTGCAATATGCATAGAAGATGTCACTGGCAAATTATTTGGGATTTAGCTGCTCTTCCACACATGCCTCTTCCACAGATCACTTTGATAAAGGACTCTGCCTAGCAGTGTTAAGAGGGAAGGGACACCACCACAAGAAGTTGTGTTTTTCATGCCTCAAGTAACTTCCTATATGCTGCTCATGTCCCAGACATCCAGATGAGCAGGAGTGCAGAGCTCAGCTGCCAGTTTACTTCACCAGTGCAAGGAAGAATTAACCATATCTACAGCATTATCAACTGATCACATTGTCTTTTCATCCCTCTCTGTGTCCAATGCAAGAACAGTCCTCCACTGATTTCTTGTTTACTGCTATTAATTATTTTGGTGAACACAAGAAAACCTGCGAAGTCACAGAGTATGTAACTTCTAACAGTAAATATTCTCAGTAGTTTTTACAGTAGTCGTGGACTTAAGGAGAAGCTCTGGGAAGGTTGTAAGTCTAAAGGGTGAAATCCATATACCCTCCTCCCATCCTGGTGGTGGAGCAGAAGCAAGCTTTTCTGTAAGCACCTGCTTTTCCATTGACTGGTGGAAATTGCAGCCTTCAAAAGTGTACAGTTCTATGAAATGGATAGGGAAAGGTGGGCCCACTTTCCTGTATTATTGTTATAGTACAACAAAACTCATTACAGAAAGTGAATGCCAGCAGCCATATGAGCATGCAGCTGGAGAAAAAACAACTGTGCTGCAAGAACACAGTAGGAAGTGACCATATGTGCAAGGAATCCTAATTCCATTGTACAAAGCCAAACATGAAACAGGAAGCATTCCTGGGGATTAAAACTAAAGTGTCACCATAACACCTGATAGGCAAACAGGTATGAGCTATTTAGATGTGCCTAAACCTTGTATTAACAGAAGGCCATTGCATCTAAATTGGTTTTGTTGGAAGTCGAAAGGGTTGGATTTTTAAGAATGTCTGTGCACAAGCCAGTGCGAAGCAATCCAGTTGAGAGACAAACCAAGGACAGAGCTGTTCAGTGCACCGGAAGCAGGTGTAAAACTGGGGACAATAGACATCCTCTTGGTTTTATAGGATTGCATGGGTGTTAGGAACCCCTGACACCAGCTGAGCTGTGATTTCAGTTGCAGACATTTTTAGCCCAGAGCACTGATGTTTTTTTTAACTGAGGAACATGAGCTGGGGGAGAGTAGTAATTAGCTTGAGCTTTACTAGTAGAATTGCACAGTGATGTTCAAACATGGACTTGATTCTTCTAGCAAAAAAACTTTTGCGCTAATGCTTCCAAATAAGGTAGAGCAGAAAGTCTTTTCCTGGGTCTGTATAATTCTCTGCCAAGAAGGATCTGAGTCTCTCAAAAATTGTAAATAGTATCAGTACTTTCTAAGTTAATTAACTGTGCAGTGGGCCAGGTGTTACTCCATGATTAGTTTATGCACAGGATTTTTAACCAGCACAGGGAAGAAAGACAGAGCACCAATAGGAGAACTCCCTTTGCTTCCACTTTTGTGCCTGTAAGAAACCTGGGCAGGATCCAGACCTCAACACTAACCACAATAACACATGTAGCTTCAAGGGGAAGGATTGATTTTATCTAATTCAAGTTTTTTAGCATGTAGGTGACCAGCCTAAGACAGTTGTACAGGTTCTTCTGTATTTAGTGGAGAGATACAGGCATTTCCACTGCCAATTTTTCCCATTCATCTCAGGCGGCAGCCAATATGATCTAGGATTTCTGCATCTCTTCTGATACTTAGTTGCACAATCAAATCCTTGCACTCTCTCTTCGATCCTTGACTAAATGCATCCTCAAGTGAGCTGGTTCACCAGAAATGTGTCTCCTCTCCTCCTCTCCCTTCCCCTCCCCTCCCTTCCCCTCCCCTCCCCTCCCCTCCCCTCCCTTCCCCTCCCATCCTTGGTTAGCTTTTGGCTGGATCAGTTCTCCTAAGTGGTTCATAATGAAATTTTAGAATGGGAGTTTGAGTATCACACATGACATAAGCCATATGCAAAATTTTGAGAAGATGCAAGTTGTGATTAATGCTATGTTACTTGTAAAGGTCATGGCTGGGGAAGCAATAGAGAAGAGGAAGGAGAAACTCTTTAATTTTGTACAGTTTTTCCAAGCAGCATTAGCCCTGAGATGCAAGTGCATTTTGAGGTAGTCTGCCTATGCCTTCTTCTGCCTGGTGACCTCTGTCTCCCCACTTTACCTCAGGTTGTTCCCTGTAGTAATGTGACCTTGCTAAAGTGAAGTGAGTCATGCACAAACTCTCACTGCACTGAAAAGGCTAGAAGGGAACAAGGACTGGAGAAGAATAGAAAAGTAAGCTATGTGAGAAGAGACAGTTACAAAGTTGTGCAAGGAGGACACACAAACTTTACTTCTATTGAATGCACCTCTTGTCTGACTGATGCCCCAGTGTCTCAGTAATAACTAAAGAAAAGGAATGTTCTTGCCTCAAAAAGCAAATAATGGATATGAAAAGCTTTCCTTTATTTTGGAGCTATTTGTTAATTTTTGCCTTCATCTATTAAAGCTATTTATATCTCATTATGATTAGCTGTTGAAGTGCATAATTCAGGCAATTAACTCTTACCTAGTCCTAAAGGCAGACAGATTTTAGAGTTAATTAAATTTTGACCTTGTAATATGAAAAACCACAAACTTTTCAAGAAAACTCTAATGTTCCACTCACTCCCTGGCAAAAGCGGCATTTTGACTGAGACAACTCTACCTGGTGATTTTCTGCTGCCAGACTTTGGCCATCATCAATCATATTAGTATCTCCCTCCACTTCAGTGGGACTAAACATGGGTGAAGGTAAACCTCAACAAGGATAAGTGAGAAGAAACTTGGGCCTTCAGGTGCCAGGGGTAGAGAAGGGACAAAAGAAATGACTTTTGGTAATTCAGCTCAGGTAATTGTCTCTCATTAGCTCATTACTACTTGACCTCTTGAATGGTGTTATTAAATCTAGTCTGCTTCTTAAACAAGATCCTGATGCCACGCATGTGGGTGCAACCCTACAGTAGTTCCATGGGAGCTCTCACCACTTCTGTACTCACTTGACCAGGCAATTTTCATTCACATGAACACATCAGAACATGTTACTTGCATGAATAGCACCAGAATTTTTTTCTAGGCTGGCAGCCTAAGTTCAGACACCTACCTTCACTTGGCTTCAGTGTAGGTACTGTGAACCTGGTGTACAAGCTCCTGCTGTAGGCAGGGAAGAGCTGGGCCTTGATGAATTGCCTTCACATCAGTATCTGGCAGGGCTAAAAAAACCTCTTTGAATACCTTTGATTGCCTAATTGCACTGAATGCTTAAATTTAAGCAACAGACCTGAGCCCTGGTCAGTTTAGCCAGTGGAGCCTAAAAAGGGATTCAGAGCATAGGTGCACACCTGAGGGTGAAGTCAAAGGGATCTCTAGACTCCTTGGACTGTACTGATTGAACCTCCAAGATTACAAAAGGATCATGGGCATGTAGCTTGTATGTAACGCACCTGAGCTTCTCCCAGGCCATTTAAGGATAGGTCTGTGCTCTTGTGTGCACTGCTCACATGCTTATTTACCTACAGCCAGGTAGGCAGGTGAGATTCTCAGCACATGGCAATACACACTGACTCCCTGCAGGGTGTGTTAATTTAGGCTTGATACTACCACAACCATAGCCACAGGGCTTCTGGCTGTGCTGAGCAGAACCAGCTCAGGACTGCCTGCAAATGCCAAGCAGACATACACCAGGAATTAAGTATCTTTTCTCTCTTTCTTATTTAGAGATTTGACCAGATGATTATTATTTAAATAAGTTGAGCTTTCTATGTAATCAAATGTAAATACAAACCATTTATTTTCCTTACTGTTGAGGGATTATGGTGGGTTCTCTCTCTTCCACAGCACTTTGTGGAATGGTGTTCATTACCGTAATTTGTTTTTCTAGTACATTCTTTCTGTCTGCAAGGTTTGACAGTTTGGAGCCTTATTCGCTCTGCAGTGTTATCTCTTAGATCTATCCCTGGCTATATACTGTCATTTTAATTTTGAAACCACATCAGAAGAATCCTTGAAGAACTCAGGCCAACATCCAAAAAATATTTACCACTTAATGCCCTTCTGAGCATCTAAGTCTCAGAAGAGCAATAAGACTTTCATACCTAGATTATTTCTCCGGTGTATACAAGTGTTGAATTTGCTATTTTCTGTCTTTAAGAGGAACAAAAACATGTCCATAAGAAGAAATATCCTGAAACATTTTGATTCCAAAAGATCCATGTATTTAATGTTGGTCTGTTTAATTGTCATGAGCTCAAGTCACCTGAGATTCAAACTAGATTTCGCTGGCTGAGGTTGGGGTCCATTACATCATGATGTTGTGGTTTTGGAGCCTGATGCCCTTATTTTATCATGGAAAATCTTTTGACCATGCTGTGCCTCCCCTAATGATAAGACCTTCTCAGAGGTGTTATTTGGAAACTGCTGGCCTTCCAGAACCCCATCCAAAGTGAAATATAAGCGCTTGTTCCCCTGTATGTAAATGTGTCCTAGTTCAGCAGGTGGGACCAGTCATCACTGTGTGGGGGTGATCAAAGCTATGTATTCTACCACCCTCTATTCATCTCCCAAGAACAATGGACCATTTGCAGCAGCTGTCCAGGGAGTCGCTAGCACCTTCACACCCAGCCTGAGGAGGTGTG
>JAWWTY010000001.1:100383135-100461954 GCA_035222235.1 Margarornis squamiger | reverse complement strand
TTCTACTTCTCACGGATTCTCTCAGTCTCTGCAAGTTTATCTTCACGGGTATACAACAATCTGGCCAAGGTCAAACTCCTCTCGCTCCGTCAAGGGATCTGCAGCCTGCTGCAATTTCCCACATTGGGGTTCTTGTTGAAAAACAATTCGGGCTTTGGGGTTTTCTGACAAACATAAGAAAACTATTAAAAGCAATTGTGATTCTTGTTGAAAAACTATTCGGGCCTTGGCATTTTCTGACAAATACAAGAAAACTATGTAAAGCTGAGGTCTCCTGGAGAACACCATTTTAAAGAAATATTTTGTCAATATTTGAAACACTTTTTCTGTTAGATGACTTTTTTCTTACAGTGCCTTGTTCTGTCACTGGGGACAGATTTTCAGATAGGCGCATCTTCCATTGCCACACTAGATGCAAGTGTCCATGAATGTAATTAGCTACGAGCACTGGAGGTTTGGCAGGCTCTGAGGTCTGGCTACAGTCCCTCCACTTGAAAGTGCAGAACACTTGAGAAAGTTCTATATCTAAAGTCAACTCCTTCAGTTTCTGAACTGCAAACCAAGGAACTAAACACCAAATAAGCTGTACACATAGGCTTAGTTGTCTGCCATTTGGCTGTATTTTCCATAGAATCACTAAATGGGTACTTACCACACAAATCCAGCCTTCATCAGCCTTCAGATATTGCAAACGCAACTTTGCTCTATCATGACAGATTGTAAAACTGAAGTTACAAAATTAAGAACTCAAAAGTGAAATAATGAAATAAAATTCTTTTTTTCTTAAATTTTACTGCCTTTTTTTTTTTTTTTTTTTTTTTGTCTTAGAAGTACTGGAGAAAAAACAAAAGCCTAACACAAGAAGACCTCCAGGTCTGAAACTGATGCTAAGATGCAGCATATCAGGCCCAGTTTTCCAGATGAAACAGATCAATTATCTAAATGTTTAATTGTTCAAACAGTGTAAAAATCTGTGCAGGCAGAAGGGCCAGCAAGTGCCCCAAATATACTTATGTACTGCAGAAAGACAGGTGGGAGTGAGGAGAATTGCAGAGGGGTAGCTGACCCCTCTCAAAGGCTTGTCCAATTTCAAATCTGCAGAGGAAGCACATGATGCTCTTTTCTAATTTCTAAATGCCTTGTGCAAGCTCTCTGCAGAACAGCCTGTGGCATGCCACTGAGAGGAACTTCCTGCTTGCAAGAATGATTTGGACACAGAAGCTCCTCACGTAGTCTTTGTTTTTTCCCCCTGTCTTTAATTTTTGCCACGGTAAAGCCAAGACACAGAGCCCACACCATAGAGGCTGTCAGGCAGCTTTTTTTCAAGTACATAACACAATTTTAAATATATTCACAGGAGGTAAACAGTAACTCTAAAAGCATATTTAATAGCAATCGCAGGCTAAACAAAAAGTAAAACAAAAAGGACAGAAAGAAGGGAAAAAGCACAGAAAAGCTGAGGAGCAGATTAATGATTGTCAGCATAAGCAAACTGAAAGTAACCACTGGACTAGAAAGCTGTAAGACATTCTTGAAAGCCTGGACAAGGTAGAGATACCAGATATTGGGTGGCATGCATAATAGCTGCTATCTTCCCTGTGGGGCTACATGGAAACTGCAGCGCCTGGCAGCTGGGATGTTGTTGCATCATAGCTGCCCATTGGGATGCACAGCCTTGTCTCTTTTTTCTGCCAGGATCCAGGGAAAGACTGGGCAGCTGGGAATGGCACTGCTCTTCAAAAAGTACCCTGATCCGTCTGCTCGGGGAGCTGGGCCTGCAAGGCACAGCACTGAGCACAAGTCCAGATACAGCCTGGGGGAACACCAGCTTCCCCAGTCAGGATGGATCATAGCAACCTTCACTAACCCTGAGGGACTATCAGAGCAGCTAAGCCTTGGATGCATTGATGCACCCAGAGAATAAACCAGTTCCTAATTCAGCCAAGTGGGAACTAAAACTGCAAGCATGCTTTATGTTACTTGCTGTACCAGGCTCCCTCAGACTGCTATTTGCAAGACCCTTCCAACATGCTGCCAAGACATTTTGTCTCTGGTTGGAAGGAAGAAAGTGAAATGGCTTTTCAGTGAGCAGTCTTTTGACTAGCAGTGGGTGACAGGATCCAGGAGCGCCAATGGCAATATTTTCCCATGCTTTCTCAGTCTTGTCCTCTGTGTTCTCTAAAATATGTGGAGACTATTGAATTCTATGTGTAGAAGCCAACTGCCAACTCAGTTTACATTATGAATAATAACTCATCGACATTTCACCAGAAAAAAATTATAATTAAAACAGACTCTAAAAATTATTTACGTATTTTGCAATACCACAGGAATGTGGTGGTTTATTATGTCAGGTCTGTCAGGATAGGATTATTCCTGTACATGTCAAATCTCAGGTTCCTGCACAACCATGGCAAATTAACTTCAAGAACAAAACCAAATGTGCCTGCTGCTTAAAAGTGAGCTAATTTTTTAGAAAAATTGCATTTTACTGTTTCCCTGTGTGTACTTTTATTTATACCTAGCTAGAACTTCTCTCAGGAACTATTTCAAAAGTAGTAAAAGCTATAACAATTCTAAAAAGAGAAATGAAAAATGATCTTGTGACTAATTTCGGTTCCCTGTGTGGTCTGATGGCCCCCTCCAAAACCCATCCAAAGCAGGCAACGGCCGTGGGCAGGGAAGGAGCATGTGACCAGAGTGCTTCCATCAGTGCAGTATTTGGATGCTTTGGAAAACTATACACAGTGAGATTGCATGACTCACCCTGAGGTAATCTGTGAGACAGTTTTTTCATTTGTTTTATATTTTTAAAGGCAGGAAAGTTGGCAGCCTAAAATCTTTTTAGAAATTACCTCTAAGTCATGGAGGTTCTTTTAAAATGACCACTAGCAAAAAGCTAGAGCAGGTGTTATAGAACTATAACAAATGATTGACATGTTCATAAAGTTGAAGTTATTTGAGTTGCTAATAAAGAGTTTAGCCTAAATTAGATTTTCTTAAGTTGTGCTTGGTAGAAACCAAATATTTTATTTGATCTAAAAGGAAATGCTAAATTTTGTTTTCACTATTCAAACCCCTTTATTATTACTCCAGATGTTGTTTTGAAAAGCAGTGAGTATAACAATATTTTCCCTTTTCTTAATATATATTTTCTACCTGAAGGAATCATGAGACCTGTTACATTCTAGGAACAGTTTCTGTCTTCCTATAAACTGTAATTTTGATGAATAGCACATCTTTCAACAAAACATCTGAACGTTACCTGATTTACAGAAAATGTCACAAAGCAGCAAAATTTTTGTCTGCAAAGCTCTTCTTGATTCAATCAAAAAGGCCACTGGAAAAATGGGAACTCTGGATGTTATGCAAGACAAAAACCTTGCAGGCTGGCTGTGGTGCTATGATAGGTACACAGTTATCTTGTTACTAAATGCAGTATAATGAAACTTTAGATAAAAGTTTTTCCATGGAGGACAAAGCAAGAGTGTTGAGTGGTGGATTTATGATTCAGAAAACTTTCCATAACATCAACCAAAAAGAACAGAAAAAGGAAAATATAAATATATGGAACATCAACCAAATATAGTAACAAGGGCTCGCAGCAACTGTTCAGTGCTGAGGTGGAAAAAACCCATGTAAAATCCCTTGGAAAGTTGATGTGTGTTGGCCTTTTTTGCACTCTAGTGCACAAGGGTCAGTGCCCAGCAGGACCTTGGTTGGAGATCACACGTGGCCAGTGGTAGAGGGCAGCACAGGTGTCCTGCTGCTGCAGGGAGAGTAGGAAGGGCACAGATCATGGGCTCACTTCATCTCCTGCCAGACTTGGTGGGTGATAGTCCTGCTGCTGTGCTCAGCACACAGGCAAGGCACCCCAGGCTGGATTCACCTCTCCTTTGTTCAGTGCTAAGCTGAGCTCCGGATTCCCCTCTGCAAGTACTATCCTTCTCCAACATTTCTACAGGGAGCCCTGGTGATTCTTTTCCTAATTGCAGCACTTCAGATAAAATTTTGCTCAGATGGCTCTGGACCCAAACATTAAATTAATAAGATCTGATAACTCAGCATCTCTATTACATCTCCCATTTCTGTGCATAGTTTGTTTCAGCTGCAAGTTCTTTATAGTGTCATCTGTCTTTCATTACATGACTGCATGGTATCTGAGACTGTGGAGCAGTTAGGCATAAAAATACGAATGAGAAAAGTATTTAATTTAATTAGCTTACATTTAACTTTGTTGTGCTGAATGATGGTAGAGAAATATGACCTCCAAATAAATAGTCTGCTATTTACTCATGCTGATTTTTATTCTTGTCTGGTGTACTGTGGTAGTTCCTCTTTGGAACAAAAGCCAACATTGCCATATGAAAATACCAATTGCTGTGTTCCTATGCTGTGCTCTCCAAAAGGCTTATGAGCACCTTTCCTTTTGTCTGAGAGGACACTTCATGTGTTTGTGTGTGAATTGTTCCTAAAACAAAGATGCATTCTCACTCTCAGGCTGTGAACCTGGCATATATTTTCTTTAGAAAACATCACACTATCTGAATAAAAGCTGCGTCAAAATTGCCTTGCTAGTGTGCTCAGCTCTGTAGGAAAAGGAACAATGAATTTGTTACTAAAAATGCCATAAATTATATTTAATTTTGCTTACTGCCTAGAGAGTAATTAAAAAGCCATCTAAATGGAAAATAAATTATGTGGAAAACATAAATTGAATTTTCATGCAAGAAGATGGTTCAATAATATAATCACACATAAAGTTCATGGTAGAGAGCTCTGCTTTTTTGTTTTATGGGACTTCTGAGGCAAATTGCCCTCCAAACTCTAACGAGGTGCATATACATACACTTTCCCATAAAAAAAATCTCAATTTAATGGTCTGTCAGATACAGCTATTCTTGTGTCTGGATGCTCTGGTTATGTAAATGTCTTTCTGGTGCTGCTACTTAAAAATCTGGACACAGATGAAGTCAAGATCAGCTCTGAAGGTAACTATGTAAATTATGCCAGAGATTTTGCTTTTTCTTTTGGGTAGGAGGCACATTTCTCATCATCATTAGTTTTTCAGCCCTCTGCTCAGCTACACAAAAACAGTGGTGGTTATTCACAGCAGGACCAGCAGGTCCCTCCCACACACAACAGGCTGAGGCAGGTAATACCAACTTCTGCAGAAAACATAGAAAACATTATTGCTAATAAGCCTGTTTGCCTCACTCAATTGTTTGGCTAACAGGAAAAAAGTGGTTTGAGCAGAACAAGCAGAATCTGGGATCAGAGCATCCTTTGACTGGGGGTTAACATAACACCGGGCTGAAGGCAATTCCCTCAATATCAGCTAATTGGGAGATTTTGCAGTGAATCAGAAACTTGTGTTTCATTCCTATCCTAGACTTGTCTGCAGGGAAGGCAGCAATGAAGGGTGAATTAAGGATTTGCACTTGGACCAGCCAAGTCTCTTTGTTTTTCCTTCATTTCCTTGTCTGTGGTGGTGACTGACAGCTATTTGGATTACCAACCTTTGTACCATGTTGGTGAAAAGCTCCATCAGGACTGTGCAAGCCTCTGCCATGGACACCAGTGGTGTGCTCCACACCTGGGAGAAGTTAATTCTTAACCAGAGAACTGGAAGAAATGCCCATAAACATCTGAAAACTGGAGAGCTGAGATGGTGAACTGAGGGACTGGCACAATTACTGGAAGGAGACCCAGCTGACATCTAGGGCTGCATGAAAACACTGAGACCCCATTTGCTGATAAAGTTTTGCAAGCATTTGCTGACACCCACAGAGTATGTGTATTGTGGGGGCAAGGACAATGACATTACCCCTAAGGGGTTTTGCCTGGGACCAGTGGATTGCATTGCATCAGAAGACGCCTGTGTTATCAGCGTAAAACCAATTCAAATTCTTCCTCCTTTTGAGCTGGATGTTGGTCCATGATAATGTCATTCCTATGACAGTGACATTGAAGGAAAAGCCACTGATGGCTGGGTGTAAACAAGAGAAACTCAGGACAGTGTCACTCTCTGTCCTCACTAAGGCATTATGTGAGCTTAGTGTTACTGAGGCAGTAACAGTATATGGGGGACAAGAAAGCAACAGTTGCTGTATTTGAAATATATCAGACTGCTTATATTTTTTTAAGAGAATTCATTTGATAGAGATGGGTTCAAAACAGAAAAAGTGTTTGAAGTGTTTGAGCTTAAAGACTGCAATATTGCAATATTGCCTCTCACAGAGGTGCAGAGAGAAGCTGAGCAATCTCATTGTCTCACAGTCTTCAGCACGAGAAGTACGGATGGCCATTCCACGAAGAAAAACAGATCCTATCACCAAAAATACTCCAAAGAATAAAGGAAGTAAAAAAGCAAACGTTTTGCACCAGTCAAAACAGGAGACATTTCTGCAGAGATGATGGGTGCTAAATATATCTCAGTGCTTGAGGCACCAGCAGGGCTCTGGCAGGGGCCCTTGGATAAACGTTGCATGGTGTTGTGGCCATGTAGCTTTGGTCTGGGAACCCTTTTGGGTTCCTTTCATAACCAAAGGTTTTCAATGAGAAAATAAGGGCTTGGAGAGAGCTATGCTCGATATCAGAGCACGTCCCTGGATCCCCAGCATCTTTGGAAACAGCAGTAGTGGCAGCTTGTGCACCACAGCTGAAGCAAAGCCTAGGCATTGACTAGCAAGGCCAGAAAGGGCAACTTAAGCCTTAGTCCTTCCTTCACAAAAGGTTTGATCTTTGTTCATGAGAAGGCACTGTTAAATGAAACTGACAATAAATTATTTCTTGCCTCTGGTAAACAGAAGTGATTTTCAGTTTGAAAGTAGGAATTTCTGATAAAGAAGAAAGCCAGTGGGAAAATGTGCTCCCAGCACACTTTCTGGAGATTTTGATGAAAGTGTTAGGGAATAAAATGCAAGGTCAGACATTGTTATGAAGTGCTGTGACTTAAAAAAAAAAAAAAAAAGCCACAAACAAGCCAAGTCCTGCCACAGTCACAGACAAAACGTAGATTGTTATTACCAGAGCAGAAAAATCATGCTGTATAAAATAATAGAGATTGTTAACACAGGGTGGCTGACACAGTATGTTCCTCAGCTCTTTTCATGAGTGAAGGGCATGCTCTTGGTGGTCTACTAACAGACACACGGTTGGGTAATTTTCAGACATTACCAAAAATATGCAATAAAAGTATGCATGGTTTAGGCATGGAAATACTTTAGAGAAAGATAGGGGGTGTTTTCCAGGAAAACTTTCCAGGAAAACTTTCCATTAGCTTCCCAGGAACACTAACATCAAAGAAGTGCATCTGGCAAAAATGCATTTGGTATAATTGTGAATAATTCTATATTTTTTTTAGGGAAAAGTAGGTAGTAGGAAAAAGTAGGTAGGTTTAATGTGTTTGAAAGAAAAGTCATTAGTTCCCAAGATAGAATTGCTAACTTTTCTAGTAGTCAGGATATATCTGAAATAGTAACGTTTGACTTCACAGTTTGGTTGGCAAGGATTGAAAATGTGACATAATATTACTATGGATATATCAACACTCATCCTATGTTCCTCTGTGACTGTTAAGCAAAGAAGGCATCAAAATAATATGTCTTGTAAAAATAGCATGGAGTCTGTCTCTAGTCTGTGTTTATCACTGTTACTGAACAAAGCTTCAAAAGTAAAGCAAGTATTATCACCTACTGATAAAGACACACTTATGGTGCTTTTTTCTAAATGGTATTTTTGCACAATGTCCCCACTAGCAAAATGGTGCAGTATAAGCAGTATTGTCAATACAGCATCTGTATCATTATATATGTTGTCCACACTTGATGAGCTTTGAAAACACAAGTAAACCAAGCAAATAAGGCAAATAAAGCAATATTTGGGTCACTTAAGCAAGCTTCAAATCTACAGAATCTGGTTTTTATGGGTGACATCAGCTACCCAGACATTTGTTGGTAGCAACTCAGATGTCATCCAACAGGTTCCCGGAATGTGTAGAGGATTGCTTCCTCATGAAGCACTGTTGGATTTGTTACTCTCAAACCAAGAAAACTTGCTTTGTAATATCTCAGTCAGTGATAGCCTTGGCTGTGGTGATCACAGTATTATAGAGCAAACTTTAAAAGAGATAAGCCAGAGCTCAGCTGGGAGAGATTCCATGGGAAGCTTCCATGTAGAATAAAGGAGCTAGCAAGTGCTGAGCCTTTTTCAAGAACGCGCTCCTGGAAGCACAAAACTAGCTCATCCCCTTTAAAGGTAAAGAAAACAAGCAGAGCAAGAGACTCCCTTGACTTAACTGCACATTTCTGAGTCTGTTCAAAACCAAAAGAGAAGCATATAAGAGAGAAAAGAGGACAAATTACTCTTCAGAACTGCAAAGGCATTTCCAGGTGTGCAGAGATGCAGTCGGAAAAGCAAAAGCTAATCTTGAATTTGGTCAGACATGTCAAAAATACAAGAAAGAGTTCTTCAGGTGCAAAAACCCAGCAGAAACAGAAGGAAAATACTGTCCCACTGTTAAAAGGAGAGGTGAATTAGTCACCAACAATGCTGAAAAGGCAGAGGTTCTCAAAACATTCTTCACCTCTGTCTTTGCCACCACTGCTGGGCCCCAGATCTTGGGAACAAAAACCCAGGCTTACAAAAACATAAACCCACCAGCTACAAAGGAGAGTTGGGATGTGACCTATTACAGGAGCTTAGCCTCATGAATCAATGGGCCCTGACAAATATCCACCCAAGGGTGTTAACAGAGCTGGCCATGCTCCATAATCTTTGAGATGTGGAGATCAAGAGACATCTCAGAAGACTGGAAGAAGGCTAATGTCACCTCTACCCAAAAGAAAGGCTTAAAGAAGGATCAAGGAAATTATAGGCCCATCGGTCTTACTTCAGTCCCTGGAAAAGTTATGGAATGAATCCACCTGGGGCTATCACAGGCCAGATGAAGCATGTGATTGGGGAAACCCAGCAAAGATTCACCAAATGCAAATCATGCTTGATAAACCTGCTTGCTTTTAGGACAAAGCAAACTGCTTGGTTGATGTGGTGCAAGCAGTGGACACTATCAGTACACAGTGGGCTCTGTACACTCTACCTGGGTTTCTCCAAGGCTTTTGATACAGTTTCTCCCAAGTGCCTCCTAGAGAAATTGATGTGACACAGTCTAGATAAGTGGTCCATTTGGTGGGTGGGGAACTGGCTCACAGGCGGCACCCAGAGAGGCGTGATAAATTGCTCCTTTTCAAACTGGCAGCCTGTCACATGTAAGGTTCCCAGGGTTCAATATTGAACCTTACATTGTCTAATATCTTCATAAGTGATCTGGAAAATGGGATAAAGTGTTACTCTGGTGAAGTCTGGTGATGATACCAAACTGAATGGAGAAGTTTGCATTTCAGAAGGAAGAGCCACTTTATAGGATGACCTGCACAAGGCATAAGAGCAGGATGACAAGAACTTTGTGAAGTGCAACAAGGACAAGTGTAAGGTCTTCTAGAAGAAAACGTAATCTGGAAGCCCAGAACAAGGTGGGATCTATCAATCTGGGGAGCAGCTCTGTGGAAAGGGACCTGGTGGTCCTGGTGGACACGTTTAGTATGAGTGAGTGGAATACTGCTGCAAGGAAAGCCAAGCGGACGCTGGGTTGTGTCGACAGGGGCATCACCAGTACAGATAAAGACATTATTCCACCCTACTAAGCACTTGTCAGGCCACACCTGGAATATGGTGTTCATTTTGGTCCCCACTACACAAAGGAGATGTGGACAGGTTGAAGAAGGCCCAGAGAGGACAAAAGATCCTCAAAGGATTGAGCAGCTTGCTGTATGAGAAAAGGCTGAGACAACTGGCTGTGTTTGGTCTTGAGAAAAGAAGGCTTAGGGGAAACCTTATCACCATGTCCCAGTCTTTAAAGGGTGGTGACAAAAAAAGATGGAGATTCCTTTTTACAAGAAGTCCCATGGAAAAGACAAGGGATAATGGATACAAATTACTCCTGGTGAGATTTCAATTGGATACAAGAGGAAAATTTTTCACAATGAGAACAATCAGCTATTGGAATAATCTCCCCAGGGAAGTGGTGGATTCCCCAATGTCGAATGCTTTTAAGATTTAGCTGGACAGAGTGCTGGGCCATCTTGCCTAGACTGTGCTTTTACCATGAACGATTGCACCAGATGATCCTTGAGGTTCCTTCCAGTCTGGTATTCTATGATTCTATGAATATCACTTAAGTATCTACTACTGTTTTGCTTGTAGGCCTCTGGTGAGTTGAACATATGAAACAACTTTTGTTTCTGTAATAGCCATTGCTCTTGAGTTGTTTGATTTTCTATTAGAGCAATATCATGCTGAATGCATTTTATTCAGATTGTACACCCAGGATTCAAACAACCAAAGAATAAAAATAGGCAGTCTTGTAAAACACCCTTTGAGACAATTTCTTCTTCTGTCTGGTTTCCAAAGGAAATAACACTTGTGCAACCACATTGTCTGTGTGTAACTCTCCGTCTGCCTCTCTGCCTGGCTGTTTAAGATCTGAGCCCATTCACAGGTGCCAAGAAAATTGAAAAGGGGCAAAAGTGTCAGCAAAATATAGTCAGTGACTAGGAGGAGAAGGTTCTTTGTCAGTGGAGGAGAAAGGTCATGGTGTAACAGAGGGGAAGGCTGCAGTCAAAGCTTACAAAGCCAGGCTCTACTACACCAGAGTGAATACACAGAAGATGAAACTGTGAAAACTGCACACAAAGCCAACACTTGATCAAAGCTTGAACCGCACTAGTTGTAGATCAGCCAGAGGACAAAAGTCTATAGGAAACAGATTTCCGTAAAACTACCTGAATAATGTCTGATATATATTGGGTAACAAGGCATTGGCTACATCTTGATTTTCATTCAGTTCAAGATTTTATCCAAGATAGTTAGCTGCAAAGAGTTTAGGCATTAGCACAAACTAGGATAAGTTATGTTTGTTTAGGTCATGTAGGAACATGTGAGATCGTGGTGGGAGTAAGATCATGACTTTTTTTTTTAATGTTTGTAGTAGGAGGAACCAAGCCTCTGGGGACCCAGGCTGACTTCACAAAACTGTTTTCAGTTTTGGATTTGAACCAGAATTCTGGTTTCCAGCACTGGAGGAACTTGGCAAAATTTCCTTCTGGATTTTCTAATAATGACAGTAAAAATGACATTTCCATATTGTTAGAAGAAAGCTGAAAAACCTGAGGAGCTAGGGAAGTGCTGAAGGGTCACTTCAGCACTCTCATCTTTTCCTCAAGCAACAGTCAGTTTTCTGTATACAATGCATACCGGATGGAGGAGAACACAGGAGAGGATTAAAGCTTAGAACATGCATAGCTAGAAAATCTGTGAATGAAATGCAGTACTTGGAGTCAAGGGAAAACAGCACATATGTTTACCTTGGACTTCTCTACACTTTCATCCAGTCAAAAGTTTGAATTCATTGCGAGAGAGGAAGCTAGAAATTGCTACATTCAGCTCCTATTTCTGCTTTTATCCATCTCATCAAGCCAGGAGAGAACACTGAGTATACCCTCAATATACAACTGTGCAGTTGCACAACTGAAATTGCACTTGTTGCCTTTCCTTAAGTAAGGCTTGCCTTTCAGATGTTTAAACATATCTGATCCTGGTCATGACTGAATAAGCTGAGGCTAAGTCAGGTAGTCGTGTTGCATTTTACATCTCTTTTTCTAAGACCTTTTTTTTTGAGGGGTTGTCTTACAATGTGCTTTATCCAGTCATTATACAATGCTTCAAATCACACTCTGCTTTATGCTCTAGGTTGTAAGTTAAGCATTTTCCTCTTCTTCACCACACCCCCAAATATTTTGCCAGCAGTTCCTACAAAGTTAAGCTTTTTGACAATACCCAGTCACACCATGTTAATGAGAAAAATTTAGCTTGGGCTCTAAAGTTCTACCACCCACAGACATCATACCACCCACAGACGTGTTGCTGTAACCTTGTCTTCTTCCCTTTATTTTCCTTCCCCCTTTAAGTCCGCACTAAGACTGTGAGCCCTCCATGAGTGAGGCTCCCTGCTAGTCCCTCTGCCCTGCAGTCCTGCCCCTTTGCTTGTCCTCACTGGGAGGTCTGTGGGAAAGCACTGTACCACTTTCCATGGGAAGCAAGGTACACAGAGCACAAGTGGGAACGAAATCATGTTTATCTGGGTCCCAACCTAAAATTCAGGTGGGACCTGCTAGCTATGTTCATCTCTACCTGGCAACTGGGAATTGCACCTGGGGTCTACTGGTTCAAGATAGTCCAAAATGTTTTCTCGAGCATATTTTAAGACACTCTGCAATAAATTTAATGTTCAATTGAAATATTTAACAGCTTCCCTGCTCTTACAATTCAAAATACAATTGCTCTGGCAGCTAACATATCATTACAGAGCTTTAAATGCTTCCATATGAAAAGTATTCAGACAAAACAGGTAAAATTCTAAAGAAAAAAACCCAAGAAGTAGAGTGAATGGCATGTGTAGAAAACTTTCGAGCACAAAATATGTGCTAACATTACAGCTGGTGAAACAATGGCCAAGGCAAACCCCGGTAATTGTCCACAACAGTCTGGGAGTGTAAACAGGCAAGGGGGGACTAGGCTGGGAGAGGGAGAAGTTATTTATTTAGCCTGGCAGTCAACAGCGATTTGGGATTGTGGTGCCACAAAAAAAAAGAGACTGCCAGGGCACCAACAGTGTGTACATGCTCAGTCATGCAGAAATTGCCTCTCTGGGTCAACCACTTGAAGGAGAGATCTCCTGTTGTGCAGGGACAGCTGCTGCCCCAGCACAAGCAAGATGCGGGAGACACGGGCACTGAGGCCCTACACTGTTTTTGCCTCCCAGACAAGATTGGGAAAGTGGAGCCCATTGTTCCCGGGGTCTTTAGACGTTGCTTTACTCAGTTGCCTCATTTCCATAAAGCTCCCTGGCCTCTCAGTAGCCCAAATTGATTTCATGAATACAGTTTTGTGTGTTTTAGGATTCATTATTCCCCATGTCCCACCCTCTGAGTTTTGTACTAGGTAATCTCAGTCTCTGTGCAGAAAGATCCCACTGGAACTTTAATTAAAAAACTGTGGGCACAAAATAAAAGCATTTTCCTTTGCTCCTCTGTGTGCCAGCCACATGCTTCTCCCTGAAAACAGACAGGAAGGAAGGAGACATCACAGCCTATAGCTCTGGGATAGGTAACAGCATGACTTGTGAGAATGAGGGAGGAGACTCCTTTGCATGTAGAAAACCTGAGCCCAGGGAAATATAAAATTCAGAGTGGCAAATGTAAGAGAGAGTGAATGAGTTCTTCCTTCTTCACCCTCCCCTTCCCAGGCATGTCTGCATTTCTCACATTATCATTGCAGCTGAAACGCTTGGTGCAAGATGTTTACTAAGCTTCTCTTAAGAAGCTCCTTGTTGCTCTTCCTAAATAGTAACCTAGATATTTTTCCAAAACTTGACTCAGCCTTCATTTTGCAGGCCCTTGATGGTCCAAGGAAGAGTGAAGAACCACAGGAATGAGCCACAAAAAATGTATAGTCCATTCTAAGAACTTTCGTTTCGTGTTGAAGCTGAGGTTCTGCATGCCTGTATGAAGTAACCTTGATTTTTGTATGTCATAGCAAAGTTGTGGAATCATAAAAGTATTAGAGCTAGAAGATATCATCAAATATTTGGCAGCTTGCACCATCTTCTTGCCACCATGGGCCACTTCAGCCAACAGACCTCTTAGTTGTTTTATTTACCCCAAAGACAGGAATTCCTCTTCACCTGGGAGAGTCTTCATGGATGGTGCCTTCAAAAACACTTTGTGCTATGAAGCTTCCAGATTTTTTTTTCACTGCTTTACCATCTTATCCCTGAACTGGCACCAGGCTAATAATTCCTTTATCTCTATTCAAGTCTGGCACCACTATCATAACTCATTTTTACTGGTGCGGTGATCCAGAAGACATCTTACCAACCTCAATTATGCCATTTTGGTGGGTACAACCTTTGTTTATCAGATTTAAGAGCTCACAGTCTCCCATATAAATATTTGCAGGTACTTCCTCACAGTCAGCAAGAGTGATATATTTAGTTCCTTCCAATAAGTCATTTGCTGTAGCTCATTAATCCCTCATTATTAGCCTGTCAATGCATTTGCTGAATGTAGCAATATGGTATTTGAATAGTGGAAATAAGACAGGTCGTTAATTGAGGCAGTGTCTAAAACTACTTTTATTTTTCTATTCATTAACAAATCCACAAGTTTTTAGTTCAAAGGCATCTTTGCAGAATTCACTAGCACTGTAAGTATTTGTGCAAATAAATAATTGTATTCAAAATAACATTCTGAATAGGAGGTCATATTTGCACAAAAGGTTTATCTGACCAGTATGTGGTTTTGTGTCTATTTCATCTGCTTAAGGAATACATTAAATATTATTCTGCCATTTTAACAGAGGCCATATGTAAGAACTATTTTGCCAAGCAAGTAGAGTAAAATTTCTGTATCCAGATTCTTTTTGCAATAATTTCAAGTGAAGCATAAATTCACAAAAATCATAATATAAAAATGAAATAAAGGCCACTAAGTGCTTTAGATGCAAAGGTCACATTGTTAATTTTAATAACTTGGTTTTTAGTTCTTCTACCTAAATTTGCATTTAATCTGGGGGACTTCTCTTCTGGACAGATATAGAAGAAATTCTGTCACATTCCTGCTCAGGAATGTTTGTCTCAGTTGGTAACAGTAAATATGTATTCATAATTGAGTACTGCAATCCCCTACTAAAATTTCCCCCAGGGATTGATGTTTGATATTAATGTTTTCCTGGATTCTTCTTTCACACATACAGTGTGACCTTGACCCTATTTGTGTAAAGCATTCTCAGGCAAATGATTAGCATAACCCATCATCTCACTTTTCCTCCCATGGGTCACCTTCTATACTGATGTGGATTTATTAGAAAGGGTGAGAGGATCCTAGGCTTCATGAGAGGAGAGTTTTGCTTATCAAACCACATTTTTTTTCTATGACAAGACAACCCACCTAGCAGATCAAGGGAATCTTTTTGGATTTCAGTGCAGCTTTCAATACTGTCTTTCACAGGGTCCTTCTGGACAAAGTGTTCAACACACAGCTGGATAAACAGATCATGTGGTGGGTGAGCAATTGACTTATGGGTCGAGCACAGAGGGTAACAGTGAATGGGGTGACATCAGACTGGTGACCTGTCCCTACTGGGGTTCCACAGGGTTCCATTTTGGGCCCTGTGCTCTCCAATGTAATAAATGACTTGGACACAGCACTGGAGGGGATACTAAGCAAGTTTGCAGATGACACAAAACTGAGAGGAGCTGTTCACTCCCTTGAAGGCAGGGAGGCCCTGAAGAGGGACCTCGACAAAACAGAGGACTGAGTAATCACCAATCAATGAAGTTCAACAAGAGAAATGCTGTATTCTGCACCTGGGATGGGACAACCTTGGATGTACAGACAGATTGGGGAACAAGATGCTGGAAAGAAGTGCTATGGGAAGGGACCTGGGGGTCCTGGTCAATGGCAAGTTGAATATGAGTCAGCAGTGCCCTGGCACCCAGGAGGGCCAACCCTGTCCTGGGGGGCATCAGACAAAGCATCGTCAGCTGGTCAAGGGAGAGGATTGTCCCACTCTGCTCTGCACTGGGGCAGCCGCACCTTGAATATTGTGTGCAGGTTTGGGCAGCACAATATAAGAAAGATGTTAAGCTGTCAGAGGCTGTCCAAAGGAGACCAATGAAGATCATGAAGGGCCTTGAGGGGAAGCTGTATGAGGAGCAGCTGAGGGCACTTGACCTGTCAACCTGGAGAAGAGGAGACTCAGGGGACACTTCATTGCAGTCTACAATGTCCTCATGAGGGAAGGAGGAGGGGCAGGCAGTGATCTCTTCTCTGTGGTGACCAGTGACAGGACCCCAGGGAGTGGCCTGAAGTTGTGTCAGGGGAGGTTTGGGTTGGATATTAGAAAAAGGCTCTTCACCCAGAGAGTGGTTGGGCACTGGAACAGGCTCCCCAGGGACGTGGTCACAGCACCAAGCCTGACAGAGTTCAAGAAGCATTTGGACAATGCTCTCAGGCATATGGTGTGACTCTTGGGAATGGTCCTGTGCAGGGCCAGGAGTTTGACTCAATGGCCCTTGTGGGTCCCTTCTAACTCAGCATATTCTGTAATTCTGTGATCCTCATAGGATCCCACCAGTCTTCCGATGTTGAAATGTCAACGCATATTGTGTTTTAGTTCAAAAACAAAATACTGCTGATGAGGAATGGGAGACAGAAGGTTGTGGGGAAAAGAGATCCTCTTCTAATGCTTGTTTGTGGTTGGTCCCAACAACCCCACAGCTTTCACCTTTAGTCCTCACACCACACTCAACCTGAAATTCTAGCAGTGCTTCACTCTGTCTTTTAGTGGAACGTTTTGGTAACCTATGTTGAAATAGCTCCACACTGGTCCTGGCTGTACCAGAGAGCCAAATCCAAGCTACTGACATTTTGTTTCCTTTCCTCTCACTCACATTGTGTCTGCACCTTCTCTTGATGTATTGTAGAATAAATTCAATGAAAATAGGTATTAGTTTGATGGTAGGCTCAGATCTTTGTAGCACAGCTTCCTTCATTCAACTGTGCTCCTCCAGTCACCCTGCTCTGTTGTCTGAGAAATGTTCTGTGGCATAAATCTGCCCTTTGGTGCCTGTTGATATCAATGCATCAGCTCTGGTACACAGGTAAAATACCAACAGAAAGAAAGAGAAGATAAATGAGATCATGATTAATAAATCTCATCAAAAGACATGAAAGCTGTAATCTTAATTTAGGCTTAAACATCTTAAAGGACTAAACGGTGGCAGCATCTACTTGTGCATGTGCTATGCACAACATAAAATCCTAGGATCATAGAATCATCTAGGTTGGATAATATCTTTAAGATCATTGAGTCCAACAGTAAAGCTTGCACTGCCAAATCCACCACTAAACCATGTCCCTAAGCACATCATCTTTTAAATACATCGAGGGATGGTGACTCAACCACTTCCCTGGGCAGCCTATTTGTGTTCAGAGTATTGCATCCTGCACCTAAGGAGATGTACTTCTGTACCACAGATTACATGGTGCTTAAAATGATTATGGGGAGGAGAAAAAAAGCAACAGGCCTGGAACACAGAGATGTTTTCTTCAGTCCATGTTAATGTGTGTACAACAGAAGTGAATTCAGTACTCTGACCTCAGTGTGCACCATTGGGTAGTAAAGACAAAATGCTACAAAAGTTAAACATGTATTTGAGACACGGTCACTAAATCCTACTTCCTCCCTCTGTCCCACAGGAACCAAGCATCTGCAATGGTGAGGTGAAATTGCAAAAGACCTTTTCTGTGTAGGAAGGTGTGTACATAGGTTAAAGTGATGCTCAGAGTGTGGCTCTCCTGTTCTGAGCACACACTGCACCTCCTTTCTTCCTCTGTGCTTCAGCAAAAAAGACACTAAATGCCTCCCAGGAGCACTCACACAGCTCTAGTAACACTGACTAATCCTGGGTTATGATGCAGCCAGCAGCCTCCACTGGAAGGAGAACTGGCCATGTAGCTATATCCCCTGGCTCCTGGCTGGTTTTCCCCAAAATTTCTCTATACCTTTCAGTGCTGTGTTTTTTCTGTGGAAACATCCCACAGTGTCACCTGTCCACTTTAGACATACCATGCCATTGGATTGATTTGCTTTAATTCATCTGGACATACTAATACCAGGTATCAAAGTAGAATAATACTAAAGCAGTAGAGACTACACTGGAAACAATGTAATTGTCAATGAAAGACAATATTTATCAAATTAGACATGGAAAATTTCAGGGTTTAGTCAAAATATTTTTTTTCTGATTGCATGTATGCTGAGTTGCTTCTTAAAAAGTCATGTGCAGATCATTTCAAACCATTACTAACTCACATTAATATTCCATTCAGAAAGTTTCTATATACCCAGTGTTATTCCATGGTCCTATAGATATCTTACATGCTTTTTACAGGGAGGAAGTGTTCTCTTCATTACCACTGTGCTAATTATTACCAAATATTCACCAGCAAAAGGTAATTAACAAATAATTATTAGGAAACAGAAGCAATCAAATCAGGCCATGCTAAACTTTCTCCACTGGGGTCACAGAATAGAGAGAGAAAATGCAAAAAAGCATTTTTAAGAAGCTTAAAACAATAAGATTTAATTCACATAGAAATATTGTTTAGCTCAGAAAACTGAGGCTGCAAATATCTTTAAGGCATGCTGCAGCCCCAGCAGTAATCTCTTCATTCATAAGGACCACTGCGTCCAGTAAGGTTATGATTTATAGGTTTGCACTGTGTGCCTTAAGAGCAACAATCAGTTGACAAGGAAGAAAGCAGGCAGGACCATGAGTAACCACTGCTGTTTCCACACCATGGTAAATGAAGAGCACTGAGGAAACACGGCCAATGTACACTGCTCACTAAAACTAGAAGGAAGGAACAAGAACACAATCACAAAATTGCTAGCTTTTTTGGAAAGGCCATGTCAGTTTTAACTCTTCATGGATGAAAAGCTGGACTTTCAATGTGAGGATATCTTACTAAGGAAGAATATATTCATTCATCCTCAGGGCAGCATAAATAAGGAACTGCTGTTTCCGAAAAAGCCCCCTGTCACATGCAGAGCAGCTGATGGAACAAAGAACCACATTTGTACATGTTAGTGAGTGACATCCATGGATATGCACTGCTGCTGGAGTCTGGTGCTGCTGAAGAGGTACCGCTCTCTGTCCGCAGAAATCATCCTCTCATCACACCCTGCAGTGCATCCAGCCTCAACATTAGTGTTTTGGTCCTGAAGAGCAGAACCAGAAAGGATGCAAATGGAAAGGAAATATATTGCATGTGAAGTTGATGGATTGCTTCATACTTTACTCAACATGAAAAACCTTATTGCTTTTTTTCAGCCATGAAAGTGCAAGTTCTCTTACTTTACCACTTACTATTCTACTTTCACCCATGACAGATATAATTTCCAATGTCCAATCAACCTGCTCCCCCTTGGGATCCTAGCAAGACTTGGGGCTGGTTTTCTCTTTATGAAACAGAGAACTCTGCATTGGGACAGCTGGGACATAGCTGTCAGTTCCTTTTCATTATCAGCAGCACCCAGCTGCATGTCTGGAATTCACAGACACTGGGGGAGACTCATGTTTGCTTGAATTTTAAAAACAGGTTGCTTGCTGGGAATGAATACCCTGCAACAGTTGCTCAACTTTGCCTCTTTGAAAGTAAAAGCAATCCCAGTGGCCGCTAAAAGCAGAAGAGAAACCTGCTCCTTGTTCATCAGTTCAGAATCTGGTTAAAGCCTGAGAGTTTTGCTTTTGCTGCAAAATAATCTGCACATGAAGTAATTTTAAAAAGGCAAATATCTCTAACAAAATCAAAGCTAAGGAGAAACCCCAAGTTCTCATCACTTGAAATCAGTTTCCATTGCCATGAATTCCTTGTGAGATAAATAATTTCACAGCTCTAGTAACTTCAGGATTTGCAGGAATTGTGGATAAGAATCTATTGCTGGGCACTTTAAAGTTAGGATCACAGATGAAGTTCTGTTTGCCGTATGTCAAATGAGTAACCTTTGCTCAATTCATAGTCCAAAGATTTAGATTTATGCAGTGGCACTGCTTCTCGAAACTAGAAAATTTGCTGAATTTCTCCTAGTGGGGGCTTGCAGCTGGTGCCCACGACAAGAGTTTAAAGTATTTCTCTCCCTAATCCAAATTAGATAATGACTTGGAGGAGTCCTTTACTTGAGAAGCAAGTAAGTAAACTTCCCAATGCTAAACTAAGCTTGTCATGTGTCACAGATTAAGCCAATTCCCATCTGGGATTTCAGGCTGCCCTTAGCACAGAGCTCCACTTCTCTTTGTTTTGGCCTCACTTTGAAATATACCTTGTTTCTCTATTGCTCACACAGGAACACTGTGTCAAAAATCCTAGTGGAGATCTCTTTCTTCTTCCTTTACTTTCAGTTGTTATATTTTTTTTGTTGGTTGGTTAGGGTTTGTTTGTTTGTTGCTTAGACCACCAAAAATAATAGCTAGGGCTAGCTAGGTTGTCATTGCACCCCCATTTATTAGAAGTCTAAGCTATGTTCCACCTGGCTGAAGTTGTGATCATCCCTGGTGTTGAGTCTGGCCTATATTTGGCACATAATATACTCTTCATAATGAATGAGAAATCTCTGTGTGTTCTTCCTATACAAACGGTAATATTCTGAACTAACAGTGACTCAAAAATACAAACAAACTGTGACCTTAAATAGCTAGTTCTAAGCACCAGGAGGTTAAAAAAGTGTCTTCTGTAAAAGATTGTTTCCATACAAGCCAAACTGACCAAAAATTCCACAAAACAACTTTTATGTTACAACCTTAAATAAGAGTCTTATGATAAAATAGCTAAGAATACAAAAGAGAGGGCTGTAGTGACTGTTAATGGCCTGCCATTCTTCTCACAAGTCAGTGTGCATAGCAAACTGTAGGCTCATTTCAACTAACCTGTGTTAAATATGATTTATACCAATGGTGTGCAATTGCCTTCAGTATAACTGTTCTACAATCCCAGCGTAAAATTTTCTCCTGACTATCTTCATGCTTGTGCTAGGTCACCTGGGGAAAAGTTATTTGGTCCTGCCCAGTTCTAGAGATCTAGCATCCAGGTTGAAAGCAGGCAGAAGCTACAAATTCTGCTGGTGGTTTCAAAGATCATGGAAACACAGCTTTAGTAAGCTGAAACACAAAATCAGTAGTACATTGGCATTATTACTGTTCAGGATCTTTAAGGAAGGAAATCCCAAGCGAAGTGAATCCCAAAGTTTAGGCAGGTTTTAGCCCCAGTCTGCAGTACACGCTCTAGCCCTGTGCTGTTGTTTTTTTTCTGAAGTGTTTATATTGCAGAGTAAAAATATGTCCATTCAGCTATATTAAATAAGACTACTAAGAAATTAATATCACTTCACCTTCCCCCACAAGGCCTTCCAGGGTTCTTTGTGAAATAAACCTGTCCTGCTCCCACCCCAAACTTCTTGAGTTTCAGATGTGTATTTAGAGATGTGCTTGGCCTGCAGAAAGACTTATTTTCCTTTTCTAAACTGGGATCATGGTCTATTAAAAACTCAGGCAGACTGATTGTTATGTGAATGTCTTCTAGTGTTACTCTCTCATAAGTGAGGCTTGGCCTCCTGGTGTGTGCACATGTGTCTATTCATGGCCACAAGCTCAGAAGAGACAATCTTGTTGCTGGAAGGTACCAGCCCTCAGTCCACCTTGACAGTATATGGCTGTAGGTTATTGAAGTCCAGTGGCAAGAAAGTGGCACTAATGGGAGGACTGTCAGCTTTAGTTAAATTTGGTGCTGAGCGCAGCAGGAAATCCAGTTTACTGTCTTGTGCCTGAAAAACAAAAGTACTCTTTATGAACAAGCAGGCTGGTTACTTTGTTTTGGGGTCTTGACTAACTTCAGCAGGAAAAGTTGCAGCTCCCATTTGACTCTTGACGATGATCCTGTAGTGATCAATATCAGAAATATATACCAGCAGGTAGGTGTGATTTGGGGATAGTCTGGACATAAAATAGCATTTCTGTTGAATAAGGTGCGGTTCCCAGCAAGGTGTTTCTCTCATTCTTTTGATTCTATGTTCATGTTATTCCAGCTGTGAGAACATAAATTGTCAGTGCAGAATTAGAGTAGCACGGACAAGCTTATACCACATGAGGCACAAAGTTTCCTGGGACAAAGAAATTTTCACAGACATTTGAATGATGAAATGGTTAAGGCTGGAGGGAGTGTCACAAGGTCATCTAGCCTTATGGAGGTCATCTTCTCCAAAGTAACAGAGTGTGTTTCTACCAGATCAGTTCTCTGCACCATAGATCAGCTGGACTTTTTATGTGGTACTCAACAGCAGAGACCAGCTCTCTGCATGACTGAATTACAATCTCACTGATAGTTTCAAGTGTTCTAAATTCGTATTTTCTTTTTGTTGTTTTGTTTTGTTTTAAATATACTTAGGTTACAATGGGGTGGAAGAATCTGGCAAGTTGGTTGAGATATTGTGTCTTATGACTGCATAAAAGTCCAGGGACTTGTCTTCCACCACCAAGCCAAGTCTCATGATCCAGCGCAGAACGAATTTCTCTTGTTGGAGTGGTCCAGACCAGGATTAGGCAGGGACATAGCAATGGGACAGGGCAAGTGATCAGGGAGCAGTCCCATGTGTCCTCCCTCCTTCCCCCTTACTCAGCTCTATATGCATGCTCATAGTCACTGAAATCCTTAATTTCTGTGGACTATATGTGGGACATGAACAGGAAAATGTTGCTTTCAACTGCCTTGATAGTTCCCACAATCCTTAGGACATCTGGCCACGTGTCCATTTCCAATATAAAACATGTCATCTTAAGTGATCCACTTCATAATGCAGGAACCACTCCAATAGCAGCAGAGCCATTCATTTTTGTCCTTACGCAAGCTTTTATTTGGAAAAGGTTCTAAATGCACAGAGACTTCTCAGAATCCAACCTGAGTTCTACCAGTTTGAAGACATTTTTTAAAAAGCAAATAAACATAAGAAAGACCTTTTGGGATTTCTTTTTATGTTTTCTTAAGTGTTTTATCCACTCTTTTATTTCTCATGTGCTAAGCCTAGCAAGTGATTTGAAAAGTGCACCCGGCTCCAAATCTGAGCTTCAAAACTGACTTTACAGAAGATGAATCATGACCCTGAATTCACACATCATTTCATAAGTACTCCCATTTCTAAAACATCAAATCTATGCAAATTACTTTCTTTGTACCTTCTTTGTATCCAATTACCTACTTACTTGTACAACAAATACCCTGAAAAAAATAGATTCAAGGTGACACTGAATTTATCTTCAGCCTCCAAAAACAGAGACGAGTAGGAGGGCCTTGACAAAGAACTGTTCGTACCACCTTCTATATCACTGTTGAAATCAAGAGGATCACTAAATCCTTCACAACACCTGGCACATAAAATCTTATCTCCCTCAAAATCCACAGAGATATTCATGGAGCTTACTTGCAGAGCCTGAGAAATTATTAAGTCAAGGAGGCTGACCCAGTGTTTTTTGCCTACATGAATTCTATGCTACTGTGTTGTTCAAAATAAAAGTGGATCTTGCTTTGTCAAGGACGTGATGCATCCAGGCCGGATCCATTTTGCATCCAAGGATTTTAGAGTCTGTATCAAAACATTGCAATGAAAATCTTCATGCTTCTGCCTCAATGTGCTTATCCTAGTAAATGTCACATCATTCAGCAGCAGCTCATCAGCTTGTCTTATGGATCTGTTTCTGTGGTGCTATGGCCCTGTGAGGGTGTGCGTTCTGCTGTGATTGGGGGAACACTTGATGGTATCGATGGTGCTTTGGCACAGAAAGCATGTCGTGCCTTTCGTGAAGTGTCATTTAAAAAAGAAAAAAAAAAGAGATTTCACTTTCCATTTGTAACATGAGCAGCAGCTCTGTAATGTGCAGCCAACTTTCACATATATTTGGAAATAAAATAATACCTTCTTATGGTAAGTAGTACCAAATGTAGACAGCTCTTATGCTAAATTGTCTCTGTCTGAAGAGGAGTGTTATTATGGTGCAGCACAAAAGATTTATTACATGGTGGGTTTTTTCCTGAAATTAACAGCTGTCTTTTGTTTTAATCATTGTGTATGTAAAGAAATAAAGTCATAAGACACTGAGCACTTCTAGTTCTTAAGGGCACTCTGCATTCCCAAGGAAAAAGCCTAAAGCTTGCATAACAGCAAAAAAAAGAGTTGCCTTAATTTTGCAAGCATGTAGTAATTTTACTGTAGATGAAAACTCTGAAAGGAAGCCTCCTTTCATTTCCAGCACAATTCACTTGTTTGTGTGAACTTTTTGGCACACAAGTGCAAGGAGAAATAGCGAGGTACTTTTCAGCTAGCAGGCATCCATTTCCTTTTCTGAGGCAGCAATAATCATTGTTGAAATCCATCTTTAAAAACAGGAAGCTTTATCATTTTGATTTTCTAACAACCTCGCCCTTTCTTGTGAACCTGACCCTTGGTACGAATCATCTGCTTTGATTCAAACACGACTGTTATAAGACTGAAGTGCAGGTATTTCCTATTTTGCTCTAAAGCACATACAGCGTGTGCTTAGAAACAGCCCTGCTCAGAGTGATTCATCCTGCCCTGAGCAGGAGCACTGCTTAATGGAGCCTTACACAGGAGACCCGCATGTTTATATCATTGCTTCTGTTTATGTTTTATTTCTAAGGAATAGAGGGGATGAAGCAAAATCTGAGAGGAAAACAGAAGGAAAGTGCTGAGGATGAATTTGCAGGGACCACAGCACAGATGACATTTTTTGATATATCAGCAACAAATAAATGCCTTTGCTAGTGGTACTTAGCAAGAGGCCCTCTCAACACAGAAATGTAGCAGACTCACCGCTGCAATGATGTCAGATATGTTTCATCCCTTCTTGAATGGATCCTTGACAGCACATACAGGGTTGGGCACATATGTGCTTGGTGGTACTATTTGCTTCTGAGGGGAGGAATAGTCAGCCAAGACCACTGCATCCCCCAGCCCCACGCTGTTTCTGCTGCAGAAACACCCTCTGAGATGCCCCAGGCATTTGGCCACCCTACAGGAGAAAACCCTTCTACTCCCCACTCCACAGGCAAACTGGTGCCCAGCTGATGAGCTCCTAGGACATGTTAGCCAGGGAGACTGCTGTCATCACTTTTGTCTCACGCTTTTGTCTTTTGCTGGCTGTGAAGTAATCCTGGGGTGATGATGGTAGAGAAAGGGACGTTGGCTTGGATGCAAAACACTGTTAACACTGCTTTATTCCCAGGAAAGCTCACTGAACACCTCTCTAAATTAACCTATGGAGTGGCCATTTAAATGGCTAACAGGAGGAGCCAATGGGAAATACTTTGGAAAGGATACTAAACCAGGTCAGTGTACGTTTACAGTCATCTCCAGTTCCAGTGGAGAACGGCGCATCATGCTACTTCTTGCAGTAGTTTTCCTGCTTTCCTCAAGCAGGCCAGACACAGATAATGACAGTGGTCTGGGAACCTAGTTTCTATGTTGTCATTTGCTCTTTGGATAACCCTAAATTTCTTGTTTATCCGGGGATCTTTCCCTCTGTGTCTCCCACCCACAGCATTGTGGTCATCAGCAGGAGCTTCAGGCAGGGATACAAGGATCCAAATGCACCAGCTCCATGCAGTTCCATGCATTAACTGAGTTACACTGATGCCAATAAACCTAAAGAGAAGGACCCCTGGTTTCCCATTCCAGCATGGCTGGCACCTTCTGTATGGCATTGTCTGCTCTGTGCCATTGTGTCTTTGTAGCATGGCTGCTCTGCACAGACATCAGCAGAGTTAGTTGCAGAGCCAGAAGCCAGAGTTGTGCTGGAAGTAACTGATCTGCCTTGGTCAAAATGACTGCTGTCAAAATCATAGTCAGTTCCTGAAACAGTGAACAAGACATCCTCCAGCAAGCTCCCTCACTGGCATCACTGCTTCTGTCTCTCAAGACCAGCTGCCTGCACTGCCTCCAGTTCTCAGCAATAACTTTCCCTCCCACCGCCTGTGGCCTCCAGCCCCTGTCCCTTGGCTAGCACCCCCAGCATCTCCAGTGAAGGAGCATAGAGATGCTAACCATCCAGCCTGCTCCTGGTGCCTTCCTGAGCACCTCCACAGAGACCTGCACAGCATGGGCTTTCTCAGGTCCTCTCAATGCCCCAGCATGGCCAGAAGTGGCTGGGGAGCTGCTGAGGAAGTGATGAGGGCTGGCCACAAATGCAGGTCGTGTCCTTGCTGTGAACTCAACAGTCAGGAACTGCAATATACTTCTGTGGTCTAAAGCAGCATTTTTAGTGCTTTTTTGTTTTCTGGGGTTTCTTCTGCTTTGGACACACTAGACATCACTGATAATAGAAGAGAAAAGGGGAGAGGAGGATTTCTCATTTGCAAACACAACACTTTGCTTCCAGCAGAGGAGATTTTGCAAATCCTTTGCAAGCAGGGGAGCAGAAAGTCACCACAAAATGCACCAGGCTTTACACTCACAGTACCTGTGTGATGGTGCCCAGCTGGCTGACAGGAACAGGCTCTGTTGAGCTTTGGTTTTGCTTACTGTCACCGGGAGGTTTTGAACATGTACATGTCACACCCCAGGAAAATATGTGTAACTGCATGACACAAGGCAGAAAGTGTTTCTGAGGGGAAAGGAAGAAAACTCTACAGACTGGGAAGGAAACATGAGAAGAAGCAATCTGGGCCAAGAGTCTAAACTTTTTCCCTTGAACGCTTTCCCAATCTGTGACCTCTCATTATTTGATTATCACAAGAGAAATCTAAAGAGTGTACTCACTGATTTCTGAATAAATGCTAACCCATAACATGGGTCATACTCACATACTTCACATTTTCACCAGTGCATATGGGGCCTGAGCACTCTGGCAACATGTTCTGAGTCAACTGTGAAGAGCCAGAACAGCTGAGACACTGCTTATTGCAACAGATCAGTCAAGACAGACCAGGCCAAATGTTGCTCGATATTGGATTTTATATTTCTGCTTATTATAGGTTTAATGGATGTAGTACCCAGCAACTTCGTCTGTGGTTTCTGATATGCATGGCTCCTACCACAGAGCTTACTAAAGGTTTTCCTGGTCCCATTAAGTAGTGGCTCTGCAGAAGACGGACATGGAAGGACAAGTAAGAGGGCAAATGAGGCAACACTGATCAGCACAGCAAGCTGTATCACTTCCTTGTTGTAGTTCAGATTTTTGTAGGCAACACAGCAAAGGATGTTTTTACAGGCACATTCAAAAAGCTCCACACTAGGCTGCTACTAGAGAGCAGTGAACTCTTCAGTGAATGCAATCCAGCCCTGAGGGGAGGTGTGGAGGAGCTCGTGGGCCTGGAATAGACCAGATGAGGTTCTGGTAGTGAAGATGTGCTACACTGGCTTGTGTTGTCACACTAGGGTGCAAGTAACGGAATTCAGACAAAAAGGTGTGCCAGTCCGTAGTAAAGTCTGACAAGGTAGGAGGAAGAAGGGACTGCAGGGGTTGTGCCCCTAAAGAAGGGTGTGGCAGCTGGTGATGGTTTGGGAGAGAAGCAACAAGAGATAAATAGCTTCTTGCATCCCCAGCTCTCATGGTGTGCAGTGATGATTAAGATCTGAACTGATTTATATTGAGATAGCTATTGCTGTCTCACTTATCCCAGCTCTTTGCAACGTAACCCCCTCACACCCTAGCCATCACTCTGCTCTTATTGATTGTGATTTTGCATAAGGAACAGGCTGACTTTCTGCCCACCTACACACACTTGTCAGGCTTTTTCTGTACAATAGTGATTCTTAAATCCTTGGGCACCAGATTTCTTGCTCTGAAATCTTCCAAACCACTTTTGACAGTATTATCTTTCTAGTCTGCAAAGCACTCAGGAAAGTCATATGTAAAGTTGGCTTTATCACAGCTACTGCAGAAATTTGAGCATTGCATGTGGTACAAAACTTATGTCTCAGCAAATTTTACATTTTCTCGTGCAACAGGGATATGCACAAACAAATCCTAGCTTTGTACATCAGATGTTGTATATATGTCAGTCAGACACATGCAAAATTGCCATTCTGCATGAGAAGCAGGATCCAAAAAAAACAGTGTTAGTGGCAACACACTGCACTGCTGCTCTCCCATATCCTTGGCCACTTAAGTGTCTGAGAACTGTCCTGCTCCTAACACAGTATGTCTTTTATTAAAGAAAAGAACAATCTTCCCTTTCTTTTTCTGAGGACATGACTTAGACTACTTAGATTCGATCCAGGAAACCCAAGAAGGATGTGGTTTTTTAAAGCAGCATTAACAGGTAGTGTGTAGGCAATTAATTCATTATCACAGTGTTTAAGCCACCTTTAGTGAGTTGTAAAAAGAGAGTTGGCAAGAAAGAAGTAGAAAAGACATTTTTCCTTTTTGGTTTTTGAACAAGGCTAGAACTGTACTCCAGGCTCCGTAAGCAAATTGAGTAGTTACTGATTTTATGAGGACACCCAAAACTAAGAAACACTTACTAATTGTCTGTAACACAGCCCCTGTGGACCCAAGAAGAGAGACTGTTCACAACGAGATTGTCATTTTTATCACAGGTAGAGTTTTGCAGCCCAGCTGACTTGGTCCACACATGCCACTGCTGAGAACACTGGTCTTCCTGCATCCTCTGGGTGCCTTGCTTCCCCACAGAATGGAACAAGTGAAATATTCACCATACCAAACAAAGGGGTTAGCATAGCACCCTGCAGTCAGAGTGCTGGCACGGGGTGGGGGGCAGGGGAGGGGGTGAAGGAGAAAGAGTGAATCCCCCTTTCAGAAGTAATATGGATTTGCACCCTGCAGTCTTGCCCACGCCTGACTCTTTGTTTCCTTCAGATTGTACAATCCATTTAAACCGATTAACTAATGGGATAAAAATTTGCAATGTACCCATGTAACAATCAAGCCTATATTAAAGAAAAATATTTTAAAGTCCTTCTATCACCAGCTTTGTCAAAGTGAGACTGACTCCAGCTCAGCCTGGTGCTCTGGCCTGCTGTGCCATGCCTCCCTGCTGTTGGCAGGAACTCTCTGCACTGCCGCCCAATCCCACCAGTTGCCTCCTCCTCTGGGCAAGTCCCTGTGGGGCTGGTTCTGCAGTGGTGGGCAGAGGCAGCTTTTGTGACCCCCACCCAGCTTCCTATGCCATCACACAGGGAAGGTACTACACAAAACCTGGACTTTCCTCATGTCCTCTTTCTGTCACTTCATCCTATGGCCATTGAACAGGAAAGGGGTTCCAAGGCCAGGGGAAAAGAATATAGAAACAAAGGTGAGATGGATTTTCCCTGATACATCTCAAATTTGTTCTACACTCCTCACCTTGAGAACAGGTCTATCTCATATTCGCTTAGCACTCTTAATAGGTTTGGGTTTTGAATAAGAATAAGCACAAACTAAAAGAAATTAAGGTGTCTAGTATATTTTTCTCTTTTTCCTTTAAAAAGCCAAAATAAATAAAAGGAAGAGAAAATGCCTTGAATTTTCTCAGATGAGGGGTTTTTTTTGGGTTTTGGTTTGTTTGTTGGTGGTTGTTGTTGTTGTTGTTGTTGTTTTGTTTTCTTTTTTTTATGTCCTAGGGTGGTCTATATTTAGTAATGATATATAATGCCTTCTCTCAGTTTAGTGATCTTTAAATTATTATTATTATTTATAAAAGCATGAGGAAGGGATGCCAGTGTTAGAGTCGTGTTTCAATCCAGCAGGCTGAATAGGAAGGAAATAGAAGGTTTAATTACATTAGGGCATGCGTTGCTGACACCAACACAACTTCTGAATTTATAGCAATAGGTAAAAGATGCACTTTTTCTTTAGAAGCAGAAGCATTTCTCATTTTGAATGGTGAGAGAGGACACAAGTGCATGTTGTTTTTTTCCAGAAAAGCTTTTACTCTCACATTGCCAAGAGGAGAGATGGAACCTCAGCAGACTCACTTTTAAGCACCGAGGAAATAGTCAAGTTTCAGAGTATCGCTATCATTTTTTGAACCGAAAATTGCTTGATATTTTTATCCCTGCAAACATTTTTAGCATCCAGATTTGCTTTAGGTGGTTCCCCCAGGCAATTATGTAAAGAAAGCAGCCCAGTACTATTAATTTGTCTTTATCTTGCTTCAAGCTGCGCCTGGTGGCAGAGTGTTGTTCTTCAGTTTCCCATGCTTTTCCATGAAAAATGAGAACACTGAATTCTTCGCTGAACAATGCAGTTCTGCAGTTTTGTTTATTTTTGCAAATTATAACCTTGTTTCAGCATGGTGTTAGCTTTGAACCTAGCAGCTTGTGTTAGCATTGGACCTAGAAGCTAGTGTTAGCATGGTGTAGGTTTGGCTGCTACGTTCCTCCAGGTAAAGCACAGCTGCAAGCTTTGGATCTTCATGCACAAAACACCTTTTCTATAGCACACCAAGCAGAAAAATATCCAGGGATTAAGTTCAGCCACCAGGTTTTTTTTGGTGGTTGAGTGCATAACATTGTTCAGTGTTCCAGAAGGGTAAGGATCACTGAGTGCTGGTCATGGAGGGTGGTAGCAGCAATGTTTGGAGAAAACCAGAGGGGAAACACGTACAGAACAAGAAGGAGAAGAGAGAACAAGTGGAGAACAGAGATGAGGGAGAGGAAAAAAAAGGAGAAGTAGACAAAGCAAGACAGAGAAATATGTAAAACAGTGGTGTGCTGCAGGCACAAAAGCAGAAATAGAAATGAAAGAGGGGGTGTTTCGAAGGGACACTCAGCACCAACCCAGTTGCAGTGAGTCAGCACTTCTCAATCATGACACACCCAGGCCCTGTACAATTCCCTGGTCCAAGCCCAGAGGGGAGGTCTCTCTCACCACTGCTGCTAAGGACACTGCTGCACCAGCCAGCCACGGAAACAGTTCTGGTCTGCTGTCCTCCATTAGGCAGAGCAACACTAAATGAGGCTCTCTGGAAAGCAAGGTTACTGCAAAATAGGTGGGAAATACCTCATGGCTGTGCAAAATAGCCAGGAGTCAAAACATGCAAAATTCTCAGAGCTTCCCATCACCGCTGTTATCACTCCTGATCCATTTTTATGCCTAAGTATAAAGGCTCCAGGTATCGCTATCCCAGTTGGCTGAAGTTAAGACACAAAAACAATCACAGAATAGCCCTTCCCTGCAGCCAGTGGACTCCCAGCAAGTAGCCAGTTTACTGGGACAGAGGATCCTTGTGGACTTGTACTCACTTGTTATTATCATTCTGCCGCGTCAGCCTTTCCTGTGTCTGTGTTACAGAAAAAAGTCAGTTGCCTGAAACAAACTCCAGTTGATCTGAAGTCTGAACTAGCCCTGACCCTAATGACTCATTCCCCTATTTTCCCTATTTGTCCACTAGCCAAGAAAAATTCCCCTTGGTTTGCCAGATTTTCAGGATTTTCAGACTTTTCAGTCCTTGGGCTGTAAAATTGGAGGGATTATTTTTGTGGATAGTTTGACTTGACCTTTTTATTTTGCTCCCCTTTCACTTTATGTGGTTATGTAGTGTGACAGGCTGGAGCAGACAGGAATGTGCTCCCTTAGTCCATGCACATTTTCACATTAGGGTTAGCTTGGAAGGGTGAACTCTCTTCTGGAGCCCAGGCAACACATCCTAATTTTCAATTACTCTCATAACTGTGGAGGATGTTAGAGCTGCTTATTCTGAAGTATTTGTCAGCTTGTGCTATGTGTATCCAAAAGAACAGCTGGTCTGAATTTCCCTAAAAAGGGTTATCTCTGAGCAGATTCATCTAAATTCTTTAATTTCTGCTTTGGTTTTGATCTGTCTGGTCTTTATGCTACTGGGTCAGCCACACTTAGAGCAGAGCTTTCTTTTGAAAGATGGTGGTGATTCATAGTCTCCTACCACAGCTCTCTGCAGCCCTTCAAACAACTGCTTTACTTGCAGAACAAACCAGAAATGGGAAGTTGCAGCCAGGCTGCTAGTGTTGTAAAACGGAAGTAGTACAGTAGAAAATTAATCATGCATTCATTTTACACACTCTTACCTTGTCCTTAAAAAGGTTTGTAATAGCACTATATGCTATTCAATATTCTTACACCAATTCACAGGTTGGTAGCCTCACCTGCCAGTGATAAGGTACACAGCAGGACAAAGCATCAATGGAATATCCTAAACTTTTAATTCAATAATTCATTTAATGGCAAGACTATGACAAAGTTTGAAAAAAAACCCAAACTATGACTGAATCACAGCACAGGCTGCTGCTTTCTTAACTACCTATTCATTTGTGTTCATTGTAGGCTATATTTTTATAACTTATGTCAGAGTACCACAAAAATTCATTCCAACCCTTCTTTTGGCAGTGACCTCTCCATGCAGATGTTCTGCATCCCCAGCAAACTCGACGGGGATGAGCCAGGAAATGAAATGCTGAGCATCTCAGGCTTGATCTGGAAGGCAGCCAGGGCACACTCCAAAAGCAGGCAGAAAGGCTTCTGCCTTGAATGTAGGTCACCGCTCACTTCTGGAAATGCATTGCTCATGAAGTGCCATGAAGCAGTCCTTTAGGGAGAGCAGGCAAACATGTAATGCTTTCTTTGTGGAAATTACAGCAGGGTGAGGGAGAAGGCTCCCAGTTGCTTTGGCTTTCTCTACTCCATTTTCACCACCTCTGTTAAAGTGAGACATGTGAGCTCCTGACATCACTAGAGAGATTCCTTGAGGGCAAATTTCACTTGGAAGCATAGTTTAAGTACAAAATTTCTTGACATAAATAAGGCATCTGTCTTTTGCCTTTTTAAATAAATTACACTCAAGAAGTTGTTCCAGGCTAAACTCTATTGTCAATATGGCAGTGAGCTAATTACCTGAAGATCCTTGCCCACAAGCCTGTCTGCAGCAACTGATAGGGATCATTCCTCATTTGATCAATAAAAACACATACACACACAGATATGCACTGGGGAGATCTGACTTCTCATGAGCTCTACTGACACAAACTGTAGAGCATGCTTACTGTTTGCATGTAACCACACAATTAAATATGCTAGTATTGTGGTCTGAAAGCAAGGAAGAAAGAACTAGTGTGGATAAAATTAGAGCCAACAAACCTTTCATTGATTTTCTTTTCACTGATTCATCATACTCATCAGAAGAACATCTTTTTTTTTTTTTTTTCATCTTGTTTAGCTCCAGGACAGTAATGCTCAGTTCTCTGTCACTTCACCAGCCCTTGTTTTGGAGATCCATCACCAGTCTGCTCTGCTGGCCACTGTCATCATATGTGCCAACATCCTGCGCCTTCAGTATACCTTAAAGCACCTCAGGCATGATGATGCAATGAAAATGTAACTGTTCAAAAAGAGGTCTCAAGAGATCCACACTAAAAGACTTATACTGGTGCTTCAGTCTCAGATGAAGAAATCAAAGTCTTTCATGTTGGCAATCTGTTCACAAAAGACAGCATTTCCTGTTGTTAATGATTCTATTCCTGCCTTTCCACCCTGCACAATGTATATGCTCTCCCTGTGCACTTACATTGTGTGCTTTTCTTAGTCCCTGCATGCAATTCCTATCTGTTACACTAAATCTTATGATAAAAATGACTTTTCTGTCCACCATACTACTAACAGTTGCATTTCCCAGAAACACACTCCTGACAAACAATGCAGTTTGGCTGTATGATACACACTAGTGCTAGGACTCTTTACTGTAGCTTTGGTCCTGAATCAGGAGTTGCCCCATGTCTGTGACAACAGTTACTATAAAAAAGAGCCTCCTATCCACCTGCATAACAGGGGCTGGAAAAGGAAAGGATTCTGCTTGGCAGACAAAAGTAGGACATCAGGCCTCAATCTCACACTGTCTCAGTTCTGGCTTGATGTCATGATTATTTCATATTGATGGGAAATACTGTGGTTGGAGACATGGTGCATCTCAGTTCAGTCTCTCTGAGATAAGAGGAGAAACTCATGCAAGTGAGTTTCAGATCCCAAATCTGATACATATTTAATACAATTTTTTAACACAACAGTTAGGACAAAACGCTTTACTGGTCAATGGCCAGTTCTGAAGAAATACATCCAGGATTTAGGGAGGACATAGGCGCCTACATCCACAGTTACATTGAAACAAGGAACAACTAAAACCAAATCGTGGGCCAAAACTTCGTGATTTTTTTTCCTTATATTTACTGGTTTAAATTCCTTCAACCCTAGAGATGTAATGCTGAGCATGCCTAGAAGTACCTTGCCGCTAACCTGGTTGAACACATTGCCATCTGAGCCTGATCAGTATTCACAGATTGGAATAGAAATTCTCCATTCTATCAGTTAGTAGCCAGAAGACAAATCTTCCAGTTAAGTCTTCCAGGCTTAATAACTTACAGTGTTTCTGAAAATGGTCAGCATTTCATTGCAGGAGCCAGACACAACCACAGTCCTTTCTGTAAGATAATTACTGAATTGCAGTGTGACTTGTGCTCAAAAAACCTCCACACTGCTCTAGCCACAGTCTGTGCTCAGCACCCTGCTCGGCACTTTTAATGTCCCCACACCCCTGATTGCTGAGATGGGGACAGGTATGCTGTGAACTTATCACATGCTGAGAAACTTCATTCAGTGTTTGTGCAATGACACAATTGTCAGTGGGACCTGTCTACAAAGCCTCTAGCTCCAAAATACAAGCCTCCACCTATTTAGAACAGGAATAGCTCCATTAGATGATAATATCAGGAAATTACGTACTTTATTTAGACACCTATAGGAGAAGGGTGTGATAATATGTGGCGATTGTGCAATATTAATAAAATGCCCCAAGATCCTTGGTGGAAAGAGCTGATAGACCTTGAGTTCTCAGAGGGTAAATTATTTATGATCCACCCATCTGAATTATTTATCCTCCATTCATCTCTAAGCCCTAGAGAGATATTTCTGTTATGCAGCTCTAGTTATCTAAAAGTTGAATATCTAGTCAGAGTTGATTGCCTAAGGTCACTTAAGAAGAGCTACCTCTCCTACCTTAAACATCTCTCTTGGATTCTCCACATTGACGAGACAAGAAACTGAGATGACTAGCTCAGACTGGGTAGCTACCTTAAAATGCTGGGTCCCAGGGTACCACCCTGGGTATGCAATTAGACCCTGGTGTGGGTACATCAGAGTGCCTGCTGCTGCCCCATGCTGCACCAGGGCTTGTTGCAGGCAGGGCACCCTGCCCGTTTTTGCTCCCACTGCCATACTCACTCCAGAGTCACCAGCACCTGGCTGAGGAAGCATACATTCTGAGTGGTAGAGATTAATGGTCTGGGAAAGATGATGAAGGTGGAGTGAAGGAGAGAGAAGAGAATGGTGTTGCCCAGGACTCAGTGTTTGGGCCAGTCCTGTTTAATATCTTTATTGATGAACTAGATGAAATGATGATGAAATTCAGTAAGTTCAAGTGGAGAGATATAGGCATTTCCATGAGCAATTGTCCCACTCATCTCAGGTGGCAGCCAATATGATGTAGGATTTCTGTACCTCTCTTCCAATATTCGGTTGCACATCTAAACCCTTGCACTCTCTCTTTGGTCCTTGACTAAACGCGTCTTCAAGGGAACTGATTCACCAGAAATGTGTTTCCTCTCTTCCCCTTCCCTCCCCTTCCCTCTCCTCCCCTCCTCGCTGCTCCTCCCCTTCCCTCCCCTCCCCTCCTGCCCCTGGCACTGCCTGGCTTTCCTAGCCCTCTGCCCTGCTCTGAGAGGCTTACTCTCACATTGGCATTGACAATCATACTGACAGCCAGGCATGGTGAATCACCTCCCATCACACAGATCTCGCACTTCCATCCTCGTACATGCTCATTTGTTACTGTGGGTGGGCATGTGGGAAATACGGCTGCCAAAGCAAAGCTGTCAGATGGAGGAGAGGCACTGCTGCCCCGTCTGCAGCCCAGCACACTCCGCTCCCAACGTCTGAGAGAACAGTCTCCATGAGGCATTTATGGGAAGAACAGGAAGATAACCAGCTCTCAGATATCCTGAATTTGCAGGTTTATATTTGGAGGTTGTTACAAATAAAAATTATTTTAAAACAATCACATCAATCAGGGCCTTTTTATGCATTTGCTGCAATGACACCCAAATGAAAAGAATCATTAGTGCATACTAAATGTAAAGGTCAATCAAAGGCAGCTTCTTCTTTTGGCAGCCACATCCTTTTGCTGGTCTTTGCCAGGAAGCATTCGCTTCATTGTTTCTCTTTCCCTTTGTTTCTTTTGTTTCTTTTTTTCTTTTTTTTTTTTTTTTAAGTTTCTTTTGACTATATATGTCCAAATCCCTCTCAGAGGTTTTCTAAAAATTATGATTATATCACACCCATTTTATGTGCCTGGAGAAGAAAATAGGGAACCTGTGACATTTCAAAGCTACTTTGAAAGATGGGTTTTAAGCTTCAGTAGTTTTGATTGAGACTTCTCTATAACTATTATTTCAGCAGTTTTGATTGAGGCTTCTCTGTAAGTATTATAGAAGGTGCTGACTGATCCTTTGTCGTAGACATCAGAGGCAATCCCTTTAAGAAAACCATCTGAGCTAGCAGAAAACCACAGAGAAGTCCTGGCCCATCAAGCAGATGTACAGAGCTGTTGATACATCTGTTCTGGAGACATTGCCTCTTACACACTGCCCAGCTGGGAAGCATTTGGAAACGTTTTATGGACCAGTTCAGCATTAAATGGTGGGTTGACTGCATACTGCAGTGCAGGATAGCGGCATCTAAGCCAGCTTTCAACAAGCCCAGGCCAATTTAAGATGCTGCTTACCTGATAACATTCACTTTGGGGAAGCACAGATGTTGCCTGTGCTCTCATTCACCCAAGCAGATCACGTCACACAGCTTCAATCAGTTATGCCAACACAGAAGTCCTAATGGCAGAAGTTGCAAGAGAAGCACTACATCAGAGTGCCATCATTCAGATGGACAGTGTCCCCTTCTCTCTAAGCACTGCTCTTGTTGGCAGTGGAATGGATCTGTCTGTGCAGGGCAAGGCCTGTAGGGCTTCCCAAACCCTCCTGCTGCTGTGAGACAGTGCTGGCACAAATGCACGTGGTGATGCTTAGTCCTTTGGTACAGCAACAGGGCTAACTTTGTCTCCACTGTCTGCCATAAGCAGCACACTTCCCATAAGTCATTAAGTTTAAACTTCTTTCAGTCTGTGCCAGGAACTGAATTGCTGTAAAATAACTCACACTTAGTTTGAAAAAGAGGCTGAGATAAACCAAGATATCACCTTTCCTCATTGAAAGAATTTTACTTTCCAAGACCTAGTAGATACAGTAGGATGGTTCTCACACTCCACCATCTCTGTCCTTCCTTTCTAGCTCCACATTGGCCTCTTCTCACCACAGAAAGTCTCTAATAACTTTCTTTTTCATATTCTTATGCCATTTCTAAACTTTGCTCCCTGAATTTTCATCTTGTTTAAATTTCTCTTTCTCTACTTTTTCCACTTACTAGAAAGGCATAAAGGCTAAATGAGGTGAATGAGAATTTAACCCTACAATGTAGTTGCACTTTCCCAGTCAGACCCTGGTTCTCAACCTCAAAATTCTTCCCTTAGAGTTTCCCCTTCAGACTTAGAATAGATGGAGCTAATGTGCCCAAAACTTTGCTAAAAAAAGGCAGATTTCTGAGTTTCTTCTGTCCTGATAAAGGTAAAAACCTACTTCTGGCTCTGGTCTTGAGGCATATCAAGTGATCATGCTCTCTGCTTTCAAATCTTCACCCAAAATGAAAGTGAGTTTTTCCATCTTGGTTTCTTATCCATGTTTAGGCTATTTCTTTTAAAAAATTCTAATTCATCTAACCTGTTTGCATCAAAAGTATAGATGAGATCAAAAGCTTACTTTGGTGGTTTTTCTTTGTCCATGCAAAGTAGTAGATTTTATAATCTCAATGTTTTTTCCCCCTTATGTACAGTGGTTTTAGAGGCAGTTGATACCATTGAAGCATGTTATCTACATCTGCATTATAAACATTACTCATGCTGGCCCAGGCACTCAAGGGAACATGCTCGTGACATTAGATGGCTGCAGCACAGAAGAAGGGAGGTAAGGTGCTCTGCACCTGAGATTAGCCATGAGGCATGTCTGTCTGCTGTTCTTGTGCCTCAGGACTCTGCCCTTCTAACTAGATAGGATCCATCCAGAGTCTCCAAGAAGGGATAAAATACTGCTTCAGTTGCAGGGTGGAAAGATTCCCTACCACGCCAAAACTTAAAACTACCCAACCCCCTGGCAGGGGCTGGCAGTTTTGCTGGAGGTCTTGATCATGACAGCTTGTCCATCCAGGTCAGGAAAAGGTAGATGGATGGAGTAGCTCTGTGAAGCCTGTATACCACATGTTGTTAATAACCCATTCAGTGAATGGTTTGCGTCTTCCAGGCAGTTTCATAATGACTTTTCACAGCATATAAAAACTGGAGAAGGTCAGGATTTCTTCTGATGAAATTATATCAGTAGTCTGGAGAAATACACCTTTCTTGAAAACTGAACAGTTACTGGAGAGGACTGATTCTAGTATAACTTTGATCAGGAAAGGTCTGTTAGATACAGAGGGCTAAATCTCACCTAAGAATAGTTTTGTTTTAGTGATGGAATATAATTCCCATTTCCTGAAACAAAACAAAACAAGATGAAAAAGAACCCTGAGATTAGATCAGTTGGTTAGAGTATGGTGCTAAAAACACCAAGGTTGTGGGTTTGTTCCCTGTATGGGCCATTCACTTAAGAGTTGGACTTGGTGATCCTTGTTGGTCCCTTCTAACTCAGAATATTCCATGAGAATAAGAGAAAAAGGAGAGAAGGCAAGGGCTAAAATCTGATAAATGCTGGAGACTGTGAGCTATTACTTATGAAATTATTGTGCTGAGAAAATAAGTTTGTTCTGTTCTTAGTAATTTAGGTACATAAGACAAACAGCATTGCTTTGTTCAAATGCAGCTTTTCAATGGAACAAATACACTTGAAAACATCACAAGCTGTGCTTTAAAAAATTTTTATTCTACCAAATTCTTCCCAGTTTCTTTGGATATATCTTATTATCACTTTAGTGGACACTAGCTAACAAATTTTCTATGTAAACTGTTTGTCTCACTAGTGTTGTAGGAAAAATACAGCCATCTGAGATGTATCTCCACCAATAAGATGATTAAAAACTATTGACTTATGTGCTACCTATCCCTACTTTATTCCTATTTTATTTGCTTCACAGCTGCCTTTACAGATTTTATCTTATTGCCACTTACCATAGTATTTGCAGTGTGGGTGTATTGCTAGTGAACACAGCCTAACTAGGTTTACTTTTAAATGCTGTGAGTTTAAACTTCAGTAAGTTATTATGCCTTATCAATGTGCAAATACTGTGTTCCTACTCACATGCCTCTTGAAGAGCTGCAGGTCTTTAAACTGGAATCTCTTCCTCCTGCTCAGTTAGTATAAAAGCCTAGGCAAAGAATTAGATATTTCTCTATGCTTGGGAAGTTGAATCAATAAGATGCCCAAAGGAATTTAACCAATATTTTGAGTTTGTGTGCACATGCATAAGCATGGTGTATACTAGCAAAGAGGTTCTTTATCCAAAAAATTCCGTCTTTTTCTTTCCTATTCCTTCCTCACCTCCACAGCCCAAGGGCACAGTAAAGGTCACCTACTAGAGGAGTTGGAGACAAGACTACAGTATATCATATCGGGGTCTACATGTTTTGGTCTCACAGAGCAATCCATGAGGAGATGGTATGAGATGATGTCAGCCTCAGGAGCCGTTCAGAGTTACCTTCCCATCAGCAACCTTCCATCCTGTCCTTGTTTTTGTGCTCTGACAGTCAGTGCAGCTCAGAGCCTGGCTGTGCAGACCTACCTATGGGAATACAAAGTTAGCAATTTTCTTCAGCTGGTGGGGAATTTTACCCTTTTTTTTTTTTTTTCCAGTTCCTATTGTGATTTTTGTCATCATCATATAAAGACACCTTGAATTGTGGCAGATAGCATGGAGGAACTAGGAATTCTTGTTCCTCATTATGGTGTTAGACTGAGCAGTTCCCAAGGTGTTACGAAACACTGCAGTGGGGTCACAAAAGGAAGCACAACCATCAGCAGCAAGTAAAATAAAGGCATTCCTTCCTATTCTAAGATTTCAGAACTTCCTTATCCACCAGGTCAAAATCCTCTTACAGCTGTTGCCTTTAGTTAAAGGACTTTTTTTCTAATTTCTGCTTGGGTCACGTTAAGGAGCAAACCCCTTCTCAGTCCTTCTGCATACACAGTTTGCATGAGAAACAGGCAGAAGGAAAATAAAAAACGCAGCTTAATCAATCCTCAGTGGAGACCTTGAAGCCTCTGGTCAATGGTGTGCAGACCACATTAGGTACTTCTTTGGCTCTACATGAACTCTTAATAGAGCTCTATGTCTTATTCCTGCAGCCTCATTTCTCTTTTTCTAATTAGGTATGGTGCTGCAGTTCAGGATGGAAAGTAATCTCACAGTCTATTTAATATGTACCTGTTGACTCCCACACAACAATTTAATCAGAATTTGATAGGGTTTGGAGGCAATCTGTCTGTTTAGAGGCCAAAAAAATACAAGTGATCTGAGAAACTGCTCTCAAAAATTTTAAAAGGGATTATTTCCAGCTAGGTGCAATGCCTGAGTCAGATCCCATTCATTTTATTTATATGAGCAGTCAAACCATGAATGGAATGGTACAACTGCATAAGGTAAGCAGGATCCAACCTATTATATTCAGTGCCCTGAATACCCCCAGTCCTCATTAATCAAGAGTTCCAAAGACCTTTTGACCACAGTCAGGCAACACAAACAGCAGGTTTAAGCACAGGATTATCTGAGCAGTTAAAGTTAGGCACATGCTTAAGCACTTGCTGAGCTAAAATTCAGGGCAGCCCTTGGAGTTTGGTCTTCCCTGCTCTCATTTGTGGATACAGAGCAAAATCTTTGGGAAGATGTGGCTGCTTCCAGTCTTCACACAGATTAATATAGTACAGTCCAAAATTCTTTTTTGTCAGCTGGGGAGTTTACTGTGTGTGAGAACTTCCACAACTGCACAAAGAGAACCAAAAGCAGTGACCCTCATGAGCTGGATTTCTTTTCTTTAAGGCTGACTGTCTGCACAGGCAGAGATGTAAAAGGGTTACTGCCTAAATCCCAGGAGGATGGAAGAGAAAGTGGGTTCATAGTTATATTGTGGCCAAGTACTACTGGTGTCGGCAGCAAAAGGGATGGCTGCAGCTCCTGACCAGGGCTGTATCCAAGGGGAGAGAGTCCATCAATGCAGGAAGTGTTCACATATGGTGCCAGAGCAGCTGGCACGCCTCCCTTCACTCGCACGCTGTGTGCTCTGCACCCTCTTTTAGCAGGCAGGTACAGCACTGCTCCATCATTTGGAGAAAAAGTTGGGGAAAACATCATATCTGAATCTTTTTACTTTATCCTTAGTGCTCTGAGTAGATTAATACTTGAGCCCACTCCACAGACAACCTCCCTGTGCCCACCATGTACTTCCACAGCACTCAGCTTTTGTTTCAGGGTCCTGTAACTGCTCCAGCTACAACAGGCCTCAGGCTCTCCCATTGCAAAGCAAACTCTGCAGCTCCAGGATTATCTGGCTGTCAGGGCCAGGGCCTGTGGCTTTTCAGTTTGCCTGGCTCCTCAGGTAGGATGCAAAATGAAGCGAGGGGGACAGCAGAATGATACAGGGTAAGCATATACCACAGCCTCTCAAGGTTAGTCAGCAGCTATTATTAGCCCTGAGCTGTTGATCCAGTGGCCATTTCTTTGCTTCTGCAGGTCAGGTACAGACTGCAGGAAAGCTTGCAAAGGAGTGAGCAGTGATGGACAAACTCACCGGTCTCCTTCAGAGGTCGAGAAAACTGTGACCCAGATGGGTCAGCCTCCCTCAGCCTTCTTCAGTCTCCTTCCATCCTGGGTAAACAAGCAGTGGTGCTGGATTGCTATGAAATGGTCAGCAAAGGAAAGCAGCAGTATAAATTGTAAATTGTGATCAGTATAAAAGTACCAAAGGGCTGAAGATTTGATTGACAAAATTAAACCATAGCATTTCATATCCCTTATGCCCATTGCCTCTTATTTTGTAGCCTTTATATTACATGTTGCAGACACACACAAACCTGAGAACAGATGTTCATTTTGCAAACAGCTGTTCTGATTCAAAATGGCAGTGTCTTGGCTATCTGTCCCTGCCCCAAAGTGAAAATCGCTCTGTGAGCTCCACAGCATACATAGAAAGAAGGTTTGTGTGAGCTTCTCCTCTTCAGAAAAAATGCACTGGGTTATTTCATCTTGTCCAGGATGATGCTGATTTACAGGACAGGTAATGCAGGGAAAATCAGGCTATTTGAAAATGTAGCAAATTAGGCATTCAGAGTCTCCAGATGCTGTTACAAAACATCGACCCTTGACACAGGACTTGACTCTAGTTTTGCTCATTATCATTGCTTGTGTCTACAGTTCTGAAAGTTATCAAGGCTTCTCTCTCCCAGCAAGCATGAAGGAACAACACCTGAAATCATGAGTCCAGCAATTAAATTTAAGGACAGCAGTGAAAAAATCAGGTCATTGAGATTCTTACACTTTTCCTTGTTAATATGCCACTTCTTTGAAATTACTATGTAAAACAAGAGTAGCAAACTTCACACAAAATAGTAACACTACAAAATGCAGCTGGATTAAAAAATAATGGATCTTTTCTGAAAAGGTGCTTGCTTGCCAAATTTCAACTGAACAGTAAGCTTTGTGGATAAATTAATTGTTTAGCAGATATAAGCATCCCAAATAGGAGAATTTTAAAGAATGACATGCACAACTTGCACATCTAGAAGTTGTATACATTTATCCACAGAAATTCAGTATCAGCAAGTCATTCCAAAATACCCTTTCTTCCACATTATCTTTTTTTTTCCTCTTAGCAATCATGAATTTTTTTAATATCCTTTATGAGTTTGTCTGCTTGTGATTCTGATGAAAAAAATAATCTTTTCTATAGAAGCAGAAATAGAATTAATTAAGCCCAAGCCACATTGATACCAATATATCAATGATGCTCATGGAGTCAGTGTGATGTTTATTGAAAATGATTGTTGCAATGCAGCATGATATTTTTTGGGTTCAATTTGTATTGCAAAATACTGTTTTTATTATATAGCTATGTATTGTACTGTGGTGGTCAGTACATCCATGAAAAAGATCTATGAAGCATTTTTTTCCATATATTTGTAGCTGTTATTGCTTCTATACAAAGGTATGTTTTAAAAGGTAGTCTGCAATTGCTCATCACCAGCAATTATTCCTAATAATGTATTTCAGTCACCTAGCTATTCATCTAGGTATATGTAAGGTAGGACACGCCTCAACAAGGAATGAACTGTGCTTTAAGGTCTTTTTTTTCCTTATAAAATATCCTGCCTAGTGACACACTGAATTGTGTTTGAACTCCTGAAAGAAGGGAGAGATAAAGAAAGAGCAAGACAACAATGTGAATGTGCTGGTTAACAGTGCAATCCAGAACAACAGCTCAGGTCTCTATTCCTAAGGTACATTTGTTTGCAGTTCATTTCTATAAACACTAAGTTCTTCAAGATGGTGATGGCTTTCACTGTCCTTTTGTGTTTACAGCAAAAAAACCCTAGTTCTTTCCTAGTCTGTTAATATAATCAAACCTCTCTCTCCACTTTGTGTCTGAAGTGTAGATGCCCTGAAAAGGGCTGACTGCTCCAGTGCTTCTCTCCTACAAGTGTGTTTCATTGCACCTAAATTGGCAATTACCATATGTGAGCTCATCTTAGAAGCAATGCAGGACCAGGCCAGTTCAGTTCCTGTGATATATTTGAGACAACCCCAAGAGTGCTGGAAAGTATAGGTCATTGTTTTGGAACTGCCCCCTATTTGAATGCCTAAATTTCTTACCGACAAGCAGGCAGACTGGATCACCAAGGCTGCAACAAGCCTAGCACACCCTCATACAATTCACCCCATGCAACATGCAGGCTGCCCAGATACTTCTTTCTCAAAACCCAAGAACAAGGTGTCCCAACCATGGTAACTGTTCCAGAGGACCAGGCTCAGTGTTGTCTCAGGCTGAGTCCACCAACACTCCATAGTCCCAGGAAATGGGCAGGAAAGGTGTAATCCAGCCTTCCCTTTGCCTTCCCCACAAGCCGCAAAGCCTTTTCAGCATCCTAATTCAAATACAAGGGTCAGTCCCACGGGTTTACAAAGAAACTGAGAGATCAAGTGCAAGTTTTACCACTCTGGGTGCCTGAGTTACTGAGTTTATAAAGTGCCAATTGAGATTTCTCCACTCTGTATGTGCAAAGTTTGCATTTTCCCTCTCCCAAAAGTCCGTCCTGAACTGACAGGGAAAATTGGTTTATGGCCCCCAGTTCAGGTAATTAGCCTAACCTTGAAAAAATCAGCAAGACATGCCAAAGCAGATGTAAGCAGTGCCCACCCAACTTCTCATCTCTAACTGTGTCCAGCCTCAGGCTAAAGGCAAAAGTAGAAATCCCCTCACACATCCTCCCAAAACTAGTTACTCAGTTGGGAGACAATTGGCAGGTGATGTTTAAGAAGTTTAATTTCTAAATACAGAACTGACTGTAACACTATCCTTATCCTCTAATTTCCATCAAGCTTCTTTCTCTTCAGTATACACTCTCTAAGTAATGTATTTAGGAGAAGTAATCCTATTCTTAACTTTCTCTTTACTTAGCTAAATAAGCCAAGATCCAATAACCTCTTCTAATTTTTTACTCTGTTTCCCCATCACCTTTGTAGATTCTCTCTGCTCCAATTTCAGTGTAATATGTATCTTTTTTTTTATATAAAGCAACACTAATATTCTCCAGGTATTCATACAGTTGTACTAAACCTTCCTTTTTTCTCCTGAACATGCTTGGATTGATGCATCATAGAAGTAGAGCAATGTAGCGTCGGGAAAGGACCATCTGGGACTACACCAGACATTTAGTCCTGCCCTGCATAGTCTCTAGAGCTTGAATCACAGCAGTATCACACTGGTGGCTCACAGATCTACAGTCACCAATACACATTCTCCCTGTCTTCCCTGCTGCCTCTGACAATAGGGACCCTGCTTCTTGTGAGTCCATGCTCGTGGCTTTGCTCTTTGTGCTTCTGTAATTCACCCTGCTGTTCTGATTCACAGGATCCTCTGGTCCTCCCTCATGAATGATGTTTCTGTCCTTTTCAACATTAGTGACCCTGTGCCACTTCATATTACTGACAAATGGCTTAGACCACATTCTTGTACCAAGGTCAATAATGAAAGAATTGGATTGCATTAGTTTCCAAATGCTTTCCTGAAGAATATCACAATAACTTTGCTCATTCTGGCTCCCCATGGCATGCTCACCTGCCCCCTTCTCTAATTCCTGTGTGAGACCTGCTCACCTCATTACATATATGGCTGCAATCACAATTTCAGCAATGCTCAAGGCGCATGAAGTTATTCACAGAAAGCAAAGTATCCAAATGTTCAGTAAACTATTCTGCTGGGTTTAAAAACACAGTTTATTTGCTTTTAACAGAAGCAATAATGAAAGCAAGACCTCCTCTTGTAATCTAGGGCAAGGCTGTTGGGTAGATTATTGTTTGAATTCTTCTAAATTAAAAATCAGAAGACTGAAATGCAAACTTATGATGCATAAATGTAATTTTTCCTTGTTTTCTGGTGCACTCTAAAGTGACTGAAGTGGAGCTATCTCTACTCAATAACAATAAGAATAATAATGCATTCTCAAATGCATTATTGACAACAGTAAATAATATATAAATAATGAAGCAAAAAAAAAAGAAAATACTGAATGGAGTGCATATATTTTTAAAAAGCTTAACTTTGTTAAAAAGATTGTTCTGCCATTGTGCAGCTACTGAGTATGACTTAAAAGTTAAATAACACCTTGAAAATTGTATCGCAAAAATTTATTGCAACTTCTCCCATCCTCTATTTCTCACTCTCTTTGTAAGTCTTGGAAATAAATTGGCTTTGTAAACTGTAAGTATGAGAATTTTGAAACAGCTAATCTTCACAGGATATTACAGTCATAAATTACTTTTAAAAATCTTGGGGCAAGGATCTGGTTTAGAAGTCAATACATTATGCAGTTATCCGGAAGTACCTCCACAAGCTGTTGTTAATGGGAGCAAAGAGCAGTAGTCAATGAGTTCTTCTGATACTGCATTATTAATACTCAAACCACAAGTTTTCGGGATGAATTTGCAGGAAAAACCCATGAAAGAAGGATATCAGATTTGTGCCAGCCATGATATGAAAAGAAATCTATTTTGCATGCAATACTATTGTATCTCTGAAAATTGCCACCAAATTATCACTGAAAGGATCAAATCATCTTTTTGTTCCATTTTCTATTTATTTACTAAACCACTTATTAAGGTCTGCAATCAACAGTCTTTTCTTAAATTATCTAAGAATGCCATTCAGTGAAATTCTCAGATAATTTCCTATTAAAACACAAAATGGCAGTTTTATGGTCAGAAAGCAATAGATTTATAGTTGCATATGAAGCTTGGCAGCTCTGAATATGGGATAGAAATAGGGAGCTGGCTTTTGTGGGTATTTATTTCATTGTCCCTAAAGATATCTCTCCCTATCTTTTAGAAACATTGTTTAAGGCTTTTCCCTGAGAGGCAGGGCAGCTATGAGCAGTGCCCAGTTGAAATGCAGCATCCAAATCAACAGACCTCAGCCTTCCTCTTGTCAAGCAGCTCACAGGTTTCCCTTGCCAGCCTCCTTTTCTTTTAGTTTTTCATTATTTGCACGTTGCACAGCCACTTCAGATAGCGCTTTGTCAAACAAAATGAAGTTTACTGCTCCTAATATTTTATATCCTCCCCTTCTTTTATGGACCTTTCCTCTGTGACTGGTAAAAGATGACACCTTTGGTGACTTGGTGCAGAGAGGGCTTTAACTTTATAAGCTTACAGACAAGGAAACTTCCCCCAGAGTTGCAGCTTTTCAGAAGCAGCTGACATTTATTCAAATGAGTCGAGAGTTTAACATAGGTCACTACTAGATGTAGGATTCCCCAACTGCTTTTGCCAGCTCAGCATCACCTCACCAGGTCCTTGGGAGTGCTTGCAGCCAAGACTCAAACCAAGAGCCAGACTCATCCTCTCCACAGTGGTTGTGAAGGTTGTGAACTGCTTTGGCTCCAATTCTCTGCTCAGGGCAGGTTTCACCAGAAAATGAGTGAACACACTGAAAATAGGTGATTGCAAACCTTTTCACACCACGCAGTAAAATTATACACCATTCATTTATTTGACAAAAGGGAGAGGATCCAGTTCACAGCTTAGTACAATTGAAGTTACCAGTTCAGGAGGTCGAATTCAGAGATGTGAAGCTGAGCACCAGGAAAGTGGCCATAGGTGCAGAAACTGCAGGCGGGAGGAGGGGAAATGCCACAGCAATGAGCCACCCTTTTCCTCTCCACATCAGCTCCCAGACCTCTGTGTGAAACACCCCAGCACATATTGCAGTGATAATGTGCTCTAATTCAGCTCCCCTGGTGAAATGCAGGGTTTGGGTTGACAGCGCAGCTTTGGTGTAAAGGGTCAGAGCAGCTGCTGAGCCTCAGGTGAGAAACGGGGACGGATGTGGTTCTGTGCAAGTTTTAGGTACTGTGTTCTGTGATCAGGAGTGGAGGGAAAGCCTAGACGCCAGGAAGGGGCTACCACAGGCACCAGGCATTTGGATCCCTGCCCTGCCTTAGGCTGGTCTGGTAAGATCCCTTTGCTTGCTCTGGGCTACTTCTTATGGAAACACTAAATTTGACTGCATTTTCATCATAATATTCTGGGTAAATGAAGAACAATTCAGTGAACTGGACATATCTGTGGAAAAAAGAAAAATTTAATCACGTCTTCTTTATTTGATACACATGAGACATCTCTGTGGACTGCTGGCTTTCTCTGAACTCAAGCTCGCGGCAGCAGAGACGTGCAGTCATCTCTCACTTCCTCTGGCTGCTGAAAGGAGCTATTTGCAAGCATGTGCTGTGGAGAGCAGAGTCACTTCCTTACCATGTTTGGCCAGAGAAAGAGATTGCACCAAACACGGAAGCACTCATCATTGTGCAGTTCAGGAAAATATTTCAAACATCTCTTTTGCCTTCCTGCCTTTTTTTTTTTTTTTTTCCTCTTCGGTAAGGAAAGATGCATAGGCTTCTATGCTATGTTGTTTGAAAACAAATGGCTGAGCCAACTCAGACTTGTCTCAACAGTTTTATTTGACAAATTAGGGTTCTGTGTTTGAGCTGAAACTGGCTAAAATGCAGCACAAGCTTCAGCAAGTGCTCACAAGACAAAAGGACCAGAGCACCTCACATGTCCTTGCCTAAGTCAGGTTATACCACAACTGACAAAAAAGCAGCTAGGATATGAAAGAAATTAAGCATGGACCATGAAAGCAGTAACCACTGAGCAAAGGACTGCTTTAAAAAAACCTGTTGTTTCAGCACTCTAAATGAAAATTAAGTGAAAATACAGTTACTTTCTATTTTTGAGTAAGATCTGCTGGGATGTGAACTGGTAGCTGGACATCAGTTTTAAATGGTATCAAAGCTGTTACTTATCACAATTATTTTTTCTGTTTCATAGAAGGTCAGTGTCTCAAAGAATTTGCATTACAGAACCACAGAATATGTTGAGTTGGAAGGGACCCACAAGTCCAGTTGAGTCCAATTCTTAGCTCTGCACAGGACCATTGCCAAGAGTCACACCACATACCTGACAGACTCACACCTTGGGAGCAGAGTGCCTATTTGTGTCCTTCTTGTTATAGGTAGGACACATGTATGCTTTTGAACATCCCAGGATCCAAGTGCCATCACCCACTGCTGCATGCCTGTTAGTACAAGAAGATTGTGCAAGTCCCTCCATGGCATCTTTGGGTTTCTCAAGGCAAAAAGGCTCAGTGAGTGAAATAAGACTTGAAAACTTGGTGTTCCAGGTTTGGCTGGCATGACTGAACAAGTGGTGTAAGCCAGAATAGGCCTCAAACTGAATTGTAGGGGTCTAAGTAAAGCTGAAGGGTGCTAAAGGGGCTGCTAGGAGGGATGTCCTGTAGGCTGCTGAGGAGGAGATGTCCCTCTTGTCCCAGCTGGGTGTCCACCTGCCTCCTGTCTCCCATGTGTGCCTCCTGTCTCCCACGTGTGCCTCCTGCCCCACAAGCAATGCCTGAAGCAAAGCAAGATGCCAGCATGATTACATTTGCAGAAAATCAGTGTTCTTTCTTTCAACACACCTTTTTCTAGCAGAAGGACAAGCAAGCAGTGAAAACAACCCGATAGCAACATGCACAAGGCACACAGCCATCTTGCTCAGCTGCCTTGTGCCAGACTGTGTGGTGCCTCCCTTTGCACAGCCTTACAATTGCAGAAGGAAGTCTGCACAAGAGGAAATCCATCCCTTTCCCAAGGACAGGTGTGCCCCACATGTGTCGGGGCACTTTGTTTTTTTCCTGCCACAGGATGGAGGCTTGGGAGGCTGAGCCTGCTGCATTTTGCTTTTCAAACCTCTAAAAAATCCTCTTCTATAAAATTGGTTATGCTCATTGCAGGCTTATAATGCTCCCTCCCAGGTGTGCAAGCAGTGCTGGTGAGAGCAGCCATAGGGAGCAGGATGCCTGGAGAACCATTCTCCCTTGGCTGCTTGTCAGCAGGGCAGGGGGTCCATGTCTTACACTGTCCTGACATGTCACAGCACCGAGGGTCAGAAAAATCCCCCTCTCTGGGAAAGCAGTTAATCCAGCTTCTAGCATGGAAACATTTCAAAGACAATTATCATGAAGAAAGAGCAATTCTTTATTAATAGTAATAACAGAAAAAGCAGCAGCAATAACAACAATTGCTTTCATCGCTCTCTGCACTGAAAAGCTCTTAGCATCATCTGCCTTAGTTTTTAAATTAACAGCTTCTGGCAAATTAGAGCTTATTTATTTCCATGGGATTCATCCCATTCCCTGGGATTTAACCTGTGTATAGCTAGGTCATGACTCTGTGACCACAGCTGATTTGTAGGGCAAGGCTGGTGGTTCCCTACCTCTGCAGATGTTCATTGGCTTCCCCAGAGGCCACATTCAGAGCCCTGCCCAGGTTGTTGCTAGAGAGCAAAGATGAGCCTCCAGGAAGAAGGTGTAAGGATTGTCCTCTCCAAGTCCCTGCAATCAGAAGGAACAGAGGAAAGGCCTTTCTCTGACTACTGCTGGTCTTATGCAAGGACAAAATTTTTCAGCAAACTCTGAGAAAATGTTGAATTCTTCATTTTTCCTAGTAGCAGTCTACAGAGAAAGGTTACTTCTGTACCCCAGCTAGGAGTTTCCTGTCACTTTGGAGCTAGCTCTTTCCTCCATCTCCCAGCTGGCTGCTACCTGCTCTGAAACCTCAGATATTTTCACAGGATGAAAATAAAGATTCCCAGCCCCATCTCCTCACAAACCTCTGCAGCATCCTCATGCCAGGGAGAAGTGCATTGCTGATAGAAGGGACAGGCCGGCCTGACTGCTGCCTGTAGTTACTACTAGTAGTTAATACTACTGCTGGCTGTAGCATTACCCTCTGCATCTCACCTGAGATCACATGCCACCTCACCTTTTCCAATCTGAGGCTCAGTCTGGTCTTCAGCCTCAACCAATGTAGTACCAACCTCCTAAATTCACACCCAGTTTCCCCTCCTTTTCCTGTTTTTGCACACACTTTCTCGCTTCCTGTCACACTTCAGTGCTCCCTGTGCTTGAGAACAAAACCCTTGAAAAATGTCACTGGTGGTTACTACCATGAGCATAAAACAGCTGAGGTTAACCATCAACATCTGTTTGCAGCCCATGAGAACCTAAAAGATGAATAGCAGCATTTTCAGGGACAAAAGTTAAAAGCAAAGACTTTTCAGTGCTGGTGGCATGCCCCAGTCCTACCATCACCTAAGGGGTGGCTCAAAGCCAGGTCCTGGCTACCGCACCCATGGAGGTTTTCTGGTGGAATTAGAGATCCGGGAGCACCAGGTACAGCCATGTGCTGTCTTTTGCTTTCACTTTATCATATTAAATATTACTCAGTTTACTGCTTGGTAGACTGATGGTCGCTCTGCGTGGCAGCTGCTGACTCAATGGCAGCGCCCTGCCCGGGACATTGCCGTGGCGCCTCCCACACCTCCGCAGCCCAAGCCTACACTCACAGGCTCGGGGATTAAAATGACATGGAGGGATGGTGAGAGGGAAAATCTTGCAGGATGGAAGCTGTGACATTCACTGAGCACCTATCCTGTACCCTCTGAATCATCTTGAAAGCAGTGCTGGTGGACCCCAGTATGGCCAGCCAGATATCACTGCCCTCACTCACAACAGACAGGGTGAAATAGAAGTGCTTCCAGAGAACCACAGACTGACTCATGTCAGTAAATACAGCCAATGGGGTGAGTTTCTTCCTTGTCTGCTTGTCTCTCATCCAGCAAAATAGCTCTTGAACCAGTTGGCCAGAAGTGGTGACTGGGTTTAAGGTGTTGCTGACTGATGTGCCTGATGAAACTGGCAGAAGCCACTCCAGGGTCCCTTAAATTACCCATGACTCAAGCGTCTATGAAGCCATGCCCCTTTCATGTTTATCTGTTTTATAATTTTTTTTATATATGGTCTGATACTCTGTCAGTTTTAGTGTTTTATTAGACTTCCAGGTCAAAGGTTTTAAACTTGTCATTCTTTTGTGCAATAAAAAAAAGTCTGCCAGCTTGACAGCACAATTTTTTTTATTTTTTTTCAATGAGGATTTCAATATTCCCTGCATCCCATGTAGTTCTTCATGTGTCTGAATGCTTATAGAGCCAGTACAGGCTTCCTGCATTTATAATGGACAGATTATAAGCACTGTCCTCTTAGCATGTCCAAAGTTCCCTCTTCATGGCCTCTGACTGCATTATTTCATGTTCTTCTCATATGTGAACCCCTAAACCTAATCCTTAAACATTAGCCTGGCTGAGCTAGTATTTTTTATGTTTCATTCTGCATAACTTGAAAACAGCACTGGAAAGAGTTTTGAGAGGTCATGAGATGATAGATAGATAGATAGATAAAACTCCAGCCAAATGTCTCTTAAATTATGGTCAAATGGTAAGTGACTCTGTAAGTTCATAGCATTCTGGGACCAGGATATATGCAGAAGGACATAGGTCAAGGACATACACTGATATGGGTACAGGCTTGAGTTTTCAGACATGGGCAGGAGAGGGTGCCTTTAACTTCTCAGGTATGTGAGGTCTTTGGTGGATCTTCTCTGTTTCAAACATCAGAGTCACAAGGATGTGCCTGCCACTGGCAATGAATTAATGGTCGTCACAGGACTGCAGAGGTAAAAAATTATGCTAATGCATTGGGTAAGAAGGCTGAAATGCAAATAACACATGTGTTTGCCTTAATATTTTCACGAACTTTTAAATGATGAAAGTTGAAGAGCTGCCCAGTTGTCTTTGGGGTTGCCGTATCCACAATCACTGTAGGAGGGTCACACATAACAAGATATGAACACAACTGAAGTTTTTATGTGACTGAGTATTGCCCACCTGGTGTAAATAATGCTAAAGTAGTCATCACATTGCCAAGATTCATCTTACACCTTGAAGAAAAGGAATAACTGCAAGACATAACCAAGCAATACATTACCGGAAGCACTGCAGCAGTGGTCTGATCTGATATCTCCAGTCTATTAACACTCTTGGTTTAAAAGCAGGGAAATAGTTCTTGCCATGATGATCATATGATATAAATTATGTATGGCTTCAGCTGCCCAGTGCTCATGCTATCCCCTAGCATGCAGCTGCTAGTTTACTGCCTTTGCATCGTGCTCCCATCTAATAATTTAGTTTGCAAAACGGCTCTGCAGCTCTGCAGGTCATCTGCTCCAACACCTCACTCAAAGCAGGGCCAGGCTTGCATTTGGATGTTCAGAGCCCTTGGAACTTTTAAGATCTCCAGTGATGGAGGTGTCTCAACTGCTCTGCTTTCAGTGTTGACTATCCTGATCGTCTTAAGCTTTTTCTAATATATAGCGAGTTGCAACTTGCAGGTGGAAAGACTGGCTCTATCTTCTCTATAAAATCCCATTAGGGCTGGGTTTGCTCCAAGCTGAGCAAACCCAGATGCTCTTGGAGTCTTTCCTCTTATATCACATGCTTCAGTCCCTAGTTGTTCTCCATTGGACTTGCTCCAGTATGTCAATGACCTTATTGTACTTAGGAGCACCCCCCAAACATTTTCCCAGCTGTAGTTTCTGACCCTCCATTGTTTTCAAACTTGTAAGAAGATCAAGAATGATTAATCTCTTTATTTTGAGGAAATAAAAGAAAAAGTCATATAAGGGCACAAACCCTGGGCTGTCTCTGCATTTAGCATTAGACAGATGGCTCACATTCCACCTGTGTCTCTGGAGGCAGATGCAGCCGAGATCTAAATGGGGAGCTGCTCAGCTGCGGCCATGTCAAATGCTGACCATATGTCACAACGGCTGGTGTCAAGGGGAAGAGGGAGAAATAGCGCTTTATAATCCTGCCCAAGTGTCCTGAAAATCAGCACAAGAACCTACAAGAGTAGACTCTTGTAGTGTCTACTATTTGCTGTGCATCTTAAAAGGACAGGTACATTTTCTGTCATCATCTGTTAGGCAAAAAAGTTCCCTCAAAGGATGAAATTCACCACAATACATAACATCTCCTGATGGCTTGTTCTGAAGTAAAGTCACATTCGTATGACCACTGGCCACTTGTAAGCCAGCAAACTTCATGGGAAGGTAAGGATGGAAGCAGTAGCCCATATGAGGACAAGTACAGGCAGATTGGAGAGATGGCAGCAGTTATTCACTAGCCTAGAGTAATGGAAAAACAGACTGGTGTCTATCTTTTAAGGGAAAATGTTTCTCTGTGTTAACTATATGGAGAGCTTCAGCTCTACTCACCGCCCTGCCTAAGAATTAGTCCCCTGACCTCAGCTCAGTTAAGTGGTAGGATCTCACTCTTAGCTGTTCCAATAGTACCCTAGGTTCCAGTTCTAGTAATGCTATACAACCAGCACATACTAATACAGTCAGTACACGGTAACGAAGCAAAATCATCATCACATCAATCTTAATGAGCTTCATACCAGTTTACTACTCCAATAATACACCAAGAAAGGTAAATGATTACAAAGTACACAACTGTAAGCAGCAATGTCTATGAAATATGCCCAGCTGTCTGGACAAAGGTACTGGAAAAAAGTGCATTTGGAGTGTTCTACAGACTTCTCATGTGGTTATCTTTGACAGACAAGTTTTATGGTTCTTATCAAAGTTTAGAGTCCATTAATGTACATCAGGTTGGACACTCAGAGTCATGCACTATCTTACTAGACAATAAAATATTTTAAGTTGAGCTGCAGAAACATCTAGAAATAAAAAAGAGTGGGTCTAAACACACTGCTACATACTTCTGCCACAAGTAGTTGCCAGTTGTACCACAGAAACAATCATTATATCACTTCTGCCCTGGTGGTGGTCCAAAAATAATTGTACCATTGCTAGGCATGACTCAAGAAAAAAGAATTACTTTTGTAGCTGGAAAGAACCAAAGGGCACCACATCCATCTGCTTGCCTTATGGCAGGCTCAGCTTGCTATTTATCATGAGTGGCACAGTTTTGAATTCCACCTTCTGCAGCTCGCACCTCTCCCTTTGCCCCTTGGCAGGGAGCTGACTCCTTGGAGTCAGCTGAGTCCTGCGGTCCCCACTCAAGCAGCCATAACTTATGTGTCAGCAAGTCTTGCTGAGTACACAGGAGTGGGAGTCGAGGAGAAGCCACTTCTCAGAGGGTGCAAATTACATGCTTAGCAGGCCAGAGAAGGTGCAAAGCACACCCAACTGCGCTGTTCTGGAGTCAGCTATGTTCCTTCCCAAAGGCTGCCCCCTCTCCTTCCCTGTGGTGTGGAGCGGGTAGGGACGGCTGTGGCAAATCTGGGAAGGAACAGTCTAAAGGCAAGGGAACAAATAGCTGCTGAAACTGGAATTAGTGTCTTGGTTGGAGGCTGAGAATAAATCTGTGATACTTAGCCTCTCTTTCAGTCATTGCAGAGAAGGGCATTGTATCTAACAATGAACACAGCAGGTACAATATAGGAACAATATGGGACAAAGGAGCAGCAACTCTCCCTTCTCTGTCACTTATAATAAGTATACTTATATAAGTATACTCATTATTTATGCAAGACTAGAGTCTCCAGATTCTTCAGCTTTACAATAGACAAAATGACAGAACGCTTGCTGACTGTTTAGCACCTTCAGAGAACAAAGTAAGGAGGAAAATGGAAACTCCCATTCAACTGGAAAGCTGCAGTAGCACTGCAGGCACATTGGCTTCATGGGGTTTCCAGCCTTGGTTACTGCTGGAGAGCCCCAGTCCTCACACTGCTTTCCTCCCATACCTCACAAAATCAACTTCTAAGTACTTTGGAGATACCTATCTGTAGCTGCAGCTAATGAGAACAAAACTGATAGGAAAGTTTCATGCAGAAAGTCATCCAAAATGGGACTATATGGGCTAGTTTTTGTTTGTGAAGTAACACAAAAATGTCGTAGAGTAACTGGGAGTTTTGCTAACTGTGAAAAAATGGGGAAAGTGGGAGTGATCTGAAAATGCCCTGTAATATAGAAATTGACCTAGGTACAAACTGAAAAAAAGCCTATATTGAATTACCTACTGAAAGAGGTGAGGTAATGCTTATTCCCCAAGCCATCATAATACCTACAGATCACACTGCATCTGGAACAGTATGGTAGGCTCCATAGAGTCTGCTTTTTCAAATTTGTCCTGAGCCAAATTTTTAAAGGCCCAGTTCTTTAAAGATGACTTTACCAAACAACGGGAACTACTACCGAAAGTGAGGGTTTCAATGCATACATGTGTCCAAACGAACTGGATACTTTCACAGATCTGTACCTATGCACACTAACTGATTTCTTAAAGCTGACATAAATGTAATGTAAAAGATCGTTCAGATACTCATGGTGGTTTCCAGTCTGAATAAGAGAAGTGGCAGTATAATTAATTTATTGGTTTTTTTAAATACAAGTTGTTGATATTGTTAAGACGGAGCACATTTCTTAATCACGATATGTGCACTACAGTCCTCTCTCTCAGTCTGTTTGCATAGATGTCCTGGGATCCTTCCTTTTCACAAGAGCACTGGATTCTGACCTTACAGAACAACACAAAGGAGCAGAGCATGAAATGCTCTAAATCAGGAAACATACGAGAATAAACTTACGAAGTGAAAAACAAAGAAGGAGGAAAACCTTACTCATAAAGGCAGTAGGGCTAGGCAAACGTTACATGGGGTATATAAGACTATATATTACCCTATAAATGCTTCATGTAACTATGAAGGTCTGTACACAGGACTTCTAATTTTAATACTCTGTGGGGATTATATACATGTGCTTCTTAGTACAGCATTCACCCAACATATGGACCTATATAAAATACCCCTACTAAAACAGTTGCACAAGACTTAGAAAAAAATCAAAATAAACCCATCAGTTAGATGCTTTTATATGGGAGATCATCCATCCACACATTTTAATGTTCTTTTAAATTACTGGAAGGAAATCAAGACAACAAGAAATGATGAAAATTCTAGCTAATATTTGTACCTATTGAAATTATACCAAGAAAATAAATAAAAGGAGAATACTGCATAAGAAAGGTGTACATTTGTATGGTACAAGCTCCACTATTGCTTTAAAATGATTGAATGTTTACCATTAGGGTAAACTACACAGAAGACAAAGAAGAAGATAAATAATAAAAGTGAGGCAAAATTAGAGGCTTCTAAGATATCATGGGAAAAGGGCAGTTACTAATTTCCAGCCTTATTTTGCTGCTGAGATATAACTTCCTACTGTGAAATAAAATCACTGGTCACAACTGAGAAAGTATTTAAAATATGATAATAATAAAACCACTTCATTTAGTCTTCATTTAATCTTCATATAATCATACCTGCTTTCTGAAAGTGGTAAAGTATGCATATGCTTGTCAATTAAACTGATTGAGTTAAAATTGTGTTTGTTTTTTTTTTTCAAAAAATCATAATTGTTTTAAAGGATAATGCAGGAACGATTGAATGTCTGAAAAGCAAAGAACAATCACAATAGGACCTAAAGGAAATAAAAGGTGGCATCTTATGTGTCTGTTGAGTTTGTAACTTTTGTCTAGCTCCAGACAAACCTTGAGCTATAAATGAAATATATTTGTCTGAGCAATGATAGTGCAGCCCCAGGCTGCCTCCTCATTTTGGTGACCATGTTGTGGGTTGCTGAAGGATGAGTTAAAAAAAGGACTGCTCATCAGCAGGGACCAGCTTTCTCAACCTCAAGAGACAAGGATGGTGATGAGGAGAAGGGACAGTGGTTAATCCCACAGGAGGAACATTCTTTTCTTTCTGCTTGTAAAAAAGACTGTCTGTGTAGGTACTTTTCTGTTCCTAAACAAACCTAGTAATATCAGGCAGTAAATGATACATCAAGACTCAGGGTGGATATAAATTTCCACAGTTCCTCCGAGCTCCATTTACAGAGCCATTCACCCTCCGCTAGTCCAGATGAGTATTTGAAATGTAACCCACAAAGCAAAGAGTGCAGTAACAGGTTCTTGTTATAAAGGAATTTGCACTATATATATTAGGCTGGTTCAGTGAATGAACATTTGTGCAATTTGAAAGACTGAAATTAGCAGACAAGTTCCCTTTTAATGTCAATAGAGATGTCTGAAGTAGCTAGCTGGACATCTCTTTGTTGAGATAAAACTGGAAGCATTATTTAACAACAAAAATGTTTGTCAACTGGGTCAAATACATAGTAATTCTTTAAATACTACCAAGAATGGTATATGTAAACAGGCAGTTTTCATCTTCTATGTGTATCATTTGCCTTAAGCACACAGTGTACAATAACAAATGGGATACTGCAAACTTACACTGGAGATATCTCTTCAACTGTTGACTACTGCAATGTTTGAATGTTCATAAGGGCTCGAGTATGTTTGACTACCTCACTGGAAATACTATTTTGCATACTAGGAAGGAACATCATCTGTGATATGCCCTTTCCATTGAAGGAATAAACTGTGGATAAATTGTCTTGAATTTGTAAGAATGGCCTCACTACTGTCAAATGCAAGAATAGTGGCTGAAGGCAGTGGACAGTCCATTACCAGATTAAAAATCTGTACTCTGCATCTATGGAAGAAGCAATCTTTAAGGGCCCACTAACATAAATTCATATTACAAAGGGTAGTTTCTCAGATTTCATTACATCTATTGAAAGAAGTTAGTGTATATGGCTGAAATTCAGCATGGTGTTATAAATAATTCACATTGGCAAAGACAACAGCACAGCCCTTGATAACAGAATAAATTGATTTATCTGCACAAAGAAGAACTGGATAGCTAGTCCTGCCAAATCTTTGTTCACTAGTATAGTGTTTACTCCCGTGATTAGTCCTGCTGGTTCCTGCCACCTTTACTCAGCCTGGAGCATGCCCACCCCATAAAGAGTCCTCCACAAAGGAGTGGACAAGGGTATAAACTGCTAGTGATTTCTTCATAATCATAAGCTTTTATTGCTTTTTTCTCTCTAGTGGCCTATTTTCTTTTAATACCAATAACATTTTAGAAAGATACTATGCCTGAAGATGCATGTGATTTAGACGCCCATAATACAGCTGATCTTAGCTATATTACTTCTGTATAAAAATCAATAAAGGGAAATTTTAAAAGATATGTTAACTTCTGCATAGGACTTCAGTTTCCTATCTGCCTTTAATTCCACATGCTCTAGCTGAGACTTGCTGCTTCCCTGGACATAACCAACTGAAGTCATGGTTGCCTTTCCCATCCCCTATGTCTCCATTTTGTCACCTGTACTGTGGTGGATTCCCACAGAGTCCTGCAGAAATAGCACTGGTATGAGCTACAGAGCAAGGCAGTGGACAGGCCAGAAAGGCCTTGACAAAATAGTACAAGCCTTTTTCTCTCAGTATTTAAAAACACACTCCATTTGAATATTTCATCTGTGCATGTGTGTATGTGTTATAAACAAAGGGATCTCACATTCATTCAGGACAGTTTTGCACTGAGTTGAATCCTGACCAACACAAAGCTGTCTCCTGCCCCTGCTGACTCTAATGGGAAGCGGCAATGACTCACTGAACATTCACATGGAGATTTCACACATGTTTGCCTTAGCATATATGCCTGTTCCACTGCATACAGTCTGTTTAGCTTATGGCACTGCTGACTACAAGGATGTACAGTACCTCCACATCCCTGCTGTGCAAGATAAGCATATGGTACTGATATAAAATGTAATTGATTTCACCAGCACAGCCTGTCCTGCAGCTCACAGGCGACAATCTCAAATAATTTAAAGGGATCAGTAATCTGCTATTAAATTACAATGATTAATATGTGATACTGCTTTTTCAAAAACCCCAGTGAACTACTTGCAATGGCTTCTTTCTTGCTGAGTTCATTCTCCTTTCTTTCTCCTTCCATGTACATCCTTCATATATACTGGTCTGAGCAGTCCTGGAGAATGACATGTAGAAAAAAAACCTATACCAAGACATAATTACAATGATATAGCTAACAGAAAAGGCCTAGATATTTCAAATGTCAGTAGATCTGAAGATGTGTGGGCAGGATTTACAACACTGGTATGTTGCCACTGGTAACTGACTGCATTTTTAACCTTCCCACTGCTGGCTAGCAGCATGAAAGAGGATAAATCTAGGAACTTAGCACTAGAAATAAACACTCTCATTACAAACCGCTAAGACTTGTTGTGAAGGCAAGACAAACAACAGAAAGGACTGCATAAAGGTTAGAGAAGAGCTCTTTCTTCGTGATGGGTAGCCTACCCAGCACCTAACCCTTCCAGTTTGCTGACAGGCAGCTGTTTCCTCTGTGAGATCAGCCCTGATGGCTGATTTTGGTCATTCCAGAAAGAGTGAAGTTTTTACTGCAAGAATTTTAAAGGCACAGCCATCTCAGGCAAAAGATATTTGATGGAGTTCCACTATCAAAAAGTTGGCAGCAGTCCCTCGCTGAGAGTGAGCCATTTGGAGACACCAAGCAATCTGACAGACTATTAGAGTGTACGGTGGAGTCAGACATATAATCTGAAGTAGGGAGCAGTTGCTGACAGGGGTGTTACACCCACAGTTTGGGTCTGATGAGTGAGGACTGAGGAGAAGACCAACCTTCCTGGGCATCCAATGGGAATAATATTAGGGTCCTTATCCAGATGAATGGGAACAAATTTAGAGAAGGAAACAGGATTCAGTGAAAAACAAGAGTATGTGAAAGGAGATAGTGAGAAAAGAAAGCCTCAAGATACGCGATTGCACTTCATGTCATGCAAAGCGGGGATACTCCCATTCCTTCTGAGAATAGCTGCTTGCAACAGAGTCCTGCCTAGGAGGCCCCATACAAGCCAATATCATACACTGGGGGGAGTTGCAAAGGACTAAAACTACGTTATTACCCTTAATTAGACACTCAAATTAAAAATGTGCATCTTTCTTCACATTTAGAAAACTCACTGAAGTGAAGGCAACCACACCTGCTCAGCACCTTGGCATTTCATAGGGACTTAAGCAATGATGGAAATTTCACTTAAAGTTGTGAGCATCCAACTGCTCCATTAGCATTAACCCTAAATATGCATTTAAAAGTCTTTTAGGCTCAAAAACTATGTGAAACCATTCATGGTCTCAAAACACTATTTGCTGGTTTTGATGATCTTGGAGAGCACAAATTATAATGTCACAGTGTGGCCTTTGCTGAAAACAAACTCTGTGCCTATCAGCTCACAAAGCCCAGCTGAAAATGCTACAGAAGAGACAGTGCTCTGCTCGTGCTGCAATGCATGTGATTAAACAGCTCTTCCATTTAAAGACCTTTAGGAGAATGCCAGTCTGTTCCAAGTTTTAACCTTTAAAATGCGGCAAGGACTTCGAGAGCGACTTTGGCATTTCTCAGTGTAACCCACACCTCCCACACACAGCAGAGAAGACTTTAACAAGTAAAGCATCAGGGAAGCAGAAGTATATGTACAGTGTATGGACCCCAGTAAAAGGATGCATGCCTCCTGGAATTCCACCTGTATTCTTTTGTCATCATACTAACTCCTTGTGCTGAGAAGTGGTGTCATCTATAATATCCTCATTAATTTTAAGAGCTTCCCCTTCCCCCCTCTACTTAACGCTGGAAAGTCAGCTGCCATGAGCAAAGCAGGCAGCAGATTTTTTTTTTTTTTTTGTCTCCCAGAGTGGTAATTAAAGTTGCTAAAAAAAAAAAAAGTAAAAAAATTAAAGAAACGTGAAGTTCTTCCTGTGAGCAATGTTTTTTGCATAATCCAAGCATCAGATGCTTTTGTAGTCATGAGCTATTGAGATGAGATGGTCTGAGATCCGACTGTGCTACCTTAACATGTCAGAGTGGTGGGGTACAACTGAGGTGCTAGGAGATACCTTATTCCTAATTCACTCTGAAACAGTGGGACCAAAATCATTGATGCCTTCACCAAATCACTTCATTTCTTGCAATGCTTTGTTTGCTACTGCTAGGGAATAGGGATATTTGTATAAAGCTCATCTTGTATTGTTTTCTAGTGGAAGTAATTTTGTTGTACCCCCCTCCATGATAACTTTTCATGGAACCTTCTAGCCTTTGATAAGGACAAGATTTTTTGAAGAGCTAGGCATCATTCTCCCTACCAATAAAAGCCTCCATACATCATGTAGTATCCTTAATCTAGTAATTAAGTTCTGTAAGTAAGGGATTTACATATTGAGCTAGTTTGCCCCATTGCTTGGATTCAAAGCAGACCTAAAGCCATGACTGAGTCTGGACTGGTAAGGTTATGGCTGGTCTGCATTCCTGCATAGGACTCAAGCATTTAGTGTTACTGTTCTGTGTGGCTGAAACTTTGTGACTAGTGACATGAGTGGCGATTAGACATGTTAAAATATAAAACGCTCAGCTGCCCTGGGGAGCATCCTGGGACTGCCCCTGGGAGCCCACCCTGCGGTATTGCCAGCAGTGCACACCACGGGATGACTTTGGGTGATCTGATGACATAGTCTCTCTTTGCAAGAACCCAGAACAGTGTAAATAAACCTGCTGTGAGCCAGGAGGGTGCTCAGCATGATGGTTTCCACTTTGGCAGTGTAGATGCTCAGGACCCTGTTCACTTTTCTGTCTGAGGATATTACTCTGGAATGGCCTCCTTTTCCTCACCACTTGCTCTCATTAAACATTACAAAAAGGTGCAATGCAAAGAATGGACTTTTCCATTCCCACTGCTCAGTGGGTCAATGGCATCTCTGAGAGGCGGTGCCCAGTTTAGAGGGAAGGATGAAGAATACCCCTCTGTTCGCTCAGTTTTCTTATACAGCCAGTGAGGTGAACTAAGATGCATGGAAAATTAATCCAGGAAGTAATTATTCTGATTATTATGCAGCTGTAAAATTCTCTACATTATCTTGAATTGAAATCAAGCTGTGCAGAGGGCCTTAAAGATAAATTCCAAATTTTCAAGTGATGGTTTGAAGAAATATTTATCAATTTCAAAACATTTTAAAATGCTATGCCTGAGTAATATAAACAATATCATATATAGTTATATGTCAGCTGGAAAGGAAACACCATTATAGGAAATAACCCATAAAGTAATATCTATGGAAATTTGTAAAATACTTTAGGTAAGATTTGAAGCATCTGACAGCCTGAATTTCATACTTTTGGCCCAGAAAGAAATAGATTTCAGTGAGTTCATCTGTATTTTTTTTAGAGACCTGAATGTTGCTGCTGTAGTTTCAAACCACTAGAAGATAACTAAATTATTCATGGCAAGTATTATGCATTCCTCTTCTTGGTTTGGTGCTTGTTGTTTTTTTTATTTTTTATTTTTTGGGTTTTTTTTTCAATTTTCAGACCCATCTCTAAGTGTTGCAAGTGTACTCAATATTTATCCATAATATGCAAACAAAGAGCACTGCCAATGTCTGTTCATGGAATCTGCAATGTCTACGAAGTCCCATAAGACTGTTTCCAGGCCCAAATTTCAAGCCTATGACCACATGCCAAACATAAAATGATGAGAATTACAATAGTGGGTAAAAATTACTTCATCATTGAAAAACCTTTGGTCATTGTAATGATGAATTATTTTTTCAAGACAATGTTTTGATTGGACATGTGATGAATATTTGGGGACTATTCAAATGCTGGAAATATATTTAAATCAGAGTAAATCCACTGATTCATTTCCAAAATATTGCTGAAAAAAAATTAATTTTGTTACACAAAAAATAAACCCAAGGCAATCAGAAAACATGAGGCCATAGGAATTCTCAGTTAAAGAAAACAAAAAGGGCTATTTACTCATTTCACTGTCATTCTTTGCATATTATGGCCTGAAACTAAGGCTATGGGCCTATATTTGACTCTGCTTTGATATTAGCATTCACTTTTTGTGAGGGAGCAGTGGTTGCAGAATCTCCCAGTTGCCAATTCTCATTACAGTGCATGAATCTCATCGTGCTTGACAGTTTTCATAAAGCGTAAGGTTCAGAAGACTGAAAAATCTCCTAAGAACCCCAACTTTTGATTACAAGGAAAAAAAACCAATGTCCTCATGATTGTAGAAACAAGAAAAAAAATTATCTTGGCTCTGCTCCCAATATACTACCAGAGGCAAAATCAAACATCTCTCAGAACTCACTATTTTTGTTTTTCTAAGCAGGAAGAAGAGGAAGTCAGAAAGGGGTCTGACATTTTTAAAAACTAGTAAAAACAATACTGGAATTCAGGTCATTAACTTCAGCTGAAAACAGAGAGAAAAATGGGCTCTTTCTTGTCATACAGTCACAGAATTCTGAAACAGGTGTATGGTAAAGTGCAGGGCTTTTTCAAAAAAATAATCACCATGTCTCAGGGACAATAGCAAATGAATCTGCTAGACAGCATACAAATAATGGAAAAACATTATCCATAATTCCCTTTCTCTGAATTATCAAAATAGCCCATTTTATTAGAATTTGGTCGCCTTGACTGTTGAATTGAAAATACATAAAGCTGGTGCATCAGTGATCTCACGGAAGGCCAAGCCTGACACGGGTTGCTTTGCACGCTCATCCTACTGTATATCAACAAATAAGCGTAAGATGCATTTTTTATTCCTTCACACCCCTTTCAGTATCAGCCCAGTGGAGCTATTGCTCTGAACACTGTACTACGTGCTCATTGTGTTTTATATGATGATTGGAGTAGTGTACATTTCCTTACTAATAAAATTCTGCTGTGCAGCAGATGTATGTGGCAGTCATAAATGATCACAACACACAATAGGAACTGCTCATTTCTACACTGTTTCTAGGGAAGTAAAGGGTTACTAGGGGAAGTGGTGTTTTATCACACATTCAGCATTGCACAAAAATAGCCTAGAAGACTAAAATGCTTGCATTAAAGTCTCCACATTTCTGTAATTAATACCACAATGAGCTATTTTGGATATGGTTAGCATATGCTTTCTGTCCAATATATGTGTAGTTAATGATATCTGGGGAGGTGCAAGAAAGGGAGAGAAAATCTTCTTCTAAATACTGAGAAAGAAGAACTTGGCTCAGTACTGGAGGACAGAGCTACTCACCACATCGTCTCGCCGGAGCTGTCTCTATGCTGGGGGTGGGGAGGCAGCAACACCAGACACCGTAAGTCTCCTAGGGCTGGCATAGTGTGCCTGCACAGTGTATGAGATAAAAAAAACCCAAAAACATATGTGCCTTTCTTTTTCTTAACCAGGTTTTGGGCTATATTCTTTTTTTCTAGTCAGTTTGTGTCTGGTGAAAGTTTCTAGACTGAGAGCTGAAGAGACTGATCTCCTTTATTAGCCACAGCCAAAGTTCAGTGCAGACACAGTTCGCAGTATTACAATCGATCCATCTAAGCCTCCATTTTTCATGCCATCAATTGCATTCCTGTGAAGTAGGTGTCAGATGTGACCTCCTCCATACTGCCTATGCAAAGCATGGCAAAGACCTGCCATAATTTTCTTTGAATGTATGCAAAGAGCTGAGCAAGAAGCAAGCATCTGTTGGATGATAGAGTCTAATTAATTCCTGAATTTGACCTGTAGGTTTACTTTCCAGTTCATTTTCTATTTTATTCAGTCCTTAATGCCAGAAAGAGATCTTCTATAACAGCAGTAGTAGCTTGTTGCCCTATTTCTTGGAAAGAGATCTGAGTCTCACCACCTCACACTGCACATGATGGTACTGTTTGGCCAGCACTGATCACTTTGGACTTAGAGTTCTGAAGTCAGAAGCATCATAACTCATTACAATTTTGCTGAACTATGCCGTCTTACGGCATGCAGTTTCACTGACTTACATAGAGCTGTGTATACCTCATGCTTTCCCTCCCTCAGAAATACATTGCTTTGGTTTATTTCCCACAGATAAATCCACACTAAGCAAGCGCTCATTTCCACCCGTTTGCGCACGTGCAGTTCAGACTGTATGCTTCTGAACCTAGTTATGTCACATCCCGTGTTACCTGATTAAGATCAGTAGCTGGGAGTTGATTAATTGACTTTTCAGAAGGTCAGCTGTAAGTTTCCTCTGTCTTTCCCATTATTCACAGGGAATAAAATGAAAGCTTAAACAAGTGCAAGAAATGGTTCATTTCATTCCTGAACTCATCAGCTTAAATTACTGTGGAGATCCTTATGCCACCAGGACTTTCAAAATCTTCCCATGCACTGCATCAAAAAATCTCAGGCCTGAACTGAGATTCTCATCAAACACACAATTCTGCAAATCTTCCACTGATGGGGGGCTGGGGACTGTGGCTGCAAGCACGTGGCACCGCCCTCCGGCTTCCACTTTCTCTGGAAGCACAGATACCCACCAAATCCACAAGAAGAGCCCCACTGCCCTCACTGGCATAAAACTGTGTGTTGCTGCAGTCAGATGCTCTGAAACCCCAAATCTACATGACCCCGCCAAGTCAGCAGCCTCAGCAAAACCCAAGCTTTCCCAGAGGGGCTAATTCTGCTTTACAGGAACTGGCTGAAATTAATGCAGCCTCAAGTCCTTAAGATAAAACTAAGGCACTGCAGAAGCACACTCACCACCCTCCTACAGGTTATCTGACAGCATTTTTTTTTCCCAGAATGTTCATTACTCACTTCACTCTGATGAAATTCACGACTACTAAAGTCAACTCCTACTGATCTCCCTGGATCACAGGTTTAAGCATTGTCATTTGAGGAAAAATAACCAAAAACTGTCCCAGGCATGAAAGAATTGCCATAAATCAGCAACATGGAGTGTGACTATTTGCATACCAGAATTATGATTGTCTTTATAAATTACCACAACGTTTTTGTCCCCAAATGGTCAGTTTTGAATTATTAAAAAAAAATGTAGCTTTTTATTCTTTGATACCAGTTCTTAGGATCAAGTAGATGTTAGATGATTAAAATATGTTTTTCAAAACGAGTAACATTGTAGCAAAACTATTTTTATTTGTATGGGACACCACCCACTGAAATAGCTTTAGGAAACTAAAATCTTATGTTCAATCTTAGACTCAAAATTCAAGTTACATCTTCCTTTAAAAACTATATCAGAATAACAAGCCTTAATTATTAAATGAACTAATTATGGCTTTATACAACTGAGGCTGAATGTCTGCTGCAGTACAGAATGGTTCTTACTACAAGAGCTACGCAATGGGTGGGGCAAAGCAATAAACATAGCCCAATTGTTTTGCCTTTACCAATCTCTACATTAAATAAATATTTAAAGTGATATACTCACATGGCAAAAAATTGTAAGATATGCAATTTTTTACTGAAATCTAAAAACTGCCTTCAAAGATCACAAACTTATCTATTGGTGAGCACAAATATTGAAAAAAATTATAATGGTGAATGAGGTTTGAGGCATCTCCAAACGTTTTATAGTATCCCATGTCTCAGTACCGGCTTTTATGCTTCATATCCATTGATACAGTTCTCCAAAGAGAGGACATAAATACCATCCAGGTTTTAAAACATTTTATTTGCATATTAAAAAAATTGTGCATTCCAATAATTAAAATCATTTGAACAAAAAAAAAAAAATGGCACTCGATTAACTGCATTTTACAGCTCGCAGGACCTTGGTACAGCTTTGCATTTATTCGTGTGTTACTCTAGTTTACTGTAGTCCCACCCAAGTTCTTCTTTCATCAACATGCAAGCTCTTTCATGCCACCAGGACCAAAGCCAGACAGGCAGAGGGAAAGGCAGCGCCTTCATTCAGTGTCAGTAGTTCTCTCTATTCTTTTGATGTGAAAGGGGCAGTACAGTCATTTTAAACTTTATCCAACCTCTTTGCATCTTACAAAGTTAAACAGCTAAAAGAAGTAAAATAAGAAGGCAATGCTTGTGGAATGTACAGTGCATAATTTGGAAGGGCAGATTTCATTACGATTCACCCGCTTGCTTCTCCTGTTCAATTGCTAAAATGGGGGAGAAAACAGAAAAGGAGAGAAAAAAATGAAGATTGGGAACCTGAAATCCATTCACATGACAATTGCTATAAATTGTTAAAATATATGTATATTCTTAGTTACAAATTAAAACAGGATGTAAATAGTTGTAAATTACGCACTGCTAAGCAGTGCGTTCAGGTTTTCGCTGTCTGGCACAGACACAGCAGCGTATAGTCTCTCCAGCCCGCACCCGCCGCACCCCCGGCTCCCCGCCTGCCGCCCCTCTTTGTCTCCTCCCGCCTCCCTCCCTCCATCCCTCTCTGCCCGTTTCCCTCCTTCCCTGCTTGCCTCCCTCCCTCCCTCCCTTCCTCTCTGCCTGCCGGCACTCACTTTCTTTTGAAGGCAGTGGGTTTTTCTCTTGCGTCTCTGTCTTCTTCAATTTGGACTTGTCAAATTTCTCGATCTCGGCCATGTCTGGTTTGTCGGACATGTTTGCAGGTGACTCTGCGCACAGAAGGCAAGAAGAGCCCGTCACCCCCGGGCGAGGCTCCCCGGCCCCCCCGGCGCCTCTGCGGGGCCGCGCCCGCCGCACCCAGCGCGGGGACCCGCGGCACTCGCACGCTCAACCACGGCGAAAATGAAACGCTTCACCCCCGACGTATTTAAAAACAAGAGTAATTTTCAAAAGTGTCCGTTTAATCCAGCACCCAAGGCGGTGCCGCTCGCCGCCAGCCGCCGCCGGAGGCAGCTCCCGGTATCTGCGCGCTGCAGAGTACAATAGAGGGGACGCGCCCGGCTCTCACCGCGTTTTTAACTCCTTCAGGGAAAAATAATTAAAAAAAAAAAAAAGCCCTGGGTCGGCAACAAAGCCGGCTTGTGTCTCGCAGGCCACCGCCCTGCAGCAGCGCGCCCTCGGACAATACCCACATGTGGACAATGGCCCCCTCCCTCCCTTCCTCCCACCCCCCCAGACAATAGCCCCCACACCCTGCCCTGCCCTGCCGTGCCCCCCCCCGGCGGGGATGCCGGGCAGAGGCGAGGGACCCGGGGGAGGGGGGTGGTCGGAGGGGGTGCAGCGGGACCCACCGGTGTCGCCGCGCGGTGATGCTCAGCCCCGCTGCTCTCTGCTGCCGCCGCTCCGCACGCCAGTATAAAGAGCGCTCGCTGGCTGGGCGGTTTTATCCCCGCGCCTATGCAAATGACGGTGATGTCACCCGCTACCCATTTTGCCACTTTCCGCCGTTTTCTCTCTCTCTTCTTTTTTCCCCCCTCGCTTCCTTCCCCTCCCTTCACCGCCCAGCCCTCCTCCTCCCCGCGCACACGCGTACACGCACACAAAGCTACACACACACACGGACGCGCACCCAGAGTTTACAGATCGGCTCGTAACCGAGCGTCGCCCCACTCTCCTCGGTCCCTGCCCCGGCCGACGGGGAGGCAGCCCCAGGGCGGGCCGGGGGGTGGGAGCGGCCGCTGTCCCCGCTCCGCCGCCGCGGGGATGGTGCGCGTCCGGGACAGGGGTCGAGACCGGGACAGAGGCCGAGACCGGGACAGAGGAAGGGGGGGCCGGGGCCGGCTTAGTCGCCGGCCGCCTCCCGCAGTGCGGGGGCAGCCGCTGGACACCTCCCGCAGTGGCGGAGGGCTGTGCTTGGCTGGAGCCGTGCCGTGGCTGTTGTGCTCCAGCTCCCTGCGCCTCGCTCTCCTGGTTGAGCAATATCATCTCGCTGATAACGTTACTCAGATTTCGTCATTTATAAGGAAAAGCCTAAACGCGCGTCCCTTCAGCTACGGCAGCTGCCGCTGGTTCGCCCCACACCCCCGTCCCCATTCCCCCGCTGCCTTCGCATCCATGATAAAGGGTGAAGAAAAGCCTATTGCTCCTGTTCCTGCAACCCTGATGCAGGGGAAAAAGGGAACCACCCCACAACCTCCCCCATCCCCCACCCGCCCCGGCCAGGCTTTGGTGCTGGGCCGGCAGACAATGGCTCCGGCCAGATGCCGCCGGCCCATCCTCCTAGCCCCGCTCCGGAGCAGCGGGGCGGCCCTGGCCAAGCACCGCCCGCCCGGCTCCGGTCGCCTTTGCCTGGGGGAAAGAGAGCCAGGAGCAGGGCTGGGGCCGAGGATGGGGCCGTGGGGGCCCGCTGTTGGGCCAGGATGCTGTCCGCCGCCGCGGCGGGGCTCCAGATGTGCTCAGCGGCCCCCTCGGCTCGGGGGATTCAAACAGGCAGCCCCGAGCAGCAATCCGTCCGAACCTCAGCATCATCTGGATAGGTGGGCAGCTGCTGTAGGGGAGGGGACAGAAGAAAGGAGTCTTTGGGACGCGTGATTCCTGTTTCTGCAATTGCCGCATCGGGGAATAAACTGAATTATTCACGTGAAAGAGCTGAGAGACGCCGGGGGGTGTATGTGTGCGTGTGGCTGACTGACAAGGAGACGGGGAAATCTCTGAGCCTTTGTCTGGCAGCAGCCCTTTAAAGGAGCGCGGGCACGCTCGCTTTCGAGGTGTGAGGGGGCACAGAAGAGGCCTGTGGGAATTCACTTCATTTCTGCCACTTCTGGGACATCTGAATGAAAACCATGGAGCGGATCATTCCCTGCTCCCTGCCCTCCAGCAAGGTATCTGATGATGTGAGGGTGGTTGCTGGTGAAATAAAAGCCCTGAGTCACAAACAGTATTAATACATGCAAGAACTGTAAATACATTTCAATAAATTCCCTGGGGATGCTGCTTTTTCTGTTTCGTAGCTGCCCCCTCCTCCTTGGCTGGCTGTTTTTCATAGCATTTCCAGAGCTGTATTTTCAAGGAGGTCAAATCTTGTCCCCATGACAATCCCAATAATACCTTCTGTAGTGAACCAGGAGTTCAAATCAGCCCATAGTCTTCCTAAAGCCAAGCTCCTTTGCATTTGGAGGTGTGGTGTATAAAATCTGATTTCTTCCCGTAGTCCATGAGTTTCTCCAAAACCGAGATGAACATGGTGTGAGCCAGGACCTGTGCAAGACTGAAGGCCAAAGGAATCACTCAGGAAAGAAATGACAAGGAAAGTGTCATATACTTTGGGGCTATTTACAGATTTTCATGGTAATGGCATTATAAGTGTTCCCAAGGGATCTTCTGTATGGATACCGACTAACTCTGCTAGCTTTTGAGCAAGTTCTGTAAAATGAGTTTATGGCCTTTACTGCTTTGACGAATGACCAGGAATTGTGAAATTTTCCTGATAATCAGTTCATAAACATCCCCAATGATGTTACAGCCTCAGACTTTTCAGTTTTGCCAAAGATTTTTCTGCCTTTTAATGGAGAGTAAATTTAATATCAATATTCTTTAGAATTGTTCTTCTCTGTGTCTGTTCTAGTTGCTCACTGATGTATCTGAGTAAATCAGTATTTCCCTGACCTCAGTGCAAGAAATGTGCTCCTGAAATTAAACAACAGCAAATGTTTGCATGACTGGGGTCTGTCTTTTTTCAGAAACTGCTTGTGCAATAGTAATACTGCCTTCTTTTGCTTTTGCTTATTTTCGGACAGTCATGGATCCCTTAAATCAGTGTAAGCCACAGCCACAGATGGAGATTTGCTGCTATCTGCAAACCAGGCTTCTCTGCTGAGCTTAGATTCAATTAGAGTTCTGAGAGATAGTGACAAATAAAAGATTTATGCTGTTGCTGTTTCTCTGCCTTCTTGTATCTTCTTTCTGGTGGATTAATACTGAGATAGTCACAGTATCTTAGAAATGTTATATGTATTATATATATGAAGGCAAAAATGAGCATTGTTGCATTTTTGGTGTCAGGATGTAGACTAATTTCTGTAAAAGTAAATCGTCTTTATAGCAGTTTGCATCAGTGATACAGCTACAGAAATTGCATATTTCCATGTACTTTTGTGTTTGGTGCTATTTGCGGAATGCAAGGAAGGTACATGTTCATACAAGAGTGTCCCATGTCAAGTAATTTCTGAGGATAACAAACTCCAAAGAGCACTTGGATGGGGCAGAGCTGACATCCTCAATAAATTACCCAGGCCATGTGTTGTAAAGCATAGCTAGCTTAGGAATCCTTAGTTTCGATATTAATGAGCTGATAGTTTAGTTTTTTAGTGGGTTTTGTGTCAGCTGTTTCTTATTGTAATGATTTAAAAAAAAAATCAGTCAACAAATATTTGATGTTTTAGTACCCTGCTAGACATGCATTCTCAGTCATTTGCATGTTAAAGAAGAGCACTTTTCAGCACATTGTTGATTCCATTTGCAAGAAGGAAGTTGGACCCTCGGTAACATAGTTTTTGACTAACACCTTTGAGGGTTTGAGCTAGAGCAAGGCAAGTTCTTTCTTGCCTTCTAGGAAATTCACATTGTAGGAAAGGCAGCAAGTGGTAAACTATGGTTCTTGCATGTCATTTGTATGTTCAAGTTTGAAGCGTTGTTAAAAACATGAACACTCCTTTTCCAGGTAATTATGTACTGATCCTGTTTGCATGAATGCGACGATAAAAGACTTGCTCAAGGCCAAGTAAGAGGCACTTAATTAGATATTAGCAGGTGTTGGTAGAGAAGTGTGTATCTCAAATTGACTTCAGTGGGCTTTTCCTTGAACTCTATTTGAGGTATGTTTTGAAACATGATCAGGAGCACAAATCTTCTAACCTTATGCTAATTCTGCCATAGACTTTATGCATTTATTACAAAAAACAAACAAACAAGCAAAACCCAAAAAATCTCCCCCAAAAAACAAAACAAAAAAAGGAGAAAAGTAATTAAAGGAACATGAATCATCTGTGTGATAAGGCACCCAAGATTAAGTACAATGTCAACTTGTTATTAATAATGGGATCCTAGGCACATAAAATTACTAGTAAGCTAAAAATAAATTCTATATGTAAATTTTTCAAACATATGGAAAATAAATTAAAGGAAGGGAAGCCAAGTAATTGTTTTCCAGACCTCAGTTTCACATGTGAAATCTTCTTTTCACATGCTTGAGTCTCTGAGAGAGGATGCTTTCTCTCACTCTATATACTGCTAGAGGAAACAGGAGCTGGCAATGAGCCTGAGAGTGTAAGTGAAGAGACAATCCCTTTGGGCAGTTGCTTGCTGCACTGCCTCCTTGCCAACAGCAGCATAGTGTTGACAGGGACATCAGGGTTTGGACTTTCAATTGTTCAGACACCAGAGCACAATATTTGTGACGTGTTACATTCCACCGATTGCTACCGACAATTAGAAATAAAAAAGGGGTAATTGATTAATGGAGCAACATTTTTAAAAGGAAGACCCTTCCATCCTCCATCCACTTAATTTCAGAAGATGGATTGTGAAGTGCTTGTCCTAGCTGGACAGATTCTGGCATTAATTTGCCTTATAAGAAACAGCATTTACGTTTTTTACTGTGCTTGACAAAGGGAACTTTGCAACAGGTCCTGACTTTCAGAAAGTAGTGCTTGTGCGAGAATTCAGACTGGGAAGCTCAGATTGCTGCACAGAAAGCTAAATACCCTCCAGCAGCAGATGCTCCTCTCCCACAACATTCTGCCTGACTTTGCTTTCCCTGCCTTGCCTATACCCATAAACAATAAATGAAGAGCACTGAGCCTTTCTTTAAAACACACAGAAAGCTGTGGCAGTGGAAGTTGGGAAGCCAAGCTCTTAAATACTCCAAGTGGAAGGTTGCCTGCAGTAACAAAACAAACAAAATGAGGAGGCCTTCAGCTTTGATTTACTAGCTTTTGATGGATGCTAAGCATTTATTGTCATCATACTCTGAAATGTTTAATAAATGAAGAAGAATTAAGAAGCAAATTTCCAACTTTCAGAAAGATTTCTATCAGTTTGCAGGGAACCGCCAAGCTTTTAGTTATCTGTCTTATGTTTTTCACACAGGGCATGATGGGGACATGGTTTAGCAGTGGATTTGGCAGTGCTTGGGTTAATGGTTGGACTTCATGATCTTAAACGTCTTTTCTGACCTAAATTATTCTATGATTCTATATGCAAACACTATGTTTGAAAGCTATCTATATAAACAGTGATTGATTTGCAAAGTCCTCAGGGAAGTGAAGACAATACCCTAGCCTATCTCCTGCCTGAAGAAAAGCATCTCTGTGCCAAATTTTCATGAGTGCTTGCCATGATCTTCTGAATTTAGCAGCAACTTTTCTTCCCTCTCATTTATATAAGTAAAAATAATAATTTTGAAAGCACGTAAGTGACAAAACCAGCATAATGCACCACAAAAGCATGATGAATCATTTCTCCTAGTGCAACTCAGCAATCCCTTGTTTCTGCAAAGCCAGGCTTCTCCTAAGGAAAAGTTACGGCATGTTCATGGGTGTCAGTGGAGATAACAAACAGAAATCTCAGGCAAATGGAAAGATTGGATTTTTACGTCACCATTGAATATGGGTTTCTTTCAATGCAAAGGTAAAGCTAAATACACGTTCAAAATACTGTGGTGTCTATTCAACATACAAAGGCGTCCATATGTACAAAAGACAAGGCAGCTATTCTTATCAGAATTCCATTGAAAAAGAGATGACTGAAGTAAACAGTCAGAATGAAACAATGACTAACTAATAGTGTCAAACTGCCTAGGCTATTGTATGGGCTTTGGCAGTCCCTTTGAGGATTGCCAATCTCACTTGCTCTTAAGAAACAGCACAGAGATAGGGAAATACCTGTCAGAGTACATCCACATGATACCCACACTGCTTACTGCACTCATGGATGAGTTTCAGAGCAAGAAAATGTACCCAGCATCATTAATTAGGTAAATTATGTGATTCCAACAATGCCGTTGCCTCCCTCAACAGCCAACATTCTCTGGCATGATACGGAAGAGTAGCATAAGTCCCCATGCATGAGCATACCGCAGAAATACTTTATTTAGCTTGGAAGGTAGCACTACCCTTGAGACCACACCTGTGCTGTGTGGTCTGTATATAGCTATCTCTGAGCTGGCTTTAAACTAGTGGCAATTTACTCACCCCAGGTTTATTGCTTTATGTTGATTTTCTTGGGTGGATTTTACCACTTGTGCTGAATGCTGCTAGCCATATCTGAGGTGTTTGCTTTAGAACCATCTTAAACATACTCAGCTATCAATCTCCTTTGTGTTTTGGCTTCCCAAACCCATGCAAGGATCTTTTGTCTCTTGTAAGACTGTAGGCAGGCGAGATTTTCCCAAGCTTACATATGGCTTTATCTATCTAAACTTTCTATTTATTTTTCAACACTGCTCATTTCTTCATTTACTTTAAGAAGAAAAGAAGAAGAAAAAAGAAGAAGAAACTAGAAGAAATAAATCTACACTCAAGAAGTTGTAGAAATGTCTAGGAGGTCTGCTCAAAACCTAACTCATGTCCTTGACATTCAATCTTTCATCAGGGTAAGGAGTGAAGAATGAAGCTGTTGAGCCAAAGCACATCCAGTCATTTAAATGTTCTTGATGTGGTGCTTTTTTCATAGTGTCACAACCATGGATTTTTGTTGCCTCTGGTGTATTCCACAGGTGCCAGGGACTACGAATGTGTGTGTGTGTGCATGTTGGGGGGGGTGGGCGGTGGGGGGTTACCTTCTTGAGGATGAAAGAGACAGTTTTCGCAGCATGAAGGCTTCATCACCTCGCCAACGTGTGTGACAGAAAAGGTGTCCCGGGCACCCACACAGCTCCTGAAAGTTCCAAGTCGTTCTCTCTCACATTTTTCTTTTAAGGCAAAGGGGAATTACAATCTCTGAATGTAAACAGAGGCGTGGACTGGCGGGAACATCTGTTGAAGCAAAGTCGCACACACAGGACATAGGTTTTAAAAGGACCCTGTGCTTGGTAGGCATTTGGGATATTCTCAGGCTTTTTCCCTCTCTCACTTTTTCAAATAATTTCATCTTGATTAGTACTGCTTTTGGGGCAACTAAGGCAGGCGGGCAGGGGGTTCAGGAATGCTCCACTTTGTGTTCAGATAATTCCACACAGATAGGTACAGACCACTGCTGGAGATTAAAAATTGATAAAGCTTGCAATTTTTGTGTTTAAAGTATCAGGCTTGGAGATAAGCACCCACAGACATGGTTGCTGATGGTAAAACATAGTGGTGGGAGCAGATAGAGCAGTGTCCATTTTTCCTTACAGGAGGAGGAACCCTCAGCATTATTCAAAGCTTCTGGTGGTCGCAGGGTCTGTGGCATCTGAAGTATCACCTCTCTTGCTCATTAGCACTAGGTACAAGTTTATGTCTGACAGAAACGAAAGCGTTTCCTGGCATGTTTTAAGGTTGGTAGAAAGTTACATGCACAAGAAAAATAACAATGGTAACACTAATGCATATTGATGTAGTGGATTATTGCCAAAATATGTCACAGCAGGCAGGAAGAACCCATTTATGCAGACAGATATACAGCTACTTTGCACCTGAAAGCAAGATGTCACACAGAAGGAGAAAAAGTAACAATATATAGGTTCCATTTTTTTTTGGTCCATCAATATTAATAAGGATGGGATTGAGCCCAGCTTTCATCTATTGCAGTTACTCACTGGGCCTTGAACAGAATGGATGTGAAACTGGGGATGGCACCAAACTTCCCAAAGGGAGCACATCTCAACTTATATACATTCATTATCTTTGATTATCTTTGGATGATTAGTCTCCCTCACTTTTAATATAAGATTTTTTTTCACAGCTGTAGTCTTGAGAAAATCCAAATTATGGGATGAGAAAGAAGAGCATCCCTGTAGATTGAACTAGATGTGAGAGTTGGTTCTTTCTCCCCATAAATCATGTGTATGTGTGCAGACAGTTCTATTCAAGCAGTTTTGTCCGCTCATAATGAACTGCTGCCACCAGTGGGCTGCGGTTTGTATCGACACACGCTTTTATAGTATTATAATACTATACTATATCTATAATATTATATTACATTATACTATATTGACTCCATGGTTTTAGTTATATTTCTTAGGCTGAGAGCCATTCACATTAACACCTTTTACTTTGCTGGAAAATAATCTACCAAGACAGTAAGGGTTAATGTAGCATATACAGTTCACAGACTGTTCAAATGAAAGCAAAATAGCAGGGCAGTGGAGAATCATTCCTATTTGAATGGGTTACTGACATGGGAAAAATTATGTAAGAGGACAAATTTAGGCTCTTCGGCCAAAATGGATTTCCTGAAAAGCATCCTGTAGCATCCCATCCCTCCCAAGCATTGAGGATAGATGTATTTGCTGCCACTTGCATGACTGAGGAAGAGTCCCCAGTTTTCTCAACTCTCCCATCTGCATCCCAGGAGCATCCTCCCAGCCACACATTTAAATTCATTAAAAGATGATACTAATTGAAACATAGACCACGCAGGGGGTTCATTCACAAACTTAATGTTCACATGAAGCTTACTACTATCACCATCTATGCTACAAAGTTGAAAGATCTGAAATTTGTTTCTAATACTTTAAGATAGCAAGGGACTGGGACTCTGAAATGTGGGGTGATTTTATTGCTGAGTGATTAATGATTTACAGTGGTCTAAAGAGACTCTCTCCTGCTGATGCTTGGGCAGAGTCCTAGCAAGAACTTCATTTATCACTTGCTTGTGAGCAAAACGACTGCTCCAATTCCTGCAGTGAATTTAAACCCATCATTTTATTCTGTGTTTGCAACTCCAACACTGTGCCATGAGGAAGGCTCTGAGCATTAAGGGAATACTGCTGGTAATTAGGTAGTAAGCTTCTCTTCTAAAATTCACTGGTATGAGGAATCTAAAAGTATATATCCTCTCCCAGAGTAATATGAGGCTATCAGAAAATAGAAATGGAACTGTATTAATAGTGGCAGAATGCTACTCTGTTGGCTGTCTCAATTAATTGATAGAATACTTCAACAAGAAACAAAAGATTTTGTTGGTGTTTGGTCAAACATCTTTCTTTAGCCCATACTACTGGGCATAATTGCTTCAGCATCCTCTAACCATCCAAGTATATTGGCTTCCAACTCCGTGGTTATGTGCTCCATAAATAACTTGCTATGGATTTGCTGACTTTGCTGATAGCTGCTGTTAACACTATACTTGGAAGATAATTTATTTTGAGGATGAAATGTAGATTTTTGAAGACTAGTTTTGTTAATTTTTAAAAGTTAAAATAACAAAGGCACGGAAGAAACACTACTATTGATGGGTTTTTTTTTCCTTTCTAAGAGGAGAGAGAGTGAACAAGGAGTATAAGGGAGTCAGTCAGGAGGAAATGCTGAGGTTTCTCAGTTTCCTGTTTTTGGTGAGAATGAAGGACCCAACAATTAAGAACCTGCAGTCAGAGAGAGGAGCACTCACTTGTTTTCAATTTAATTTGCAATATTCCAAGTCAGTAAGTCACCTTCTAAGCTTTGAAGAAACAGATCTGCTAGGAATTCACAAAATCTCATTACAGTCAACAGCTGGGCAAGTCCTTTGGTGGGTAGACTGCACTGCTTATATTTTATTTAATTTAACATTTGTATGAATTCATTAGCTGAATTTTAATTGGAGTTTTAACATATGCTCAGAAAATATTCTATGATGTGTTAAGTATCACTTCTGGAAAATATTAAGATTCCTAACACATTAGAATGCAAGGACTAGGACTAGTAGAACAGAGAATAAAAGAAAATGGGCAACTGCTATATTAAAAAAAAAAAAAAAAAAAAAAAAAGCCTATGGCAGAGATTCTGAACACGGATAGTGAGGGACAAATAGTCCATAGAGTAGAAACAGCAGGAAAAACAGGTTGGAGGTAAATATTTATGTCCGAGTATGGTAAATGATCAAAGACTAACAAGTGAGGCAAAGACTGCTGTATGGATGCTTCTATATCCATTATTGATGTGAGAACCTCACTGTGCTTTGGATAGAGGCATGAGGTTTTCTGTTTCTTCAGAAGAACAGACCTTAACTGTACATTTGCTTCATAGCCTTTTTTACGAGCTTCACACAGCTCTTCTCCTTGATATCTAGTGAGAACTCACAAAGTTAATTGTCAGTTGTGTGAGAAATCTTTTTACAAGTAGCAGATGCATGGTGTTCTACTCTCACTGGAGAACTGCTTTTGTTGCATGAGGGCAAGTGATAAACAGATATCCCCAGTTGTTCTTTTTCCTCTATATGTCAGTAATTTCCTTTATTAAATTTTCACCACGTTTGTTTTATCTTCTTTGGAAAGTAACTGTGTGCAGCCCAGTCAGGTTCCCTTTAGATGGACAGTTGTCATGGCTTTCAAGATGGCCTCTCTTTCTGTGTTTCCTAGGCAGAAAACAGAGCAAAACATGGTGACCACCATTCAGTCACACCCATAGTACTACCTTGTTTGTCTAGTCAGAGTGATACTATTGCTTTTGAATTCTTAGGCAGTTGTCCCTAAGTGTGTCTCCTCTCCTCTCCTCTCCTCTCCTCTCCTCTCCTCTCCTCTCCTCTCCTCTCCTCTCCTCTCCTCTCCTCTCC
>JAWWTY010000001.1:100364396-100383035 GCA_035222235.1 Margarornis squamiger | reverse complement strand
TCCCCTCCCCTCCTCTCTCCTCCTTCACTACTGAACTGGAGAAGCAATTCAAACCAGTCCCCTTTCCTTACATGCATCTGTATTTGCTTTTTATCTGCCCTACAATCATGCTTTTAATGGTAATGGCTAGCAAACAAAACACCATTAGGGAGAAAATAAATAATACCATGAAATAGAGAGTGGGCAAGTGGATATTTGTATGGGATACTGTTTTGCTGAAGTAAGGCCAAGCAGAGCTGTGCATGAGTTGTATTAATACACTTATGAATGGATTGCTTAAAATAAGCTATCCTATGTCATTATGCTTCAGGCAATTTTTTGGAGCTCAGCAGTATAATTAGCCTTTTCCTTTAAGAACAGAAACTAGCCACAGACAAAGAAGTTGCATATGGGACTGCTCTTGTTTCAGCCATTGAATCACTGAGTCTTCTTTCAAATATCTAAAGCCACTTTTGAATCAGGGAAAGATAACAAAGAAAGTTAGCCAGCATAAAAAGTCATTCATACTTAATAGTCTGTGCAATTGCCCATCTGTACCCAGCATCCATAGTAACTCACCTTGAATTTAAAACCTCAAAAGCATCCATTATTTCTTTTGCACAAGCAAAGATATACTATGGATAATATCTAAATTAGCACTCCATTAGTATTTGTCTTTGTCCTGTGTTTTGGTCAAAATAGGTCAACTTCGTGGCCATCTCACTACTATACTGAGACTATAAGAAGGGCCAAAGGTGTTCGATATCATCTGAGATGGGGACATCAGAGACTACTTTTGGTACTTCTAGTCAAAACTGTATTGAGGAGAGAAAGCTAATGTATCTTTTCAATTTATGGCAAGGGAAAGAAATGAAAGATAAAGGAGGGATTTGGTAATGGAGATAGACTGAAATATAAAGTGAGACTTATCAGTCTCCCTCAGAGAATTGACTAATTATTTTCTGACACAAAGTTTTTAACCAAGCCTTTTTTTGGGCAAGAATTCAAAAGACATTTTAAAATGACTTGGTATATATAAGTGGGAATTTGGGGTAATTTTTCTCTCAGCAACTTAAATAGTTTATAGAAATCTGCCATTTTCAAATGATGTATTAAAGTACTCATGTGGCTGCATAATATCAATATTTCTCTGAGATTTTACAAATACATCACCAGCACTAGGTGGATGAAATACAGCCTGGCATAATGCTGATACCCAATGTAGGCAATGCGTCACTGAACATTTGAGTATGCAGCCTGGAGAGCAGGGGAAAGAACAAATTCTGCCTTAATGTTGCTGCCACACTTGTCCTGAAACCTCCAATGGGAGCTCAGGAAGCCTATAGGGAAAGATGCAGTCAACTTGTAATTGTATTTCCTGGTTTTGACTATGGAGGGACCAGAGGCATTTCCCACAGGTGGTCCCTTCCACTGGTTTTCGGGGGGTTGCTGAGCCCTCCTGGCTCCAACCTGCAATTTCCCCTGGCCCTTTGCAGAGCAGAGCTGCATGTGCTAGTGCCTGCTCTTTGCACTGTGGTGTCAAAGGTTGGCAGCCTCCAGGTAGATGGAGCTACTCAGCCCCTGTGTGGTTGAAATTTTAACATCTTGAAGTTCACCCCTCACCCAGACCATGGTGGGATGAAAACATTGCACAAGTATTGAGTGCAAGGCTTAGGACAAGGGGTAAGGGTAAGAAGGGGCCTGACTTGAAACCACAGGATCTCCCATTCTCCAGATAATTGTGGTACCTTCTAGGATTTGTTTCAGAAGGTCTTATTCACTACCACTCCCTCATTTAGTTGGTGATGCCCGTTTGCCTTAATATGGGACAAAACATATTAAGTATCCACATTCATGAAACAAAAACTTCTGAGCAAATATGAGTGGCTAAAACTGAAGCCTCCCTAAGAAATTTTAAGGGAAATGAGAAAATTACCATATGTCTTTGGGTTCCAAAAGGTAAACTCTGTGAAGAACTTAATCAGATTAGTTTAGACAGATGCAGACATGAGTGGCATTCAAACTAAGGGAAGATTGGATTAGACAATGAGATTGAGATGAATTATTCTGATAAAATTTGACTTAAGATACTTATTGAGCAAATCAAAGTAATAACTTAGGTATACAGCGTTCTTCAAAGAATGTGGAAAAGACAAGAGAGATCTCTGAAAAACTGTAAAGGTCAAAGACTATACCCATTTTTAAATGGTGGAATACAGAAAAACCACTGGATTATACACTTAACAGCTTAACTTCAAGCCTCAGAAATAAAATTAAATACACAGAAGATAACATCATGATAAAGAACTGCCAGCAGGGATTCAAACCAATCCAATTTCTTTTTTTGGATAATGGGAAAGTAATAAGTGTAAGATATTCTGACTCCACTAGGGCCCTTGAGACCTCTACTGTGTGGCATTCTTGTAACGAAACTGAGGAAATACAGCTGGAATGGAAAATCCCTATAAAGTGTGTCCACTAAGAGGAAGAATCAGCAATTGGTCCTCTACCAAGGTGAAAGGTGTTTTGAGGGAGGAATTTTATCAGCAGTCTGAAGGAGAGTCTTTTTCAAAAGAAACAGAAGTAACTTGGAAAACTTAGTCTCACTTGTAGAAGAAATGCACTCTCCCTGATTGCCCCAGCTGCTCCTAAAGACATCACAGAGGGTGTGAGTCATCCCACCTAAAGCCAGTCTGCAGCTGTAACTCAGACTCCTCCCACAATCAGTACAACAGTCTCTCTTAGATAAGTCGTCCGATCCAAGGATAGAAGTTGAGGACAAGGGAAATGAGTCACTCTCCGGAGGTCTCTCTTGCTGCCACCCCATTGACTGTAGGAGAATATAGAAGGACTACCTCACAGTAGTCACTTAATTTTTAAATAGCTAACATTAGGTGAGATCTTTAGTAGCCAATTAATTACCCAGATTCTCAGAGATACTTGGGTACTTAATTCCCTTTGAAGTCAACACTAAGTAGATGTGATAACCTGGGATCTGTTGACTGGGTGAGGAGGTACCCACATGAAACTGTTTTTATCAAGAGGGAAATTGCTCTCTTATGTAGAAAGAGCTGCTACTGGTGAAATCCTTGAAAGGCTCCACATCCCGATGGAAGTAGCATTTAAAATTAGCACACCTGCCCCAAGGTCAACCAGAAAGTTTCTGCTGCAGGAAAAAAATCAGATTAGTATACTGGAAAACAGTATTTCATTCTTTAATTTTGTCTTGTGAAGACAGTAAGTGATTCGCAGGGCAGGATATGGAGGGCATCCTCTTGACCCAGTCCACTCACAAGAGTTTGAATATGAGCTGATGCTTTGTAAGGTGCTGTGAACTTTAGAACTTCATTTTAAAAAATAATATGGTTGTGTTCATTCATGTTTTGTATAATTATTGTAGGATCAACGGATATCTACTTCTACTTAAAGGAGTTTCTTTATATCTTGTAGTTCCATAAGAAACAAAAAAAATGAATCCTGAGTTTACTATAGAGGTCATAGAATATGCCCTTCAAGCCAAGAAAAGCCAAAAGTTTTGATATAATACATTATCATCATAGCTTGCAGTTTTATGAGCGTATATGTGTACATTCATATGCATATATGTATGTGTTTTAGGGAAAAATAAAATAAAACAAAAACCAGTTTATCTTTTCTCATGGGTGCCACTCTTTGCCTGATTCCCCTTCTTCTCCAAGCCTTCTCACACATTCCTAATTGTCCCATTTTCTTTTTCTTTGCACACCTGCCAGATTTTTCTTCTACCCACAGAAAAATTTCTGGCATGTCTGTCACTGTTTATATAGTTGCCAGCACAACTGTTCTCACTTGCTTCTTAGTTTTCTATCAATAATACCAGACTGGATTTGAAAGCACAGTGATGCTTAAAAATAGTGACAAGCTTAAAAATATCAAGGGTATGAAATACCAATCACGTATACTTTTATTTCTTTCCATTACTGTGCAAAAATTCTTGCATCTCTTCATTTTTCCTGCATGTATGACCCCTTCAGAGTCACAGCAGCCAGCAGTACTCTGCTGAATTGATTGTACATTCATTCACCACCTCTGCATGACCTTGTCACACTGAGCTTTGAGCCACGCTGTCTGAGCTGCCATTTAATGGCTCCCCATATCCGCTTTGAGAAAGGAACTGAAAAGGAAATACAGAAGGCAAAATACCTTTCCCCCCCACCTTTTTTTCCTTTTTTTTCTCCACCCCTCTGCCTTCCTCATACGCTTTCAGGAATGTCATGCATACTAAGCCCCATAGTTTCTGAGGGAAAAAAATGAAGGCCTCTTAAAGATATGGCTAGGATTTTTTTTCTTTAAGCCAGCTGTTTAAATAGGTGGTGATTCAAAGTTAGTCACTCCAGGCTCCCTCTCTGTAGTCGTACAGGGAAATGTGCACCTCCAAGGGCCAAAGACCCTAAGACCAAGGTAAGTGTCTACAGCAGGTCAGATAAATATTCTATGGAAGCATCTGTTTCTCATTGTTGACTATAACCCGAGCCATATTTACTCATTAAAGTGAGGGGAAGTGCACCCCACACTCAATGCACCCAGGAGAAGTGTAGTCCCACTCTGAAATGGATGAAGTGGTACCAGAAATAAAATTGTTGATCTGTTGGCAAGTGCAACTGATATTATTCATGTCTTAACTTACTAAGCAGAGTGGTTATATGTGCTTTTGCAAGGTGCAAAAGTAGACATTTGGTCCAAGCAGTATTCTTACTAAATTACATCATGGTAGCTTAAGTGGATGTGGAATTCATTGCTGTAGCTGATGACAAATGTGGTTTTCTTCCACTTCCCTGACTATATTTGCTCATTCCATTTGCCTGAACGGTTGCTTCTGAGAGTTTTTGGCTGCATATTTGAACTATATGCTATATATGTTGAACACCTTTCTTTCCAAAGGAAAATTTTTAGTTATAACTCATCTGGAAAAATAGAGTTTGAAGTAAACCAGTGAAAACAAACTCCTCTAGGGAAGTAAGTGCATGTTTCAAAATACTTAGAATTTAAAACAAATAATAGATTTCTTTTTTTAAAGGAAGTAATCCAGGCAGTAATTTGGATAATAAGCATGATGTGATCTACGAAATAACTTAATAATTTGCTTGACTTTAAGCACACAGTCTCACTGTCTATTCACATGCTAGATGTACTACTTATGCACTTTGTTAACATAGATACACTGCCAGAATGTGTCACTATAATTAGATTGTTAAGGTGTGCATATTTGAACCTTACAGCATAATTTCCCTGATTAGCATGATCGTTATTAAGGGCACCTTCTTTCAGACAATATAATTGTTTTTTTTTCACAAGCTGTCTTTAGTAAAAAAACAGCTTTTGCAAGGAGTGGGAGGCACCTTTTACGGTCTATGAGCATTCATGCTACCATATTTTTAGGGAAACACTGCACTCTGCAGGTGAAAACTCTTCCTTCATCTTGCAGTATGCTGGAAATGTCTTGGGAAAGAAACACAGATTCTGGTGATCAGTTAATATTTTTTAATCAAGGAAGTGCATTGTCTGCAGCATCCTTATAAATGGGAACAGGTCTTTCATTCCTTCTTTACTTCTTACGTTCTAAAGGATAGCCAAAAGTACATAGATATTCTGCAATATTACCTGCAGTAAAGAATGTGTAACTACATAATAAGCACAGTTTGGCAGTTCACATCACTTGCGGGGCTCAGTAGTAAGTTCTGTGTCAGATCTAAACACCTTTTGTCATTTCCTCCTGCGAATCTCACAAATTGAATTTCCATTTAGAAGTAGGAGCAGTCAGTAAGGCTTAGCCCCAAGCCTGCATTCATAGAGTCCCTTGCCTCTTCACCCCTCCTCCTCACTGTCTTGCAGTCCTTATAATCGCTCCCCCGTTTCTGTTTTCTGATTCCTGGCCATTAGATGGCAATCGTGACCATCATCTGCTTTCCGCATTCGTGTCCTCTCATGGCCAACATGCTTGAGTGCCCACCGTCCTAAGAAAGCTTTTGGTTTTTGTCCCTCTCTGCCCTTCTCTTCTGTAGCAGCAGTAGTTTTGCAGAGGCTGGTTGTTAACGGGAGAAAGGAATTGCTTATGTTCAGAAAGACAGCGTTGTCCTGGCGTAAGAAATGTGCCCTCCAGCTGGAAAAGGCAGCATTCCATTAACACTGTCAGAAGCTCTCCTCTGACGTTTTTCTTTCCAGTTTTCCACAATTGCACCAAGGGGCAGGGCTCTGGCTGATGTTTCAGAGGCACTGTGTTCACAGCTTTGTGGCTGTGAACTTAAAAAGTTGCAGGTAAATCTATTCATATCCAAGGTACAGGTTAAAGCAGAAAAATTATGCAAAGTCTTTTAACTGAGAATCTCTGTCACCACTTTTCCTTTCGGCAGTGATTTGAAGCTTGCCATATGAATCACTCTGAGGCCAGTTGCTTACTTTGTCCATCTTATAGCCCTTAAAGAAGTTTACAGTGCCAATGGTTCATGTTTGGCCATGGCCTTATCTGCCCCTTTTCTGGCTGCAGAGCTGTCATGAGGCTTCAAAGGTTCCATCTGCGGGAAGTGCCCACCAGCATCTCCACTGAGGTGTGCCCACACACCTGATCAGCCATACAAGCCCATGCTCACATACATCCCGTGGTGCAAAGCTGCCGGATTTTGGCTGCTTTGGGATCCATCCTGGAAGCACTTCTGGTTACCTGCCTCTGCCTCAGACTTTCAGTTTGGCTGCAGAAGAGTCACCCTCTGGAGCTGTTGGAAATTCCCTCTGTTGACAGGTCACAGAATCACAGAATGAGTTAGGTTGGGAAAGACCTCTGAGTTCATTGAGTCTGACCTATCGAGTCCAAACCACCATGTCAAGTAGACCATGGCACCAAGTGTCAACTAAGATCCTCCCCATCTCCCCTATCACCACATCCTGTTCAGAAACCTTCCAGAGGTAACTGGAAGGGAGGATATGTAAACCACCAGTCATGGGAATGCCCTTCAGTACGGAGCAGAGCTACTGTCTGTGGCATTCCATGTAGCTGGAATTTGCCATTGTTAAGATCTACCGGAGATAAGCTCATATTCCTTTCCAGGAACTCATCCTCAGGGAGAGGAGTACACTTGCATTTTTATAGCATCACCCATGCTCTGGCAGAAACACCAGTGGCTCCAGAGGGTTAACTCTGCATGCATGTTCCCTGTAAGGGCCTCCAAAGCTGACTGGGTGCCCTGTGCTCTAACTAGATGCTTTTGGTCAGGTATGCTATATTCCTTATGGCAACAGGCTGAAAAGCCCTTTTATAACCCCATCATAAATATCTCTTATCTCTGCTCTCAAGCTTCTTGTCCACAACAACTGCTGCTGGCTAGCTCAGGGTTTGTAATGTGTCAAATAGGAAATTTCCAACCGGCATTACTGACCCACAGTTACATGAACAGGAGCTACTTGTCGAAGTACTGGGCCGAGATGTTTCTATAAGCATCTTCTGCCCGCAGGTCTGCAGTCCCTGCTAGCCACCTGCCCTTAAAATGTGGGAGCCTGTCAGTCTGTCAATTCCTTTGTCTCATAGTCCAGGTGCAGACTACATATGCAGGAGGGGCAGCAATCAGTTTGTCTTCCCAGTCTGAAATGGCTCTGACTGATACCTTCAAAATCTGAAACTCAGGCATATTTCCCTGAAAATCCTCCCCATTCTTTTTCCTTTCTGAATGACCACCTCACCTTAAACTCTTCCATCATCTAGAGGAAGTCTTCTAACAGCTGGTCTGGTCATGGTACCTCCATGATCTGTCAAGTACATGCAAAGCATGTGAGTGTGCTTGGCCAAAATAGCTGCATGTGCTACACAGTGTAAGTATCTTCCTTCTGTGATCCAAAAACAGCATGAGAAACTGTACATAATGCATGGTCAGTCATCTCCAAAAAGCATTTTGCTCTGTTATTTTGCCTGAATTGAGAAATAGCAATAGCTTTTCCCGTTTACTAGCTTTGTTGCCTGGGTTGCAATACTGACGTGGTTCCTTCCAATATGTGCTTTTTCTCCTTCTCATGAAAGAAGTTCAGAGCTGCACAGTGTGACCTGCCCACCAAAAGGGCAAGATACACAGTTCAGGTGGGGCTGGAGTCGGAAAAAGAACTAGAGCCTAGGGAATGTGATGGGATTTAGTGAAATGAGGTGGTTGAGCATGGGAGGTGTGGAAGAAAAACATCACCATGTGGCTTAGAAGCAATGCTGCCTGGTGCAACAAGCAAAGCTGAGACTGTAAAGCTGTTTCTAATGTTGGCATTTTCAAAATCTTGTAGGCCAAACCTTAATCTTCTAATTTTGTTTCCTAGTACTATTTCTAGCTGTGTATTTATAGGCCCATACTGTGAGGAAATTAGTCAGCTGTTATGCCATTTCTAGAGGGTTTTCCCTGACTGATTTTACAATTTGTTCTGATGGGAGTTTGTCACATTAAAATAGAAGTAAAAATAATGCTATTTGATCAGTTGCTAGTATACTTCAGGGAAATTATTTTTATAAGGTATTGATGTATTTTACACACTTTTGCCACTGTTTAGAAAGGATTTATGTTGAAATTTGAAACCCTGTCAGCATATGTAGTTGTGGAATATTTGTGATCATTGACGGCCTTTAATATAACATCCTTTGCTTCTCCTGAGTGACCAAGGGAGCAATGGGGATTTTACAAAGCAGACAGGTAGTCAAAACAATCTTTCAAAGAGGGTGAAGCTATATGTCTGAGGAAAGTAAAACCCAAGGGAGGCAAGTCAGAAGTAGTGATATTTGCTAAACTGGTAGTTTGCTTTCTTTTTTTAGATGTGAAAATGACCTCTTAAGTTGCCTGGACCGAGATTTATGTCCTTGTATATCTTACTGTCTTTAAAAAAATGGTAATACAGTAAATGCAACATGGGAACAGGATATTGACCTGGAAATAGGAATATATTATCAATATGGACCAGAAATTATGAGCACACAGTTTTGTACATGAAAACTCCTGCATGTTTCAAAATCTTAACTTTTCCCAAGATGCTGTTCATAAAAAGGTTGTTAAAAAGCAAAACCAAAAGTCTGTTTGGCTTTTTAGCAAAAAGGTTTATAAGAAAACTGTAAGTTATGGCACAGTGCAGCAGATTGTACTGAAGATTATGCAGCAGAGTTCTGTTTTTTAAGGCTAACCTGACAGTACTGGTCTGTCCAGAAAATGGCTTTCTCTGCATAGATTTTCCTATTACCTGTTTCATTACCTGGTTGCTATCAGTGATCCTTGTAGAAATAGATTTTGCATTTTTTAGTGTCACAAGATGACATTAGGTAGCATGCATTATTGAACTGCCCTATAACCATAATTAAAAATAAGGAATGAAAAGAATCAATCACAGGTAGAACTTCCTGCCAACCACAGGAGCATAGATTTTGTGAAATGCCATTCTCCAGAAAGTCTACCAGAAGAAAAACATCTCCACTGGAAAGGGAACAAACTGCTTTGAGGTAAACATATTACTGATGCTTAGCCTACTAATGGCATCATGGAACAAATCCTATTCAAGGTTCCCCAATCCAGTGGTCCATTCTGATCGATAGTTAAACAAAGATAAACAGTCATGTTAGTTTCAACTCGTTTGACTGTAAACATCAACACTGAAGAAAAATGAAAATGGGATCTTTTTGTGGATTGGAAATGCACCCATAACTGCTGGGGAATTTTATCTTTCTACCAACTACCAGTAGTGACACCTCTCAGCAAACATTAGTCAGAAAGTTTCTGATCTCTCAAGCTTTCATTGACCGTCACTAGAATTAAATATAGGAAGAGTATGTAAATAATGATACTTGGTCTATTTTTGCCACTGCTTTAGTAGCAAGGAAATGAAAATAAAATATGAAACTCTTTGTGGAAACTCCCTGAATCTGGAAGAGTTAATTCCTTTCTTGAAACAGGCTTTTTGTTAAATTTAAATGGATGGTAAAAATAGGTAGTGGAAATGCTGTAGTTTTGACAAATCCTTTTACTGACAAGTTTTAGCCTTGATGTTGTAGATGTGATACACCTGAAATTTTCAAAACTAGATTATTTCGCATTATGGCATTGAGCTGAAATTTTAATCATTCCTCAATTTTGCTAGTAAAAGTTTTGTGAAAACTGAATTTAAAATTAAATCAAATGATAAATTAGTTCTTTTTTTTATTCAGGGTTTGTCAGATTTTTCATTTTTTTGGGGGGGATAATTTTTTTAATGTTTCAGATTTTTTTTTTTTTCAACATAGAAGATTGGTTCTGCACTGCTTATACTATAAGGTGCAAAATAGCAGGAAACCCACTTTATTAACTTATTGGTATTAATTATTTATTAATAATTATTTATTATTAATATTGTTACATAACATTATAATTAATATTTATTAAATTTATTTAACAATTTTTTGAAGTGTTTGATAAGTTTCAGTCCCAATTGCATAGCTTTCATTCTACATAGCTTATGGAAGTATGGATTTAGTACCTTATGTCATCACTCTGACATCACTTTCAAAATTATCATTGTTTTTTTTCCGGTCTTAATTTAATTTTCTCTGTGCAGTCTGCTTTAGATTTTTCAAGGAAGCCTTCAGAGAGTAAGAAACTTTGAAAATCTCTTTCATTATGCATAGTTTGGGAATGAACCACAGATGATGGAGATGAAAGGACAACACCTTAGATAATTCAAGGATCTGAAGGAGGCAGTGAGATGGAAGTGGGATTATTCACAGCCACTGGTTTTATGATCAAGAGTAGCTGCTCAGATTCTCAGGCTTCCCATATATTCAGTGGAGATACTCATGTTCCCAAACATTAGGGCTTGGCACTTTTAGAAAAACTTGTCTCTGACTGTAGAGGAGCCAACATAGCCAACATTTACAATACCACATGTGAACACTTTCTTCTTGTGGAAAAGGTTGATGAGATGATTATTCTAATTAGCACAAAACTAAAGCCCCCTGGAAGTGTAATAGTTTATCAGCAGCCTATATTATATGTATTATTTATTTAAATAGCCTCCAAAAGCACATACCCAGAACTGGGTCCCAGCTAATCTACTTGTGCCATTGCAATTGTAGACAGATTTTCCAGTAAGTTCAAGGAAAATGAGCACAAAAAAGCTGATTTTGTAGAGAAATTATTTTTTTTTCTTAAATTCAGTTTTGAAGTCCAGAAGGTTATCATCAATAAAGAAGAAAAAAAGAACAATTATGTTTAGGAATATTAATATCTTCTTTGGAGAAGACAGAAATGTTTCCTTTGATGCCTAAATTTCCGGAAAAAAAGGCTCAAAACAACATTAGTGGAGATAGACAGAGAAATATCTGGAAATATTTGGAAGCTTCCAGGTGCACACCCAAAGTATGGTCATTGATGTTATAATTTTTATAACTTACAGTAATTAGCATATATTATATCTAAAAATCAATCCGTGGTACCCATTTCCCCTGGTGCCCATGCTCAGAAAACTCAGAACTGCCCCTTGGAGCCTCTCCAAGGGCTCTGGGCCTTCTCTTCTGTTTTGTTTTCAAGCTATCTTGCAGGTGCTTCTTCAAAACACTGTGTCCTTGGCAAAACTCAGAAATGTGTGAGAAAGTGTCCAGTGATCTCTAAACACCATCTAAAAATGTGAGCAACCTAGGAAAATCCATTCAATCTATATAATTCTAAAAGTCTATGAAATACACTGAAATCCTTAGGCATCACCCTTATGAGAGAAATGTTGTATTCCTTTAAAGCAATTAACATTCTGAGGAGCAAACCCATGTCTGTTGATGAAACCCCTAAGTGCTTCCTTGTGTGCTTCCTCTGTGATTCTTGTCTATTATTAAATAACTCTATTTCAATCACTTTAAATAAATTATATTTATGAGCCATGAAAAGTGTGGACTTCCACCACTGCTTTTGTGCCTTTGGGGAATTAACTAAAGTATAAATCCAGTTTCCTTTAGACAGGAATATGTACTGAAGAATGGGCAGGTGGTTTTGTATTTTGGGGGACAGGGAACGATTTGAACTGTGAAAAATTATTTCAAAACAAATAATGAAAGAGGAAGAATAAATTAATCGAATGCTAACAAAGACAAAAAGCATTTAGGAATTCCACTGGCAAGTGAGATCATAACTGTTTAAGCTGTTTAAATCTGTAGTATTTTACCCCCCAAAATCATCAGTATAGCATTTATGAATGCAAACTTCAAGTTATGTGATATTATCATACTTCTCATAAAATCAGGCCAAAGCTTTATGGATTCTGACTGTTCTAAACTGCTGCAGTCTTTGCAGAACTATTTTCCAGCGAAATTACAGCTACCTTCAGAATTCAGGTGATTTCTCTATGCTGATGAAACAGTTTCTAAGGTAAAGATTGATTTTTCTGGCCCACCACTCACTGCAGTCTGTATGAAATCTTCTGTGCTAGCTTCTGTTTTCTATGAGCCCAGCTGTTTTTAAACTGCCAGAAAAGACCTTCAGTGTTTTCTACCTCCCAGGCCCTTCCCTCCAGGCACAGCAGGACTTATTTTTCTCCAGGCCAAACTGGAGCTTGGTGCTTTCCCTCTTGGTCACCACTGGCTGTGGCAGGATAGCTCACAAGGATAAGACATACAATCAGAGAATGCATACAACGCAAGCCATCATGCAAGTTCAACTGCTGGCATCAGGATGCTGCCTTGGTGTCGAATTATGCTAAAACCAGCCTGACTTACCAGATTTCAAATACACATCCTACTTTTTGAAGCAGGATTTGACAGATAAGCTAGTCTGCTGGCCTGTAAATCTGTGACTACCAGTCAATCACTCTATACTCTAAAAGTCCAGTCCCTTTTATACAGTCAGGCTCTTCTAACATAATCCTTGGAATGTATGTGTGGAGGTTCCTCCCTTGGCTGAGGACGCCCTCCAAGAATACTCCTTGAGGTTCAGCAAAAGAGATCTCCCCATGAGTGTTGGTATCAGTGGGTTACATCAAGTCTCTACTTAATAATTGTTTCTTTTTGCTGGCTTTGATGTAATTGCTTCAATAATTGCTTCAATATAGTGGACTGTCCTATCTTATACTATACTAGTAGTAGTTTTAACTTTTATATTGCCTAGTAAATAATTCAGATTAAGACCTTTTCTCTGAGTATTTATATTAATAAATGATTCATTTTATATAAATATTCTCATTTTGCCAACCATTAAAATGTGCGGGAAAAAGTGGTTCAGTCACACCTCTGTAATTCCTTAAATTGAAACCATTGATATAATCCAAGGCTGATTGGATTCAGCTGAATCCAGACTGCTCTAGACGCCTCTCTGAGGAGTTTAGAAAGCAAAGGAGTCCTTTTCACACCTTGTGACTCAATGGCAGGGTTTGCTTAATAAATTTTGTCTAAACCTCCCACTCCCACCCATGACACTGGGTGTGTTGTAAGGAGTGTTTTGTGTGACCATGGAGGCAGAGCCAGGGAATTTGTCAGGCAGGGCTATTGTAGCAGTCAAAATAATAAGAGAAGAGAAGAGAAGAGAAAAAGCAACATGGTGCTGAAACCCCAGCTGGGCAGATAGGTCTGCATTCATTACGCTCTACCTGTTAATTCTCTGCTGTTACATAGATGACAGCAGTCGGCAGTCATGGGATGCTTTTGTTAACATTTACATACATCCCTTTAAAGAAATCAGGAATTGCACAGGCACAGTCACAAGGAGTCGCCCAGATACTCTAGGTAATTTTACTTATTAGATCAGAAGGTTGCTTGCTTTATGTGATGAAAGTGCCTGTAAAAACAGAGATTAGGTACACTGCCATCCTCCCAAAGAAGTCCGTCAGAAAACTGGGAACACTTGCTACCTTAAAGTAATAATACCCAAAAGACAGAAATGCAGTTGCTAAGATGATTATATACATATATTTTTATAATATAAATTGTTAGGATTGCTAACATTATATGACATTTGTTTTTTCTTATACCTCGAATTTTGCTTTTAAGCTTAGATGCTTTATTTGAGGTTTTAAGTCTGTGCTTTCCATTCAAAAAGTACTGCAGTTTATTATTGCTTATAAATAGTTTGGATAAATGCTGTGGATGATCAAGAAACTTCTGATGGGAAATATTATGAAGTGGCATATGTCAAAATGCACCAGTCTACAAAGATCTCTTAATTGATCTACATAACTGTCATCTCCATCTGTCCATAAGTAGCTGAGGCAGTTTCAATCAAACTCTCACTTTTGTAGAGAGCTGTTGACTAAGATAGTCTCTGTGAGTGTAAAATAACTTGATGACTATCTGAGGCTGAAAGAAACCATTGAGATCATCTAGTACAATCTCCTTTGCTCTAAACAGTATCAGCTAGGGCAGATTACTCATTGTGTCCATCTGGGTTTTGAATGTCTCCAAGCAGACTCCACAACCTCTCTGGGCAACCTGTTTCACCTTTTGAAGACAGCCCTACTTTTTGCAGGATCCTCCACTCAGGATCCTCATCTCCACCATCAAAAGGTGATGGCAATCAAAGTTTTCCCTGAGCTTCAAATCCTTGACCAGTTCTTCCTTTTTTCTAGGTATGACATTACTGCATAGCACTTCAGAAAGACATCTGCATGTGATTTCAAAAAAAAGTGTGAGCTTCCACCATCATTCTGTCCTCTTGGCATCTCCTTATTCATGTGCATAAACTTGACACAGACCTCTTAAACCTTAAATCCTGTTTTGTTTTTTTTGAGGTCTTAAAAAAGAGCTAGATAAATCTCAACTCATGTATTACCCCTGCCACAGTAAAGTGCTGCTTATTTTCATCAAGATCCAATACTCCTAAAGTAGGTGATTCATGAAAAGTAGAATGAGAAACTAAGTCCAGTTTGTGACTGGAGAAATTGAATTTTTTTCAGATTAGGTTGGAAGGTAGAATTGATACCATTCAGAGCTTGGTTAATGCTATTAAAAGACACATTCAAACACAATATCCTCTAAACACCTTCAACTCTCTGTTGAAGTGAACAAAAGCACTGTTTGAACTTTGAAGAATTTATCAAGATGTTGCACTGAATTTTTAGCAAATATATATCATTGCTGGACTTATCTTCTGGGAAGGGCATATTATTTACTCCAGGCCTATATCTGGTTTTGACTGATTTTCTACTAATAGCATCCTTGTTGCTATGCTGAGATAAAGGTGATATTCTGGTGCCAGACAAAGAAATTGTGCTTAGCTTAGTGAAAGACTGAAATCAACTTGTGTGATAAATAAGACTCCAAAACTGCAGTTAGGAAGATTTTTCACATTTCCGAAGGGCTTTAGCTGTTCATCATAAAGTCCTTGAACATCGAATCTCTTAAATATGGTTACTGGAGGGAAGCAGTAGTCAGACATGTTTATACACTTGAGTTTGCACTTTTCTTCTGTGATTAAATGATGAGTCAAGAAGCTATAAATAACATGGAATAAAAACCTGACCCCAGGCCATTGTCTTTTGTTGAGTAGTTGAATTCAAGAAGAGCAGGTTTTAGACATAAAGAGAGCTGGTAGCTGTAGTTGGTGGGAGGCTTCCGTGTCAGCTCTGTCCTGGGTATGAGCGAGCCATGGACTCGATTTTGGGAGCAGCACTCCTCCCTCTGCACTGCAGACCCTGCACTGCCCTGCTGGCTGGTTCTGGCCCCCAGGCACAGGTTCTCCAGAGAGGGAGCAGTTTCCTTCAGGAGGCTCTTCACAGAAAGTTGTGTTTACAGAGTGTGGAAGAAGCAATGCTGTGTGAAGAAAGGGTTGGGATTTTAAGGGGGTTCATTTGTTTTGCGGGGTGTTGAGGTTTTTGGTTCTTTTTCTACAGGGAAGAATCTCCTCCAATAGTTCTGTCACTGTGTAAGTACTAAAAGAAGTATTTCTGATGGCAAATGTTCAGTTATTTCTCAAATACAGTGTGGTTGAAAGAAATGAAGACCCAGCTGGTATTTTACAAAAATGGTTTTCATCAGCCAGCAATTCCCTAGGATTTGCAAAGTTAGCAAAATATTCATCTTCAGTTTTCACTATTTTCTTGCATAAATCATGAGGCATTTCTAATGCCTTTGGATAGTGGCTCCTATGTAGATTTATGTTCATCAATTTGTTCAGGCCCTGAAAAGAATCTTCTAAAAGTTTCTTCTTGCAGTTGTCTGAGAGTTTCATCAGTTATATCTCCACGTTTTCGTTTCAAATGATGTATACTACAGCTAAGAATGACAGAGAAATTGTTCATTGCAATGTTAAATGGCAGCATTTTGGATATTTAAATACATCCAGAATTTTTGAAATATCGAAGTGCAATTCATAACAGATTTGTGACTGAGGCATTCAGGTTTTCTTTAAAAAAAATAGACTTTTATTTTTATGTTAGCAGGTACTTAACACCAGCTTTAAAAAAGTCATAACATGAATACACACATTCCTGGACTGTTTTTTATAGTGACATTAGTATACCTTGGTTTTGCTATTCAATACAAACCAGTTGAAAAGAGAGGCTAGCAATTGAATTTGAATTCATGAAGTGTCTTTGCATAGTAAGGACTGCAACGTTCATCTGGCTTTTCATTGCTATTGTAGAGAAATTAGATGTCTTTCTAAATAAATACCACCAGCACGGACAATAGAGACTACTTAACTGCTCATGGGAGATAAAAATGCTAGAAAATCTTTCATCTGTCTGAAAGGCTGATCAGACTTTTGTCACTTTAATATATTTGCACATGGGAATGTGTTTGTATTGCTAACATAATATTCCAAAGATGGATGAAGACAAGAAAAAGGCTCACATTGAATGTGCAGGATCAGGCTTGTACCACCAGCATTCCGGCATCTTTATCTCCCTTGTCAGCTTTGTTCCTTTCCTTTTGTTTTGGAAGGAAGATTAAGTATCATAAAAAGAGAAATGTACTAGTCTCAAAATGACAGTAATATTTTTAAATACAATAATATTTATAAGGAAAGAAAAAACGAAAATATAACAAATGTTTAAGGACATTATTATGCAAAATAATACATGCATATGGTTAGAAAGAAGCTATTAAAATGTTGCAGACAATATTCTGGTAAGGAAACATACAAAGAAGAAGAAAAAAGGGGAAGAATGTGAGATGAAGGAGATGAAAGGGCTATTTTGAGTGCCCTACACAATGTGTGTGTCATCAGGAGTGTTTTGTGTGGCCATGGACATACAGCCAGGCCTCTTCCTGGGCAGGACCAGTGTGTGTAGTGGGCATCCCAGAAAATACATGTTTTGTGATTTCTCTCACAATAATGCTAATAAGTAGAAAATCAAGTGAATCTCTGCAGACTAGCTCAATGTTTGTTTGGCACCAGGACGTGCTGCTTCTTTTTGGATCTCAGAAGGAAAGGTAAAAGCACTATCAGGGAAGTTAACCATATTATTAATATCCCATGAAAGTGGGACAATTTATAGCATTCTTATCCTCCCTCCAGTATGGGAACCCAAAAATGATACTCTGGCCATGACATGTCACGCTGCTAAGACTTCACATTTGTGGTGAGGTCCACCAGCACTTCTGTCTTCAGAGTTTTTATAGGATTTTCTTAGAAGCAAAGCAACTCTATTCATCATACTTACTGTGGTAAAAAAGAATGTTCAGAGGAAAATATGATCCTTCACTTTAAGATAAAGTCAGGAACGTGGTTTTGGCATCATAGTTGGGAACAAATAGGTAACTGCCTATGGGCTCTTTGGTTTCAACAAGCTGGCTGTAAGGGACATGGGCAGCAAGGGACTGTCCTCACATCCAAGTCCTATGTAGTGCAGCAAGGCTCAGCACAGGCCTGCACTGCTCAGGTCAGCTGTAACCTGGGTCATTATCTGCTCCATGTGCAATAATCTGCCTTGTAGGACATTCCCCCTCCTTGGGTTATTGTACAGGGGGTTGTTGCTGCCTGTGGTGTAAAGGTGTTAGCAGTCTGTGTCCATCTGATGAAGGCAGGATTTTGTCCATCTGCTTATTTGCTACATGTCTTTTCAAGTCCTGCAGGTTGACTGGCTCTCTTAGCGTGCTGAAACTCAGATCAAAATACCAAGGACGTCCCATTTCAACAGCATATCCTACATAAATCTCTGACATGCTGTTAAACCTTATCAGCAGGGTGAGACAGAAATCTCCAGGAGAAGCATCAACAGTCATGCTAATGCCAAAACTTTGTTCATTCTGTTTCACATGAGTAAATGCTCTAAAAGGTGTTAAGTCAAAGGCTTTCACTTTGTTGCTTCTCACAACTATTATAGTAAGTATGCTTCAGTGGGGATTGTTACCTGTTTAATGTGTGATATACTGAAATGTGTTAGGTTGTGGATATTAAAAAATGCATCTCTTTCCCATATCTATCTGTTGACCCATAAAACTTTAAAGTAGTTTCCTTAGAACACTGATTCCTCAGGAGCATTAATGCTTAGATGGTTGTCTCGACATGTAGAAAATGCATTCCATCACAAGTTAAAAACCTTCAGGCAAGGGAAATTTTCAGAAAATGGTACCTGAGGTGTGAGTCTTGCCTATTGCAGCTCAACTCTAACAGTTCTAGATTTTGAATTTTTTTTAATGCAAAACTGCCGCGTTCCGAAGGGAGGGAGGGAGCGAGTCCACGGCGAAGGGTCAGGGGGTTAAGCCGGAACTGGTTTATTGGG
>JAWWTY010000001.1:100341206-100360318 GCA_035222235.1 Margarornis squamiger | reverse complement strand
GGGGGGGGGGGCAGGGAGCAAAGGGGGAATGTAATAGGAATGGCCTGACATATTGTGGTTATAATGATATTCTTTAAGATTTGGGAACTTCTGTAAGATGTCACCAGAAACTGCTTGGGTTTGAATATAGGCAAATATCAAAGTGACTGCATTATCATGTATTTCCATTTGCTGTTAAAACCTTCAAGCTTCAGTGAAGGCCTATGAAAAAACTGATGATTTCTGCTTCTAAAGTACATGGTAGTTTTCTAGGGTAGTAAGAGATTTCTGGTCCATGAGGATCATGAAGAACAAGCAGAACAAATAATCTTGGATGCAGACATTTTATTTCAAGGGAAAAACAGTTTGAACAGATTTTCTCAAGAGGGAACAGCTGTATGAATGGCCCATTAATAAAAGCACTAATATGATAGTTTTGTCCTATAGTTTTCATAATCACATTCTAGATCACTTTTAATTACACAGAGCATGCTTTTATGAAAAGGTCACAAGAAAAAACTGTTAGCTACTTTATAAATATCATGGATTCTAGTTGTTTATGGGCTTAATAAGTGTTTCCCTCCCAAGGTTAAAGAAATCGCATTAGACGAATGAATATTATATCGGGCTGGTTTTGTGGGCAGTATTGAACATTGCTTACACTGACTGATCATTCACACTGGCATGTAGTCTGGCACAACAGGAACAATTTGGAGGGCAAAGCAGCTGATGTTGAGGGCCCACTGCCAACATTATATACATTTCAAGGTTGTTTAGAGAGATATTGTAGTCTAGTCCTTTGAATGAATGGCTGTGAGCTGTGCTTCTGCATAATGTCTTTCAGCTTTGTTTCAGCTAGGAGGAAACCAAAAGATGTGCGTCAAGACCATTCCACATGATGAACCAAAGCACAACAAGGTCAAAAAAGGGGGAGAGTTGCTTTCAGTTGCATCCACTCCATGTCTAAACAAATATGCTACTGCATGTGGCAAAAAATGAGCATATTAGTGGCTTTTTGTCCTAAAAATGTTCAGCTGCAAGTAGGATGCCTAATCTGAGGAATGATGTCTACTTGCTGGGCACAATCTGCTGAAGCAGACCAATAAGTAAGGTATCTCTGGAGGAGTATCTTCAGCTTTACCTTATTCCTTTGTTTTTGAGGACTTGGTATTTAATTTAGCTGTAATGGACACTCGCCAGAAAAAAAGTTGTTAGGGCTTTCTCCAAAGGCTGTTTAAGAAAGTGTAAACCCCTCTGGAACTGTATGTACCAAGGGACTTACACATTGTGTTACCTGCTTCAGTGGAAACAGAGTGAAATTACTCTGTGACAGTTGTTTATGCTATTGTTAGGAACACCTGAAATACTGGGATACTGGGATTTCTTCTGGAGCCTTAGGTTTGTCCAGATTGTAATAAGAAGTTTTGAAAGTCTTAGTGATGGACTTAATTGGATAACACCCCATATTCAGTATAGTAAACATTAAAAAAAGAACAAACAAAAAACCCCCAGAAAGACCAAAACCAAACCAAACCAACCAACCAACCAACCAAAAAATCAAGTATTTTAATCCTGTTAAAGAGAATGAAACTTTGTTTAGAGATTTTTGGAACATAAATTGCAGCTCTTTCCATTAACAGATAGATGAACTGAGTAGTACATCAATCAATACTAATCTTTGTAAGCACAGCTAAAATATCCTCATGTAAAAAATTATATGCTTATATGTTTTTAGAATAATAATATATTTTCAGTTGTATTTAATTTTTAGATTTGCTCTAAAAAGATATGATTTTGTATTAATGAATAAAAGTTGTATTTATTAAAGGAAGCTTGCAATTATTAAAGTAAAAATTATCAGAAAAGACACAAAAAGTCATTCCTCTAGATGATTTCTAAAAACATAGGTAAAAAGATGGGAGCACATAAATTCTTCTACTCCTAAAACTGTTCAAATGCTGATAGTAAAAGCTGGGAAATAAATTAATGTGGATGAATGACAGTGGAGAGAGCGAGCGATAGGAAGCCAAAGGAGCAATAAGCAAAAACTTTAATAAAAACATTGTTTTAGATACTTGCACAGCAAGAATGAACTGATGGAAGAATATAATCTCCACTCAAAATCCTATAAGGTCTATCAAAAAGTGCATTTGGTGCATTAAAACAGATGAGTAGAAGTGTTCTATTTACAGAATGGCCTGTAGAATAGGTGACAGAAAAGCAGCATTCAGTCTAAGTTCAGAGCTATCTAATCAAGCCATAACAAAACACACACAAACAATTCCTATTCTCTTCACTACCACCAAATTACCTGGATGACTTGCTCAGGACTGACCAGCAGGACTAGTTCTTGAATATTTGCTCGTTGAGGTGAAGGCTTTTCTAAATATACCTGCGGGGGTGATGTGAACTCTACTTACCCAGCAGTACAGTTCACAGTAAGCATGGTTGCTGTTGGGCTCAGCAATGTCTCAAATTCCTGATGTCACTGAGCAGGCTGTTGGAATACAGACACTGATCCCTTGAGCCACTGCTGCTGGTGGTGTCCTTCCCCAGGCAGTGTTTTGAAAGAAGGGTCAGAGGCACATGCAAACCACCTGCAGGCAGCCCAGCTGCATCTGGCCATGGTTTAGTGCCACCTGCTCAAGGTGGCCCATCGGTCATGCTGCCTCTGGTATCAACCTTCATTGAGTTGCCACAAGAAGAGACAGGTGGGGTGTCAAGTGAGAGAGGTTCTGTCAGAGATGAATATTCTGGTAAACTGTTCAGAGATACAGTGTAAAGCACTGCAAAGGCAGACGAGGTCACTCACTGCATGCGCCTCTCACTGTGGTTATCATTTGACAGCCACAGGCTTTGTTATATTTGTGCATGACTTTACTGACTCCCTGCTAGAGCAGAGGAATCTCAGAAGCAATTTAATGGACAACTTTTTGAGCTCAAATACTTGAAAGTATTTTCAAGGTGCATAAATTTACTTTTCAGAGGGAGAAGTGTAATGAGTTGGGCATTTAAATTCCAGCTGTAATGTAAGCACCAAATTTGGCACAGAGATCCAAAATAATCTCTCCCCACTCTCAAATACACCTCTGTCATCTCAGGTTTTGAATGAAAGAAATTTTGTGTGCTGAGGCACATTGCCTTGGCTGGACAGACAATCTCTGTACTGAACTCTTCTCCAAGGCTACCAGGGAGAAAGAATCTCAGAACTGTCATGTTTTTGTCTCTTTGCATCTATTCAATCCATGCACTTTGACCGCATTTTAGGAGAGTAGCATGGTGGTGGTGCTAGACTTTTTTTTTTTTTCCAAATACAACATCCTTCCCGTCTGACAGCTGCAGAGCTGTCTTAAGCAGGAAGTGTTGTTCTGTGTCAATACCTTCTGGGGCGGTTCGTAAGCAGCACTTGGTGACTCCAACCTTCATGTGGATGGCAAAGAGTGAGCAGAGCTGTTCTTTGTGGGATGGCGCACACTTTGTTTTCCTAAAAGAAGAATGACAGTTGCCTAAAAGATTCATTAACATACATGAAGCTATTCTAATTTTAAGAGCAGACAATTATTTGAGCAGTCAGGCGTTCTGACTGATTCAAATTTGCTACTTAGTTTAGCAAAGAGAGAAAAAGACCCACTTCCCCTTCTGTCCAGACTCAGCATTTGAAGTCAGTAACAGAGGTGATAATACACTTGGGTTGTGGTGACCAGAACGCAGTTCCCTCCTCTGCGTGTGTGTGCATCAACACAGCTCTCAGAAGTGAATTCTATTCTGTTCTGAATTGTTCCTGAATAGCTACTTCTGCCCCCCTTTACACTAAGTAATCTAATATGACATATTTACTGGAACAGTAACAGCAGTTTGGGAGTTGTTTCCCATTCTGTACAGAGAATTTCAAGATGAAAAATTAGAATGTTTCATTTCAAAGTTGTCACAACAAAATGTTTTCACTCATTCAAATTTTTATCTTTAGCTTACTGAACAAGGTTCATAAACCTGATGGGCAGACATAAATTCTAAATATTTAACCAAATCCTCAGCTGCAATACTAACCAGGCTCACTCTTGCCCTTTTTCATTTCAGAAAAATTAAGGAAGTCACACTGAAGCAGAAACTCAAAGCAGTTCCACTGTGTTTGCATTCTGATGGGTGGAGTCTTAGCACTTCCTTGTTTTCTGTGAGCACAGGATAGTATTTTTATACTATTAAAAAATATTCTGTGTTGCTGATGTAATCAGACAGGTTTGAACATGAGCTACAGTCTGATGAAAATGGGGTAAAGAACTGCTTTTCAATATTTGCTAAGGATGTGAGGGGAACAAACATCTCAGCAGCAGTGCTCTAGCTGAACAGAAAATAAGAAGGAATTTAAGGGATTCTTATATTGAGCTTATTTCTGTTTTTATTTTTCTGGGTTTGGGGTTAGTATCGCAAATTCAGTTACAAAATAAGATCTTATTAAATAATATTTCTGAGCTTGTAATTTATTTCCTATTGATAAGTACTTATCATTTGAGTTGGGAAAAGTATACACCAGGTTAAAGCAGGAAATGCCTGTGATTTCATGTGACACATGCATTTGCAATTTATAGGTGATACTGGATTCATGGATATGAGCTATGGGATGAAACTTGAAAGATTGTTCAACCAGGGCAGTCATCATATGCCCTTAAACAGGGCACGTTTTAAATAAAAAAGCCCCCTGACATCAGGTTTTAAATCCAGAAATTGTGGAGCTTAGTTCATTTAGAGGCAGATTTCAAACAGTAGTTAGAGACTTAAATTTATCTGGGCTTATAGAAGCATTTGACAGCTGCCAGTGCAATTCAGTTTGGAACATCTTGAAGGTCTATTGCATGCCAACAAAAATCATGAACCTCATCAAAGTTGTACGCCAAGGTTCTGCTTGAACAGTTAAAGTAGATGGGAACTTGCATAAATAGGTTAATGAAACCTGCCTGTCGAACACACACACCGTCATTCATTCAAAGTCCCACTGTCAGACATTGCTTTTACTACAACGGGAAAAAAAGAAGGTTAAAATGATATGAAACAGGAATGACAAAACAGAAAAGCACTCTACCAGAATATTAAAAAGATACTGTCAGCTCAAGCTTCCAAATTACCAGTACAAACAAAAGCCTTAAGGACTGTCCCTACAAAAATAGACAGAGATACCAACCACCCAGGGTAAAACATCCTCCAAAAATGGACCTACTTAGCAACTGCTCACACTGTATTATAGTAGGAGGCAATGACATGCAAGAGGTAGCTGAACTCTAACTCACAGGAGTATTCCAGCCAAGAGTGGACACCTGAAGCAAAAAATGTCATCAAGTACCAAAGCGGTACCTGGCCTTCAGCAGCTTAAACAAATTTTCTTCACCAATAGCCTAGACCATATGTGTCCCAGGTTGTCACTACCTACAATCAGGAACAGATGTGTGTAGTGTATCATGTACCTTTGCCCTCCACATCTGGGGACCTGCTGGAGGGCATCAATCCTCCCTGTCTGTCTGAAGTTCTGGAGTTCCTCACAGTGGGAGGCCACATGTGTGCAGATGTTGTGTGTACTCAAATATTTTCTCCTTCTATGCATTCAGGATACGGCCATGGAGATTTCATGAAGACAGAGAATACATACTACAGACAAAGTGTGGCTCTCAGAACAGGGACTGCCTACATGTCCCCTGTTCAAATGTACACGTTGAGAACACACCAAAGGCAGAAGCAAGTGTCTAAATGACCTTGAAAGCAAATGCTTCAGTAAAGATCTAGGAATTCACAGATTAACTGTATAAAGAACACCAAACCTCAAAGGAGATAGCAACATCTGTTCTCCAACATTATATAGAAAAGAAAAAGTAAGGAAGTGCACTGTAACTGTATTGCGATGAAGACACAGCAGCTGCTAGAAAAGGACATGACTGGAAAATTAAACCTTTTATTAGACACTGCATTGGCAAAATACATGCAATTCTTAATCCAAACAGCTAGCCAGAGATTAAAGTTTTGTAGATTACTATGCATAACTGGAGAACATGAGGTTTGAGTCAGATATTTTTCTTACTCTGATTGTTCTGCAAGTGTTTATTCATAAGCATGGAAAAGGTATTGTTTTCTTGTCCACAACAAAGATTGTCGCAGCCACTGTAAATATTTTTATTTTCTAAGTACAAAGGTTCTCTTGGCCAGGAACTACAAAGATTCTTGCTGGCTCCTTCCCCATCCCACAATGCTGTCCTTGCTCCTTTTGCAGGCTTCTCCTACAAGCTGTCTCACACTACCCCGCTCTCCATCTCCCCATCACACACTCATGCACGTGGAAACACCTACCTGCATAGGACTATGCTCAACAAAACTTCTATTTCCAAGTACTTTGAAATTCCTGAACTGCCTTTGCCTTTCATGTAGAAATCAGTGATGTGTGGTTAAAGAGTATTGTATGCCTTCTGACTTTCAAGGAAGTGTTTAATGACTTCTCATAATCACTTTAAATAAAGTGGTGGTGCCCAACAGTTTCAAAAATGTGTAGCACAGACTGCAGTAGCAGATACATCTGACCTTGTCTGAGACATAAGGATATCTGATAGTGTAGATTTTCACTACTATTCAGCTATCAAAACATGGCGATAGGTATGAAGTGGGATTAACAAAATTGCTGGCACCTACATTATTTTATAAAGCTGCCCCTCAGGACCTGATTCAAAGCCATTGCAGTCACAGAGCAATTACCATTGACTTTATTAGGATTCAGTTCAGATTAATGTTGTACATTTCTTTGCTGCCCTTTGCTGTCTCTGTTCCTGTGATTTGAATTGTTCCCTCAAGGCATTGCAAAAAAAAGGATGGAAATGTTAGCAGCAATGCATGGGAAATTCAGTACTTGTCTGCCTGGTTTTGACAGTGTCTGTTTAATACAAAATGAGAAATGTTGTTTTAAAACTTTAATAGAATTGTTCTGTTCATATCTTTAAAATATCACTACATTTTTAAAAAATATCTAAACCAATAGTGAAATATTCTGACTTGTGAGAAAAGGAATAAAACACATTAGCCACTTACTTGCAATCTCACTAACTGGAGCAGAATGACTGAAAAACTAGCCCATGTTCCTACAGCAAACATCATGTCCATGCAAATCATATGCAAGCATTTGATTTTTGCATCACTGTAAAATATATAAAATTTGCCTTCAGTAACTCTTTTCCAATATGTCAAAATGTCTGATGACAAGCAGTTAATGCCAAATCTCCTTCTCTATCTGTCCTAGGCACCAAACCAAATAGATTAATTAAAACATGACAGTATCAAGCCACCTGCAGAATAAATAAGGGGAGACGTTTTTTGTGTTGTTTTCTGTTTTTTGGTTTGCTTTGCTTTTTTTTTTTTTTCAGAGTATGTGGTTGGATAATGTATGAATTGGAAGCAAAAGAAAGGTTAAAAGGAAGATGAAATCAAAGACTAAGAAACAGGAGCCAGTTATTTTACAATTTTGTAGTGTTAGAGAGAGGAGAAGGAAGATAAATTGAAAGCAAGTGTAGTGGTGTATGATTGGTCTGCAAAGGTGAAGAGATAGTTTTGAATTTAAAGAGGTTAACCCTATGATTGTTAAAGAAGAATACTGTGTACAGAACTGCTCTGCATCAGACCCAATGTCTGTCACAAGCTTGTTGCTATGGTCTCTCACCCACAGGTGACTAGCCTGATTGAAGACCTACTTTCAGCATCATCTCTACTTGCAAAGGAGAACTGGCTGAAGAATGTCAATCAGAGCATGTTAGTGATGCATGTGACTTGGTTTTCTACTTCCAGCTGCAAAGGTAATCTGTCAAGTTGTCTTTTTTCATATATTTAAGAAAAAGACAGTTTTCTTTGTGCAAACCTCTAGTTTCAGGGATCTGTGAGAGTATTAAATTCTTCAAAGACAGGTATGTCAAATTTTCTAGAAAAGTTTGGACCAAGATCAAGAACATTCAGCTTTTTAAGGTAAAGAGAAGTTTGCTTGTTCTTTGCTCTTTGGAAACATGCTTTAACATACAATGTTAATAGCAACAAATATAACTTCCTCTAACTACGGTGATTTTAGAGATTATAAGTGTTGAGAAAGGTTTCAATACCCTGACTAGATTTTCCTCTGGTAATTGAAAGATAAATTCTGCTCTTCCAAAGCAGATGAATTCTGTGCAACCTCTCCAGAGGCTGTGGCCTGACTGAAGAAATCAGATGCAAAAGGGATTCACTTGCAGCTCTGGCATTTATTGAAAGCAGACAGAAGGTATTTTGTGGAGTCAGAATTAAAGTATGCTTTATTAAGGATGCATTTGAATGGGAGATATTTCAAAGCAAGGTCCAAAGGGAAAAGTATCATTGAGGCACTTTGCCTCAGGTCAAGATGCTGTAGAGGTACAGGTAGGCAGGACCACACCCAAGTCAGGTTACTGGGGGACAGTGACAACATTGTCAGGTTGGTGAGAGCAGGACAAGCCCATATTCTGTGGGAAGATACTTTCCATAGGATTCACTAAAGTCCCACCTCTAATCCCCTCAATTTCCATCAAGATTGTGATGCCGAGAAAGTGTTGTAATGGAAAAAGTGCTGATGGACATGAGCCTTAATCAGGTAAAGTAGGTGAAAGGTACTGCCTTTGTTAATCATTGCCATTAAGATATAGTTCCTTAACTTTTTTGAACTTGATAAAATTGCATTTAATCTATACACAGGCTGGAGACCTCTCCTGGTTAGATTCTTTGAGCCTAATGTGCCAATTCCTGTCCAGTATCAAAATTTAAAGTTTCTCAGAACTGCTAAAATCTCAAAATAGAATGATTTTAGGATGCACTGTTTCTCTAGTCCTCCCAAACCTCACTTGAGCTCCAAGCTTACTGATGATACTTTTCATATACTAAAATAAGGCATTAATCCTCTAGTACAGACCAAGCAGTGTGCTCATAGTCTGTATTAAAGTGACCAAGGTGAAACTAAATTGCACTCTGGTCATTTACTTGAGGGCAAACACCTTCACATGAATAAAACATGTAGGAAGTGTTGGCATTAGCTGTTACAAGCCTTCAAACTCTCTCCAATAAGTTAAGAATTAACCTGAAGGACGAGCTTAAGTGATAAAAATGTTATGAAGTCCTCTACACTGATAATTCAAAAAATATTTGCATTAATAGCTGGATCACATGCAGCAACAAACCTGAAACACAATTCTCTAGCACAGATATTCCTACACAACACTGTGACACATAACCATGCAAATTAAAAATTACTCAAACCACTTTCATAATTAACAACAAAAAAAGATTAAATATTAACTTACGTTGAAGGAGATAACTGTTGTAGAAATGAAAAAGAGATGCTGGCAACTAATGCAGTGGTTTTATTGGAGTGTGATGAAGAAATGTGTCTGAATATGCAATTTGGACGTGTGTCTTCTGCATCATTGTAGAATGATGTGAAGTTGTTTCCTGGGTATGCTTTATTTAATTCATATGCACACAGACTATCTCATAGTGAATAGTTAGCATGAGTTGTTTTGTCATCTAAAATAAGAACAAAACATAATGGCCAAAGAGAATATTGACATTTGAGATTAATGTCAGTTTGTTTGCTTTGCAGAAAAAGCTCACCATAAAATAGGAACTGAAAGTGAAATAAGGGAGGAGAACAATGAAATATGGTAAGAAAAACAAGAAACAAAATTATTGTGTCCACATGATGAATGGGTGGGCATATGGTGATGAGCAAGCAGAGGAATGTGAGGATTTATGAAGAACTAACTGTCTCAACAATATTCTTCCTCGAGAATCGAAGGACATCAAATTCAGATTCCCATCACAGAACAGATCTGTAAAATAGCTTGAGTTGGAAGTGGCCTTAAAGATCGTCTAGTTCCAACTCTCCTAACATGGGCAGGGACACCTTTCACTAGACCAGGCCACTCAGAACCTCATCCAACCTGGCCTTGGACACTCCCAGTGACGGTGCTTGAAAAAGATTTCTTCCCAACATCTCAATTAAACCCATTCTCTTTCAGGGTGAAGCCATTCCTCCTTGTGCTGTCACCACATGCCCCTGTAAAAACTCTCTCTCCATCTTTCCTATAGGCTCCCTTCAGGTACTGGAAGGCTGCAATTAGGTAATCCTGAAGCCTTCTCTTCTCCAGGCTGGACAATCCCAATTCTCTCAGACGTTTATTTGTAGGAAAGGTGTGTCATCCCTCTAAAATTATTTTGGTATCCCTTATCTGGACTCACTCCAACAGGTCGATGTCCTTCCTATGCTGAGGACACCAGAGCTGGATGCAGCACTGCAGGTGGGGTCCCACGACAGCCAAGAAGAAGGAGAGAATCTACCCCTTTGACCTGCTGGCTACTCTGTTTTTGATGCAGTCCAGGTATGTTTGGCTTTCTGGACTGCAAGTGCACATTGTTGGCTCATTTTCAGCCTCTCATCCACCGGCACCCACAAGTCCTTCTCGGCAGAGCTGCTCTTGATTCATTCATTCCCCAGCCTGTGTTGATACTGGGAATTGCCCTGTCCCAGGTTCAGCATCTTGCACTTGGTCTTGTTAAACCTCAAGAGATTCCCATGGGGTCACTTCTCAAGCTTGTCCAGGTTCCTCTGGATGGCCCTGTCCTTCAGGAGTGTCAACCATACACTCAGCTCAGTGTCATGTGCAGATTTTCTGAGGGTGCACTCGATCCCTTCATCTCATGCTCCAGTTTGTATTATTTCATTTGGCCAACATGCATTTTCCATTCAGTTATATTACAAGAAGTTTTCCAGTTCTGTTCCTGAAAAATAGTTGCATTGTATAACTAAGGTGCAACAGCTACTGTGTTCTGCTGTAGGCATGACAGCATATTGACACTAAGGGATAACAAGAGAGACAGACAGAGGGAAAGAAGTTTTAAATTATTTTAGTTATCAGGAATTTATGAACAGGAGTTAATATAATTTTAGACTTTTTTTTTCCCCTGCACATTACTGAGTATAAAACAAATCACAACAAATCACAGCTAATGACAGCTAGAGGAAGACTTGGAAATGAGAGAGAAAGAACATAATAAATTCACAAGGCAATGAAGTATTAAGTGTTCTTTGCATGCTATCCTGATTAGTTTGCCTTTCATTTAAGTGGTCGTTAGGTCTGTAGAATTTCTCTTTTCTTTCAGTCACAGTCTCTGCTCATTCTTCTCAAGCTTACACTCAGTGAAATCTGAAGCCTATCTCCAGACAAAGAGGACTAGTTAGAAGGATTGCCAATGAGGCTTAGACTCTATTGTGCCAAGTTGGCCTTCCTAACTGAACCCCCTGCCTTGCAGCAGAATCAGAGAAGTCTGTGTAAATAGGTATGAGAAAATGGGTGAACATGGAGGCCAAACCTTGAGCTTTTTTTTCTCCAGTGAAACAATATTAGACAGCATTTGTGAGACTGCAGCAAGCTGTCTTGTGAAAGGACTATCTAAACTGGAGAGTCTGACAAGGTGGAGGCATTCACAGTACTCCTTTCTAACACCATCACACTCCACCCCCTGTATGGCATCATACAGAAGAAAGGTGTCTCCCTTGGGATTCCCTAGGGGCAGCCTGGCTCCTTCTGGGTTAAGAGGGAGCTGCTTGAGGCAGGATTTGCGTTTTGGTACTCTGAGCTGCTCCCTCATAATTTTGGCTTGCAAGCCAGCTGTCCACAGAGTGGGCAAGCAAAGCATCTGCTCTTTTCCTTTTTTGTTCCTCCAGTCCTGGTATCACTTACACTAGTTTGAAGTACTTTCCCATGAGATACTAGAAAATGAGAACTTTTCTTTTTCTTTTTGAAAAGAACTGGCCTACCCAAGGCAAACAAATATCTCATTACTAGCAATCACTCATTGTGTGTAAAATTACTAATATAAGAAAATTTTTAGAGAACAGTGCCAGACTGAGACCGTCAATTTTATTTTTTTTTTAATACGTTTCTTTTGTGCTTTTAGGTTCCTCTTTCTGCAGAGCTCATCATATATTTAGCTTGTTTTAAACATGCTGTTTCTTGAGGGATTTTTTTCCTTTCAGTATGTAAACCACATTCTTTCTGTGAGGTTTATTCACTAATTTTAGAGTGTTGTTGACAAGAATTTGGAGTTGTTTAAAGAATCCTGCTGTGGTCCATAACATGAAAAAATTACTCGTTTTTGGTGTTTTGTTTTGGGTTTTTTTTGTTGTTGTTTGGTTTGGTTTTTGGGTTTTTTGGTGTGGTTTGGTTTTTTGTTTTTTGTGGGTTTTTTTTAAGTGGAAAGGGTTTTCGCTATATGTCTATATACATATCTACATACATACACACACATTTATACAAAGTGTATATATGTAACTACTCTGGGATTAGAGTCTTTGATCAATGGGGACAGTGTCAGAAGGTTTCAGCAGCTGCAAAGTGGATCTTGACTACAGGTACTCTTTGCAGAGGTGGTTGTTCCTCTTTCCCTGTCACCTGCAGAGTTGCCTGTGTGCTGGCAGGTTCTCTGGGACCAGAGTTAGTGCCAGAGAAGGTGCACATCACACCTCAAAGCCCATGCATATGCACACATAAAGCCACATCAATCTCAAGGAAATTCTAACTCAAATATGTTTGTAGTGCAGAAAATCAGCATGTCTGCCAGGCAGCTTCTGTGACTGGATGCCATGTCAAAGCAGGGTTTCATTCACAGTCAGCCATGGATTCTAAAGAGATGTGTCTGGGAGGAAGCAGTACTAAGAGGGAATCTGTTGCCTTTGATTTCCTCCTTAAATGCACTTGGCAACTGTGTTAAAGAAGTATCTTATAGACATTGTTTCTGATCCTGAAAAATGCTTTTAAGAAACATTGCCTATGCTTGTAACATGATTTCTCTTCTTACTTGGAACAAGAGAGAAAATAGGATGTGCACGGTGAAAGCAAAGTATTACACAACTGAAGTCATGTCATAACTTATTCTTTATGTGTATCACTTACTGTAGTAGACGCTTCCCAATCTTAACAAAACTTATTATTCTTCAAAATGCAGCATGTCCCTCTCCCAGCCACCACTGAGCTAAGTCAACACTCAAACCTAAAATCCATGCCACTATGCTCACTCTTCCATCTCCCCTTCCAGAACTAACTGAGGTGCACATCAAAACCAAAAAACAAGTTGGCCACCCACGAGGGACTTCATCTTTTCTCATGCCAGATGCTAGAATGGGTCTTGTGTAGAATTGCAGAAGATATCCAGGGTGAAACAACAGAAAATGTGGTTCCAGAGATATCACAAAGGTGGATGCTACAGCCACTAGCTGCTACTCCCTTTTTCACCACCACTTTGACACACTGGTGTCTGAAATTTCCTGGAGTTAAGTAGGGTATACATCACTTCTTCCACTTCTTGCAGCAGCCCAAATTTCTGGTTGGTTTTTAAAAACAAATAGTCCAGCTCTGGGATTTTGATGAGCTGATGCCACTGCTGCATGAAGTGGGGTTTAGGACATTAAAACACAATCTGCCACAGTGAAGTGTGGAACTTCTGAGGGGAACATGCAAGGTGAGAAATTTTAGGGAATTATGGAAAGCTTTTGAGATTTGTTTTTTTCCAAAGCAGTAAGGGTAAATACAATTCTTATTGTGGAAGCTTTTGCTTTTACATCATTAATGGAAGTTCAGGATAGATAAACAAGAGTACAGCTTAGTGACTGGGGGGGAGTTTTAAGTTAATATGAGGACTAAGAATAAGTCTTAGATCAAGGTAAATAGGTAATTAGGTTAAGAAATTTTATTATGAGCAAAATACAGCATTCAGATGCAGTGTTTAAGAGCACAGTCTTGTATAATTCTTCTATATAGATGTGTGGATCTCAAACATTCTGGGTAAATTATGGGAAAGAACCTGCAAACAAGAAAACAAGATTGTTGGCTAAAACTTCTTTTGTTCAAGGTTTCAGGAAATTTTCCTTTGTTGTTCTACACTGAAAGTAATGCGTCACTGTGAGTTATCAGTTAAATATCAGTTTCAATTATTTCTTCAGTTAGCAAAACAAAAGTGTAAAAAATTAGGGTAGGAAAAGAAGGCATATTCACAAAGAAGGACTCATTGACAGTTTTGCTCTTTAACTGAAAATTTGTCTGTAGGAAAATACAAGACTGGGCATATTTGTTTTAAGCAACACATACTTCCAGAACCTCTCTCTCTTGTGCAATTTTACTAAAATATTGATAACCTATAGGATACCAAAGTTGCAGGCATTACTATGGGACATATAACGCAGATGAACAAAACAGCTGAAACAATTAAACTGGAACTTGTGAAATAAAAGAAAATATTCAGAAAAAATATTTAGAAACCAAAAGCTGAAACCTTCCATTTTACAGTTTGCCAGCTTTTCCATAATTATATAAATCTATTGTCAATCCTTCAATAATGCCATTGCTAGAAAAAGATTGGAACTTTATTTCCTCAAATATTTCTGAATTTGCATCAGCAAAGATGGTTTTGATCTTATGGGTATTTCTCTTTAAAAAACACTCATGTTATTCAGAGATGCTTCTGCTCAAAATTTTGCCCTTAGCAATATGTCTCAGAAACATTAAAGGAAAGAAAACAAGAAAGATAAGACCGTGGATTTTGTTCACTGGCTATTCTGATACACTTCTTTACCTCAGGAATTAATACCTTGAACAAAGGTACTCTCTCACCAAAACAAAAATACCCAACCACCTCAGTTTTGCAGAACTTAGTAGGGCTTCCTATTGTCTCATATTTTTCACAGGCAAATTAAGAATTTCTCAGCAGGTACACATTTGATTCTCAATTTTGGTCGTTCTTTCTGATTAAATAATCCCATGTGTAATAATCTCTAAGTGCTCATTAACTAAGGAACGCATGCAGGTTGCTTTTAGATGTTGAATATGCAGATTCCCTTTTCAGGTGCAGCAGCAGCAGCAGATGGATATAGTAGAAAGGATTTTACTTTTCTGTGCTTTATTTTTATCACTTATACTCCTGGAGATAATGACAGATTAATGTGTATGTCTTTTGCATTTAGACACACGATTTATCTTCCCAAATTAGGAGGCTAACTTCCATATATATTCAGTGAAGTTGAGCTCTTCCGGAGGCAACTGAGAAGAATTATAACCTAAATGATCTGAATACCTTCTTCAGAGTAAATGGAGAAATTTGGCCTGTGGCTGATTTTTTTTCAAATGGACAGCCTACCATAGAGCTAATTTCTACAGGCAGGTACTTTCAGAACAAGATTGAGAAACTGAAATGGTAGGGGTTATTCAGGAGACAAATAGTTTCACTGTACTGGAGGGCCTATTGACCTACAGTGTGATCTACTACAGATCAAGGGCTTCTGATCTTCACGGATTTCTTTTTTTAAAGATGCTGTTATAAAGGTCCTTTACAGAATATCATGTTTGCTACATAACACCCCAATTTTATTGCAGAATAAGAGGCTAAAGAAGGTAATGAGATGTTGAAATCAGACCTGTTCTGACCTCCAGAGGTCCCTTAAAACATAAATTGTTCTCACAGGGAGGCAGCTGCAAATTCCTCACACGTCAGTTCTTATAAAAAGGGAAATCAAAGAGACCAAAGATGATTTCACATCCATATAAACCTGTGCTATAAGTAAGGACATTTCTTACTAGCTTTCAGTGATTACTCTTTTTGTGATACATCAATGATAATAATGTAAATAGCATATTTTTTCTGCCAATTCCACAAGAACTGTAAAAACTCAATAAATTTGCAATATTCCTCTTCATTTCTCCTCTTTCTCCTTCTTCCACTGCATGTATGATCTTTCCAGGCCACAAAGACTAAATACCAAGACTAGCCATTGTCTGCTACAATTTCTGTAAGGAAAGAGCAACTGATGAACAGCTTTGGTCATCACAGTTGGTGTTAACAGTACTTCAGATATTTTGATGTTCAGCTGATATGGTTATTCAAGAACAACTTGATGCACACATAAACCTGGAGCAGCACTCACCTTGCCTAACTGAAACTGTCCTCAGTGCAAACACCTACATGGTTAGTGGAGAGAAATCCTACTTTTGGGTTTCATTACTTTTGATCCATCTTAAACTCCTGCATTGGGATGAGATATTCATAAAATGTCTCTATGATCTCATCTGTGGCCATGAAACCCTAATGTATAGAAACCTCAGGACTCTTCAGCATTTTGTAATTCAGACACTGCTACACCAACCAGACAAGCAAGCTTCAAGCTCTGCCAGAGAGCAAGTGCATGAGAAGCTGGAAGGGAGTATAGCTGGGACAGCTGACCTGAACTGCCCAAAGGGATATTTCATAACATAGTCATGTCCAATATATAGACGGGGAGAGTTACCTGGGAGGGGAACTCATTGAGGTTTGGAGATAGGTTTTGCATCAGTCAGTGGGTGAGCAACAGTTGTGCATCACTTGTCATTCTTGGATTTTATATTTCTCTCTCTCTCTCTCTCTCACACACACACTTATTATTATTGTTATTGTTGTTACAATATTATTTCTTACTTCATTTCAACTATGAAACTGTTCTTAACCAACAAGTTTTACTTTTCTGATTCTCCTCCCCATCCCACCAAAGTGGGGAAAAAGTGAGTGAGTGATTGCATGGTGCTTAGTTGCCAGTTGAGGTTAAACCACAACATCCTTCCAGGTCACCAAACCTTGCCTCCCAAGTCACAAACCTTGCTTCCAGTGGCCATACATTTTGTTTTTTTCACCTTAGCTACAGAAAAAGATCCCTGGACATCCAAATTGGTCTTCTGCCTTTTCAGCTTGACTTCCAACATTTTGGAATTGCATGCTCCTGTGCCTTTATGAGATGGTATTTAAAATGTGACTGCACTGATGGATTCCAGCTTCTTCAAAAGCATTTTCCTAGGGGACCTTACAAAGCGGTTCCCTGAGCAGCCTGAATTCTGCTCTCCTCTTATCCAGAGTTTTTCTGGTAATTTTCCTTCTGTCACCAAATATTTTATCTCAACTACTTCATGGTCCAAAATGTCCACCAATCACCACTTCACTCATGAGGCTTTTTTGTTAACAAACAAAAAATCAAGGAGGATATCTTTCTTAATCAGCTCCCTTAGTACCTGTACCGATATATAAGCATTGTTACTCATGTCATACGCATCCTTTGGGTGCTCTTCAATGGAAGAGGAGAAAATACTTGACCTGTCAATGTCAGAAAGGCTAAGTGACCTTGGGTTCCTGCCCTAATCAACAAGTCTAAGAAAGAGGATCTGCTCCAAAATAGATGTTGTGGGGATACAGAGGGAGATGGTGTGTGAGTAACTGAGGTTCCTGTTTCAAGCATTACCTTGTGGAGAAGGTCATATTATAGCCCATATTATCATATTTAGAGATACAGATCGTTTAAGCTTACAAACAGAGCTATCAGAAATACAAATTTTTAAAAAGTAACCATAAAACTCCCGTTTTCTTAACCAGGTCTGTCTGTATTTCCCACTTCTGTATTTAACCAATAAAAATTGTGTGACAAATTGAGAGCAAAAAAACCCCTTCTTATCTGCAATAGTATGAAGTTTCATTTTCTTGTTTCTGTTTGTGTTCTTGTCTGTCTGGTCACCTACAATTATAAAAAGAGAGGCTATTTAAAGAAAGGACAAGTCAGAACGGGCGGGTGAGAAAATACAGGAGGCACGTGAAATAGGCAGGTTTAAATCAGTTAAGAGTGTCAGTTTCCCATCAGCCAGAGTTGTCACCGAGACTAGTTACCAGAAGAGAAAAAAGGACTTCGAGAAAGAGAGGAAAAGCTGCCCAGACTGTTGAAGACAGGAGCACCCAGCAAGGTGAGAATGCACTGGCCCTTCCAAAAGGGCATCATCCCAGCAATCAGAGAACCTGCCCATGTCACACTCAGAGGTTTAGGCTGTCATTACAAAACGCTTCAGTTGAAATACCATCAAGTGTTCAGCAAGTCTGTTCTGTGAAACAGAGTGAACAGGCCCAGGTGTTTTTCTTTCTGAGCATTGCTTCTTCCCTTTTCCAGGATGTATCTAAAGCTAGACCCATTCCTTTCTCAGGTGTTTACTGGTGTCCCATCACCTGCTATAGGACAGGGATCTGCTTGAGGAACAAGAAGGTGAAGGAGTGCTTGAGGAACAAGAAGGTGAAGGAGTGCTTGAGGCTGCTCTGGAGCACCACAACACAGCTAAAGAAACACTGGGATGGAAGCTTTCCCTGAATGACTTGGTCCTATGCGCTTTGCACTTCCAAATTTTGACCAGCTTTTCTTCTGGAAAAAGTCTGGGCAACTGGAGGTGATTCAGTCACTTTATCCTGTCCTCAGGCCCCAGCCCTGGCTGGACCAGCTAACACCATTCCAGTTTGATACAGAAGGGTTTGTAACACAGTACTCAGGTGGAAATGGAGGAGCCAAGCTCCTAAAAATGACAATACAACACTGGAGAGGAGTGCTGAGTCTTCAGGAAGGAGCCAGCTCAGCCAACAGCCCAGGAGGCAGGTGAAAGGTTACTTGGAAATTAATGGTAAATGCTTCTTTAACTTCCACCATGCCCTATTTTAGCTGCATGTTCCCCTATTATTTCCATTTTTTTCAACTTTCTCTTTTATCTTTTAGCCTTCCTTTCCTTGTTTCTTCTTACTTCTGCCTTGGTTTATTTGATTTTCTCCATCCGCACTGTGCCTTTTCCTCTGCCTCTCTGCTGTTCTGCTCCCCCTCCTTGCTTTCGCACAGCAGCGTGAAAGGTTTCTTGCAGGTTTCTGCAAGGTTTCTTCTAAGTTTCGTCTCACACACCTTCCCGTTTTAGCATCTTCTCTAGCTGTGTAGTAATCAGTGCCAACCAAAGTACATGTCAGCTAAACATCTGTTCTGGCAAGAGATGCAGCTCAGAATTGTCATAGCACAACAAGTGAATTTGCAGCTTTGGAACTAAGAGTGAATTTCATTTTGAGGCAAAATATCAAAATTAGATTTATCTTCCATGCTTCAACAGTTTTGGCAAATGAAGTTGAGAATCTTTTGTTAACACTGCATCATACTAATATTTACAGGGAGGGTAAAGCTAAACAGTTTCTTGGAGGAGCTTGTTGTAAGCCAGTGAATTGCTTGTAGCTATGGCATTTTTCAGGCACTGCCA
>JAWWTY010000001.1:100283763-100298468 GCA_035222235.1 Margarornis squamiger | reverse complement strand
CCCACAAAAACAAGACCAACCTATTGGCTACATTTTTAAGCCAAGTTGTTGTTTGCTAAATTGTTATGACCTTCCTCCTCCTCCTCCTCCTCCTCCACGTCCCGAGCCCCGTGCTCCCCCAGCTGCCGTCCTGCCTCTGGAGCCCCGTTCGGCCGCGCTGTGCCTCCGGCAGGCAGAGCTCTGAGTGCGCTTCCCCCCCGTACGTGGAGACAGGGACGAATGAAGATCCTCAGAGGGGCTCGGCTGCCTGTGGGAATATGTGGTCCAGGTGACACCGTCACCTAGAAAACCAGTTGCCAAATACAGCTATAGCTAGGTATGTGGATAGTTAGATCGGTATCTAACTAATTTTACTTACCAGAGCTGTCCTTAAATAACCCACGACCGATTCTAAGTACAGTGTCCATTTTCCAATAACATGTTTTTTGTCGATTGTTGTTTAGAAATAGGCTCACGAGCAAACTGCTGTCTGAAAACTGACAAAGACAAAAAGGTCTCAGCTTTCAGGTGGGGCTGTTTTAGCATGTATGTATACAAATAAATAAATTGCACTGGATAAGTGACTTCAGAACCACCTCAGTTTTCCTGCCCTAAACAAAACTCTGCTTCAAGGAGCATGGCCTTGAACTCATGTTTAGGAATATTCTATCAGAAGGATAATTAATGACTAAATAAACACCTGTGTTGCATCGTTCACTAGAACAGTTTTAGAGCTGCTCAAGAAGTCCTATCAGTCATTTTTTTAACCAAATGCTGAATTCCAGTAAGTAACTTTCTCAAAAAAAAAAAAAAAATCCAAACAAGGGTATGTCCCAAATCAAATGTTTTACTCAACAGCTGGGTATTAAATGGTTTGAGTTGGGGAGTTAGGGACTAATAGTTTGGGTTGCTATCATTCCCGTTCTTTGGTGGTCCATATACTTGCGCAAATCAGACACACTTGCTAAGTATTGCATCATTGCAGAGGCAATATAAATAGGGGATGCAGCTTATGGACAAGAATGGGAAAAATAAGCATTGTGACTTACCACAGCATAATTCCAGAATTTATTCCAGTATTTGATACATTGCTAATACCTCAGCATATGATGACTGTTTTGTGGCACGCTCACCCTTTGCCCTCTGTATTTTCACTTTATGCAATGAAAAAGAAATGTGTTTAACTGTCAGCACTGCAGGCTCATAAAAGCATCTCAAAGTCAAACCTGTGATTCTCCCAGTTCATACACCTTCTTTAACAACTAATTTTGTAGGCTACATTTTATTCTGAGTTACTTGCAGCTCCAAATTTTGTCCACTGTCCTGATTTTGTTGTGATTTTTAATATTTGTCATTCTAAAATATTTACCTTCTGTGACAGGACATCTCAGCTTCCATTAAGACAGGAGGTTTCAAATCAGTGAAAATTTGCTGATATGACCTCAGGATTGTCAGAACAAAACCCACTGCTAGACAGGAAAGGGCAATATAATTTCAAAATAATGTAATAAAGGAAAATCATACTTCATTGTTGACTCAAAACAACACCAGAACTTTTCAAATGGTCTGCAAAATCAGAAAAAGACAAGAATACAACTTGGTCTGCCAAGAGGTTTTTTAATAAATGGCGGCACTGAACTTTACAATGAACTTGGTGATTGTCTTGACCCACTCTCTTTTTTTTTTTTTTTTCCCTAAGGTAGCCAGTTAAAACTCTTGTCCTCACATTTGGTAGATATTCCTTTAATTGCTGGCTTAGCAGGATACCCAGACAACTCTTTTCAGTCTACTAAGACTTTTGTGCCCAACAGCTAATTAGTGTTTATTCAGTAGCTACAATACAGCAACTGCAGTCATTAAAACTAGTTGTGGAGGCTGTCATACAAAAGAAATAATGCTGATTGACCTGCTGACTATGATTATCTTTTTTTTGGTTGTGATCAAGTAAAATAGTGGACCAGAATTCAAAAGGTAGTGCCATCCTCAATTGAAGCTTTGTACCTTTCTACGAAAAAAAAAACCCAAACACTCTTTCTCTTTTGATTAAATGAGAACAATAAGAGAAGTACCTGTCTAACAACAGAAAACTTTCAACAGGAAATTGTTTTCTTCCTTTTATTATCACATTTATCATCACTGGCTAGAAACAGTCTTGCCTGGTGTAGGATGTAATAATCAGCAAGGAACAAGAAAATGCTTTTTTCTGGTAACCAGCTGTCAGTAATTATTGGTCAGTTTAGCCAGGGCAAAGACTGAAACAACTATAAGTCAGCTGGACCTAAAAAAGCATATTTAATTCTGCTCCTGCAACAGAAAGTAGTTCCAGCAAAGGTATGACAGCCAAGGAAAAATAAGAGAATTTTAAATATCACAAGCAGAAATTGGGCTACCAAGAGGCTCTAACTTACATAAAACTGAAAAATTTCCATCCATCTTGGTTTCTTTGCAGTGCAGTTTTGCAAATCTTACCATACATAGCTCACTCTATCACTCTCCTTCCAGTTTCCATAATAAAAATTGATCCCAAAAATATGTCAAAGTAGCTCCGAGCTTTTGTAGTTTTTGTGTCACAATGGCTTCTGATTGCTTGGCCTTTTTTTTCTTTCCAATTACAAAACATATTTGTGGGAGAACTTATCTGTTGGGAGAAAAAAACCAGTCTTTTAAAAGAACTAAAAAATCCCTGTTGGATCTCTGGAAATAGGATCTGAATATCAAGCTACTTCCTTCCTTTCTTCCACAGTCATAATTTGTAAAAGAGTCCATTGACCAACTTCTGCCCTTGGTTACATCATTTAATTATCAAATGTTAGCAAATCATGGCTCTGGTCTCAAAAGAGTTGATCATGAAAAATCTGAGATTTAAAATAAATAGTTGCGGGCTATTTTTGTTGTGTGTATTTTTAACTGTTGCTGTACATTTGAGTAATAATTTCAAGATTTTCTCAGTCTCCCTTAAAAGAAAAAAAAAGCACTAATATTTGCCTCTAATCCCTTGTCTCCAAGGGCTTTGGCTTGAAGAATAAACAGCAAATATTAGAGGCCTTGATATGGAATAGCAGCAGCTGACAGCATTACAGTCACATCTGTCCAAACGTATTATCTCTGCATTTTGAGACCTGTGATTCTATTGTTTTCAAATGCTGATCTGGTTCTCCCACAGCTTGTTCTATTCTGCAAGTATAAAAACATAAAAAGTTGTTAAATGAATAATCCTACTGAGGAAGCATAAAATTTTGTCATAAAACCCCTATAGTTGTTCCTACCACTCAGGAACAGCATTTTCTTCATGATCTTGGCCACCCACAAGCTTCCAAATTCCCCTCGATGTTCCCAACTTCCACATAGCTCCAGTAATCTCCCTCCCAGCTGTTTTCCAAACCCCCATTGCTTCCCTGCTTTGCTCTATGGCTTCCAATGATAATTTCTAATGTTACCTCTGGATATTTTCTGAATACTGAATATTTCAACTGCTGCATCTACTTCAGATCTAAGGCTCTATGATGTACTATTCAGCTGCTATTGAAATCTCTTTCATCACTTAGCTCCACTTTTCTTTGTCAGTAGATACAGCTCCTACTGTCTCACCTACTTTATTCTGTAAAAGAGCTTATTGGCCTTCTTAGATTTCTTCTGAAGGAAGATGCTAAGCCAAACACCTTTCATAAATTTCTTTTAATGTACATCATAACACACCTTTCTCAGCTCTAATCATCGTCTAACAAGTGCATCTTATACAATGTATGATTGATGGAGAGAAAAGAAGGAATTTTTAAACTGCAAGTTATGTAAATTTAACTGTTCACTGCATGCTTTGTTATCTGGACATTTTCACATCAATGGTCTAGACTGTTCTTAGCAACCTACTTACCAACACAGTGATGTTCTCTGCTTCTCTAACAGATTTTCCCTTAAACTGCCTTTAATTGAGCAGCAGAAAAATGTTTTTTGGTGCTGAGAAACCCAGAAAACTCATCCTTGTTTTTCCAGTCTGATCTTTGGTGGCTGTGTTTCAACTGCAGTAGGCAATCATTTTGTTGTTCTTCTAGCTGGGACAAATTGCAAAACTTACTTATATATGCCACCTCAAAATGCTGCAGTTTTCTCAGACATTTTACAAAGCACCTTTCAGGTTTCTTATACCTAAAAAGGTACTATCTGGGGTTTGTAGTTTGTCCTGAGCATAAATCTTCGGGCACATAACAGTATCAAAAATGGTCAACTAAAAATATTTTTTTAGGTAGTGTAAGTATGGCTATTGTTTTGTCCTAGCAGTGTAGACTGGGATCCTTCCATTTGGGTTTCCCAGTGAACCATAAAACATTTTTTCAGGGAGATTTAGTTCCTACTACTAGATAGTGTCTCAACTTTTTCCATGAAAACAACCATATGCTATTTAAATTCCTTTTTTCACCAAGTGTTTACTTCCAGTTTCTGTAATGCCTCTACCTTTAATTCCTTTTCAGTTTTTTTCCCTTTCTGCCATGATTTTGCCCACTTGAATTCCAAAGGAACAGTAGCTCACAATTTTCATCTGTGAATACTGCATCTCAACCTAGTACTGGGGCTTTTACCTCTGATTCCCCATTACACACCTGCCAGTCTCCAACATCTTCTGTGTCACCACATGCCTGAGTACATAAAGGGAAGACAGCAGACTCATCCTGGAATTAAATGAGCTCTAGGAATTGCATTATTGGAGAAGGAAGCATATTCATTGCCAAGGTAAAGTAGGAGTAGATCTTTGTATATCATCCATTCAACTATTAGAGGCAAAAGACCAAGACTCTCCAGAAGACTGTTCTCTATCCCTTTAAAAATAGCCTAGTTGAAGATAAAAGATCAAAGATTTCTGTTTCTTTTGTAAGACAAAAGCTTGTGCATTCTGCTTCAGGCTAATTTAGAAAATATTATCTTGTCTTTTATGCATCTTGATTCTAAGTAGGGGCAGCCATAGGACTCCAGCTTAGCCTGCAAGCCTCTCTGCTTATTCTTTCATTTTCTACTAAATGAACACATCACCATGCTGTGTCTCAATTCTGTCAAATTGCATTTTGCAAAAGAAAACCATTCTGCATGGACATTTTTGACTGGAAAAAGATAAGGAAAGAGAAGGAAACAAGAGAAAGGAGATCACAATCTGAGACTGCACTCTTTCACATCATGCTTGCACAACCACAGGCACTTGTTTTTGACTCTAGTCAGAGGCAGAATGTCAGATATCTCTCTCAGATTTGGTCTGACCCAGTATAGCTTTTTTTAATGTTATGGTACTGTGTTCTGACAGCATACAAATCCAGAGTGACATGTCAAACTAAAATGTCCCTGAAAGCAGGCAGCCCCCAGTTAATTTTGAAAGTTGCAGGGTAGATTGCAACTGTGATATCTGTGATGCTCATTCTACTAACATTACTGCACTACTTCTACTTCAGAAGCAAGATCATGCATTCAGATTACATAGACTTTCCATCAGCTTTGAGTAAAAGTTGCCTCGGGAAGATTTTAGGAATTGTCTTGTGGTTTCTTTGTCTGTGGTTATCCAGTGAGACCCAAGAAGACCTCTTTGCTTCCACATCTGAGTGAATATCCCATGTCAGGACAAGATCTGCAAGTGGACAATTATTTACCAACTACCTCCTGATAACAAAAAACAAGCACACTGAAAGGAAGAGATCTGAAATACACTCTAGAAACAAAACAGGACTGAAAAAGAACCCACCTATTACTGAGTCAAAACTTCCCCTTCCCTTCATGTTCCCACAGTATGATTGCTGTTACATGCTGCTAGTTATTGGAGAAGTTGGCACAGAAACTTCATATAATACCAGACCTAAAAGAAAAAATAATAATAATTAAAAAAAAATAGCTTTTTATAGTATTTGGGGGGTTAAAAAACCCACAGTAAATTGAACTATTTGGCAAACAGTGGAAAAATATTTTTCCATAAGTATTCTGAAGAAGGTCAAATCAACTCCATTGTAGTGTTATTACTTGAGACAGCTGTATAAGTTATGTGTTTTATTCAAAACTGATGTGAGAAACATTCTCTTCTCTAGCTACAGGCATGTGAATCAAGTTTAACTAACACCAGCATAACAAGTACCAAGAAATAAAAATTAGATGAAACATAACAACACTTAGTACCCCTAATTCCCCATAAATAATTTCATCTTCAAAATGTTTCTCCATGCTGCCTGTCTTTTAACCAAATCAAAGATATATCACTAATATTTATTTATTTTTTTAATATCCCAGACTGATTTCAATGATAGCTTCATTAGTTATGTTCAGAATTGAATTTTACTTCTTACTCCACAGAGAAACTATAGCAGCTTGTGTTTATTAGCTTCATTCTCATTAAAAATAAATTCTTTTATCCCCCTTGATCAGGTGAAGACTTCTTGTCAGGTGGAAGGAAGGAGAGTGCAAGATCAGTACAGAAGTGCTGGCTGCTGTGGTGCTTGCATTCCCAAGTAAAGTTGGTACTGGCATGGACTCACTGAGACTGCCAGTGGAACTGCTAACCTCCTTAGCAAAAGGTCATTAATTTGTAAGGAGGAACATATATGTAGAGAACATTTCCATTTTAAAGTAGACTGACTTAAGTGTGGAATGTTATATCACAATACTTATGAGACACATTGTTTAAAAAAAAATTGATGCTCAGTCAAAGACATTACTAAATCAGATTTAAGCTTGGCAATTGTACAACTGAGTACAGTTGCTTTACACTCTAAAGGTTTCCTCCAAGATTAGAAGGAACTGGAAGCTTTCAAGCCTATATAAGTAGGTTTGACTTTGCAAGAGCAGAAAGCATTTGTCATACAGTAAGAAAAAAATTCTACATCAATGAGGTCATAGAAAGACTTTAGATAATTTGGCATCCTAAAAAATCTGAAGCTTTTACTGAAAGAAAAAAAAAACAACAACCAACCAAACAAAAAAACCTCAAACCAAAAAGCCCACACCAAAAAACCCCAAGAAAATAAGAGTTATAAATGGGGGAGAAAAATATATGTACACAAACCTGCTTCAAACTATCCAGCCATTAACATTCACTTCTATTATAAGGCTAAACAGAAAGGAATAAATATTGAAGAAATGTAATATGACAATGCCTACTTCCTTCTGAAATGATTTTAAAATACTATAAAGTCCTCAGTAATTTTGTTTCAACATAATGGTATAATAATAACAGATCCTAAAGGTACTACATGGGTTTTTTTTCTGATCTTGTCTTGTACTCTGACTTTAAATTACTCATGAAATTCTGCCCTAATAGTCTATGAAGCATATGAGTGAATAAAATTACTACCTGAAAGGAGATTGTAGCTAGGTGGGGGTTGGTCTCTTCTCCCAGGCAGCTGGCAGTAGGACAAGAGGGAATGGGCTTAAGCTCTGCCAGGGGAGGTTTAGGTTGGATATTAGGAAGAAATTCTTTAGAGAGAGAGTAATCAGTCATTGGAATGACCTGCCCAGGGAGGTGGTGGATTCACAGTCCCTGGAGGTTGTTAAGATAAGACTGGATGTGGCACTTAGTGCCATGATCTTGTAATAACAGTGGTGTTGGATCAAGGGTTGGACTTGATGATCTGTAGGTCTCTTCCAACCCAGCTGATTCTATGAGCCTATGATAAATGAAATACATAATAATGCATCCATTGAGTAATCCTACGATTGGATGAAAATTAAAGCTTTGTATATGTATATAGTTGTTGTCTTGGGTTCAAGGGCCATTTGCATCAAATCATTTGCCAGGATTCTTGTACTATTTATATCAAAAGAGGACTCTGTATTTTAAAATCTTCTTTGAAATATTTAAATATTTGAAAAATCTTTCAATCTTCTAATTTTTCCCTCTGTGCATCCTATAAACTTGTTTCCTGCTTTCTGTTCATGTTTATGGAGCCATCTCACAAAGGGAAAAGAACATAAGGTGCATATGTTTTTAAAAAGAAATAAATGAAAAATCTGAAGCCACTTCTTGCCTTGATGACAATCACAGTAACAGAAATCTGCATTCTTCAAGAATTAAAAAAGTAAAATATCCATGCTCTGCCCCTTTATCTATCCTTGTCCTATGTTTCTCTTGAGTAGCTGCATTGGAACTTCCACAGGTCTTCATAAATTTTATCCCTATGTCCATGGACACAATCACAGCACAGCTTTTGCCATTGGATACTCCAATGCTAACAAAGGGACAAAGTTTCCTCCTCAGTAAGAAAGGTGAAGTTAAATTATTTCCACAAGGAAATATTCTGTATCAGGAAAGGTGAAATTAAATTATTTTCATGCGCCAATATTCTGTATCAGGAGCCCTGGCAATCTAGTAGCCACAACAATAACATTTAACTTTGTTAGAAAAGCAAAAAAGGATGTTTGAGGCTTTAAGCAAACAATTGTATCAAACAGACAGCTGTAAGAGAGCATACATAGCCTGAATCTTCACCTTCTGCTTGCACAGACCCCTGTTTCTTCTGCTGGTCTGGTGGTACTGATGAATCTCACGTCCCAGGGGATTGAGAAAGAAGGGTCAAAAGAGTGAGGGAACAGCTAAAAACAGGGTGGAGGAGAGCGAGAGCTTCCTGATGGGCCCTCCAAAATCTCTACAACGTTCTGGCATCCCACTTGTTTTCACCTGGATCTTCTCTTCTGTCCGTTCCCCAACACACAGCACCCCAAAACTTTCTGAATCCCACTGGTCTGATTAGCTTTCCCAGACTCCAGAACATCACTAACACTTTCCATCCATCCCCTTACACTTCTTTTTATTGCTCCAAACCCTTTCTGACAGCTCTCTCAAAATTGCATTTCACCAACTTGCTGAGAAAGAAACTGGGAGCCAGTTCTCAGTTAATGGTTATGGTTGAAAGGTCCTTTTGCATGAGAAAGGTATAGATGCATTCTGTTAACTAAGAAGCAAAAACGCAAGACAGCGAAAAGACTGTTAAGGTTCATGCCAAGAAGGTATACAGTGTCTGTGAAGCTCAAGAAGATATGAGATGTAGACTTGTCTAACCACAAAAATCGGTGAAGTATTAATCAGGAGAAGGGATTTTCAAATAGTCAGCAGAAGCCTACAAAAACAGCATCTAATGACACATGGAGTCATCAAATCTGTTGGAAAACCAAATGTGCAGGGTACAACCATCTTACATACCAGTGAATGAAATACATCCAATAATTTTCCTTTGCACTGAGTCAAAGTAGTGTGTAGTTAGGTCAAATCTCTTAGCTTCCAAATCAATGTTGTATGCAAACTGCCTATTGGTAATGACCCCCAGAATGACAATGTGCTGAACTGCCCCAAGAATTATTTGGGGAAAGCACTAGCTGGAAGGGCCAAGCTCACACCAGGGCACAGTTTAACATTTTTTTAGCATAAAGGATCATGCTCTAAAGGTCACCAGTACTCTTAGGCCTGCTGAAATATCCACGTATAAGGCAGAGTTATTCCAGAAAATTGTTCTGACAATGATTTCTCCCTTGCCCTCTCTCCCCTCTAACTCCCCCCTTCCCAACAAAGCAAACTAGAAGCTACTGGTGAAGTGGCTATTCTCAATTTGATTTTCACTAGAAAATGACTGAACACATAAAGGTGGGAAGCAAGCTTGGTGAAAGTGAATGAGAAGCGTTCATTATTGTAAGGAGAGGAAGGAGTAAAAGGATGAGAAGAAAAACAAACCAAACTGTAACACATTTAAAGACCAGGCAGATGGAGTCTTCTGGAAACTTAATTTAAATGACAGAAGACTGCCAGGAAGGTAGCATTAACTAGAGGTCTATAAATGGAGAGAGAGAGAGAGCGAGAGAGAGAGAGCAGCAAACCTCTCTGATGCTAGACAGACAGCAAAGATAAGAAATGACTGTGGCTGTACCAAGACTTTTAGAACAACGTGAGAATTAAAGAGAAATCATGCAAGGAACACAGATGTCCCTCAGTAAGTATGAAGAAAACAATATAAGTGATTAACACAGGGGGATAAAATCAGAAGGGTTAAGGGACATAACAAGTGTTTAGTGTCAGGACTGACAGTTCATTTTCAGTTGGTGAAAGAGATTACATAGAAAGAGTGGAGAAGATAGACAAATGTAAACATTCCTAGAATGTGAAAGGCTTTTGACAGAGTCTTCCACAGTATTCTATAGCCAGAATAGTGAGATGGATGTTAGTGAGGTGGATGATAAGTTGGGTGGAATATTGGCCTGCTCATCAGGCTCAGAGAGCTGTGGTACAAAGCAACTGGCAGCTGGTTACCTGCCACATGCCTGAGGGATTGATACAGGAGCTAATACTGTTTAATTTGTTGATTAACAACCTGAACAGTGGGACATAGGTGCACACTCAGGAAGTTCATGCCCAATACCAGTTGGGGGAGAGTGGTTGATATGCTGGAGGACAGCTCTGCTATTCAGAGAAACTTCAATGGGCTGTAGAAACAGGCCACCAGGAACCTCATGAAAACTTCAACAAAGGTAAATGTCCTGAACATGGAGAGCAATAAGCCCAGTAACATGCTGGGGACAGACCGACTACAACACAGCTTTATAGAAAAGGGCCTGAGTTCCTGGTGGACAACATTGAATATGAGCCAGGAATGTGCCTGTGGCAAAGGCAGCCCATGCCAACCTGGGCTGCATTAGCAAAAGTGTGGCCAGCAAGCTAAGGCAAGTGTTTCTCTCCTCTGCTCACCCTCTGCTCAGGGGTGCTGTGCAGAGCTTTGAACTCCCCAGTACAAGAAAGACACAGACACTGGAATGCATCTATCACAAAGCCACTGGATGGTTAGAGGGACAGCACACATAAAGGAAGAGGAGATGGTGAGGGAACTGGGCTGGTTCAGCCTGAATAAAAAACAGAAGGATGTTGTTGTTGTCTCCAAACACCTACTGAGAGGTTACAGAGATGGTGGAGCCATACTCTTTTCAAAGGTGCACAATGATAAAAGGATAAGCAATGGATACAAGTGGGACTATGGGGAATTCTGATTAGAGACAGGAAAATGTTTCACCTTGGGGTGATCTGACACTGAAACAGGTTGTCCTGGGAGGCTGTGAAATATTCATCCTTGGAGATACTCAAAACTCAACAAGACCCTGAGCAATTCCATCTAATTTGATCACTCTAAAAAGGAATCTGGACTTAAAATGTCTTTTAAAACATATATGATTCCATGATTACAAAAAAAGTGCTGATTGATCTTGAAGGCATTCAAGAGTTGGCACTGCTAGGTATCTGAGAGGAGCTATCACTCTCCTTTCTCAGAAAATGTTTCCTCAAGCAATTATAAACTTGCCTGCAGTAGAAACTCTTTTTTTTCCCCCCAAATTTGAAGTAGATGTCACATTGAATCATACCTCAAGGTGGGAAAAGCTTGATATCCTGTCCTGACTCCTCTCTACCTGTTAAAACATAGTGGAAACAAGAGTGAAACCATGACAAGCCTAACATATCCAAGGAGGCAAAATCACCTTTGCCAGCAGCCTGAAAATTAAAGGTCTTGTCACCAGCTGAAGTAATTCTTGGTCTAAAACCATCCAGAGGAGTTTCTCTGCTTCAGAGAGAAGCCATTTTGCCAATGTTTTACACTTTATTAGAAATCTTTTACTCATTTCCAACAGTTCCAATCACCTATACAGCATGGAAGGGTCTCTGTGCTGAGGACTTAGAACTGGACCATTAATTTGGATTTTCTACTTAAAGAATTAATGTTCTGCACATAAGTACTTTATCAGTGACAGGTGCTTCAAAATTACAGAAATAACAAGCACTTCTTAACACTAAACTGCAGTACACCCAAGGCTACACTGTGGATGGGGGGAGAAGTCCTTAATATTTATTTGTTCCCTACAGGCTTCCCCAGATTAAAAAAAAAAAAAAAAAATTCAGACACTGCTGTCCAGCAAACTAAAGGCCATTACTAAGGGCCAAACAAAACTGATGGTAGGGCTGGTCTGTTTTCTGTAGGCATAAAAATTTTTAATTTTATCCAGTGCTGACAATCTACAGTAAGACTACAGATAAAAGGACTAGTTTTCTCTCTCTAGACCTGAGTATAAGTGCTTGTGTACAACAGAATTTCACCTTCTGTTATCAGGTCTTACATAGCTTTAAAACCTAGTTCTAATTTGTCATTCTTTGTTCTTTTCTTTACAAACAGAACAAAAATAAAACTCTACATAGTTTTCTTCAATGTAAGGTGACTTTATGCTTTTCAGCCCTAGTATTCTTATCATTTGGCTTAAACATTCTTGTAAAAGTGAGAACCTAACCACTATGCCTTTAACCTCTATGCCACCTTGGGAAGGTGGGAGCATTGTAACGGCTGCTTTAAAAAATTTTCTATGTCTTCATAGAAAAGTTCACTTTCACACTATGTGTGTGTTTTCCTTCATTTTTATCCCTTCCCCTTCACACAGTAGCCTAGTGCTCTGTACTCTCATCCTGGTCTGATCACAGTTGCATGCATATTCCATTTCAGTAATACTCCATAAGAGAGATGGAGAAGCAAGACAATACACAATCTTTTTTTCATTAAATAAATACATTTCTACCTTACATAATGCTTTAGTAATGTCTCAGTTTTTCACAGTTCCAGACCTAAATTTTTGACTGCAAGGTCTATGGGACAAGGCTACTGTTTGCCCCTTAATGTTTAGTACAAAAGTTGTATACTATGGACATTATATAAGACAAAGCTATTATGATCTGAATTTCATTACTTTCTTCTGGAGTAGCTGTGGAATTTCATACAAAAGGCTATCTGGTCTAGCTAAATTTCTTATATCCCTCCTCATCTTGGAAAGAAAATCAAATGGAACACTTCCACAAACGGACATGGACAGAACAATGATCTCGTTAGGGACTGGGCGCTGGGTTCTCAGGAGAAGGAAACTCTTCTGTTTTCTGTGAGTGTTTCTTCTGAGGCTGGTATATGCCTTGCCTTTCTATAGGAGGAATTGGTCACAGGTTTTTTGGAGATTCTGGGGGAAGGGTGGGAGATCGCTATTATCACAGAGCTTTATAAATCTTCTGGGTTTTATTCAATTTTTTTTTTTTCCTTGAAATACAGAACAGTCCTTAGGGTACTGAAGAAGAATTGTAGCTCCAAGCAATATTAAATTTTTTCCCCCAATATCCTTAAAAGCAGGGGAAAATGATGCAACCTTTTACTTCTTCTGCACAACCTGAAAACTTTTCCTCCAGTCAGCAGACCACTCATCAAAAGGGCACTGGGCAAAAAGTACGTAGGGATGTTGCCACTTGTTCCACCTCTCTAGGGATGAAGTATACAGAGGCTGGGCATGAACTGTGAGATGTGGGAGAGGATCTACCAAAGAGGGAAGATAACTTTCATTTCCACTTTTACCCTTTGCAAAAAACATTCTAGTATTACTAAATGAACTTTCATAAGGCCTTCAAAAGCCTCTGGAATACATAAGAACAAAACATTACAGTTTTTGTTATTTTGCAGGCAGGCCTTATGCTTGTACTGGAAGATATAAAAATGTCAATTCAATTTTATTGCAGAAAGTAGCTTCATCTAGTTTATGGAGTTCAGTGGCCTTCCAAAGGCAGTTTCAGGCAATGGATTATTTAACTTGTTTTTTATTTTATGCTAATATTTAAATTTCATTTTTATGTATACAATTATACTGCAACCAGATTAGAATGGCCTGGTTAGTTTTTATTTCATTGTCATTCTATGATGTTCTGGCACTGTAGTTTGTGATACTGTAAAATAGGCAGTATTTAGGATTCAGATGATAAAACTCTGGATCATCAACAAGAGGATCCTTTTAGGCCTATTTCAAACCTACTGACTTCTTCAAAGGTAATTTCAGATTCAAGTAATACTCATTTCATATCACATTTAACAAAAGAAGAGAAATATTGAAGTAAAAGTTACCCATGAAACATGGTGCAGAGGCTGAGGAAGGAATGAAAACAAAAAGGAAAAGAAAAGACACTCTTAATAAGTGAAAAGGGAACCAAACATGGAAAGAGAAACACTGCTGAAACCTCCGTGGCTACGTTGCAAAAGAAAACTATTATCTGTAGTTCCCAATAATGACTTGCAGACCACTTGCTTGGATGAGAATACAGCAGAATGACTACATGACTTCAAACTCGCCTGTATTACTTATCTTCTCCAGTCACTGATATCCAGCAGGTCAAATGCCTGTTTCTGAGAGCCTAAAGGGATCCTTAAAACAAAATTATTCACCAAGATTATTTATTGTAGCAAGTTAAAAATTAGCTACTTTGTGGCTCAAATTTCAAGATAAGCAGAAAAAAGAATGCAAATTTTACCTATCATCCCTAATTTTTTTTTTTTTTTAAATGGACTCAGTGAGACACAGAGAATGCCCAGTGCTCCTCTGTGGGACACAGGTCTCTCCTTGGAAGTAACAACACGCTGATAAAATGTCTAGCTTGATTCTCTCATGAGTTTCCACATGTTTATTAATTTCAGATCCAACAAATTGCAACCAAGCTCTGAAAACTAAATTAGGTTCTTCCCAGCTCTGTAATATTGCTTCTGAAGCCCTCATTTGTGTCCTATCTACACCCAAAATGTTTTCAGGTGACCCAAGCAGATTTATGAACACTGATAAAGTGAGAACACAGATATTCCACAGTGCATATTTACCTAGTGTATTTTGCCCAAGAGACATATCCTCTGGGATATGGGGGGGGGGGGGGGGGCGGAAATTACAAACAA
>JAWWTY010000001.1:100104907-100283753 GCA_035222235.1 Margarornis squamiger | reverse complement strand
CCCCCCCCCCCCCCCCCCCCCCCCCCCCCCCCGAAAGGACAGACAAGCAGAACAAATTAAATTTGTAAATGAAATAATTACATGTGGATAGAGCTGATATAATGGCCCACCCACTATGCTAGGGACTTCTGTTCATGCATGCGGTGTAAAATAAAACTGCTGTCACAGAATCAATAGTGGGACACATATTGTGGGTATACCAAAAGCAAAATCACAAGAAACAATGAATCTGAATTTCACCTCATGATGTCTCTGACCACTGAACTACAAAATATAAAAACAGGTCTGCTTTCTTCACAGTCAGTGGTACTTGATTGTTTCTAAACCTGAACACTTTTCTTAGCAGAATTATTTAGAGAATTTGACCCTTAGTCAAATTATTTTAGGATAGTGCAGGCAATGAATTTACTACTTTTTGCAAATACCAAGTGTTATACATACTGATGCATGCCTCTGCTTGTTTTTACTGTTAGAGCAAAGGAAGCATGTACACTTATTTGAACTTCAAAGTCAGAAAACAAACCTTCACATCTCCATAAAGAAACATAATTCTTCTGATTGATTCTATTCCTCCAAGGAAAAAAGTATGAGGGAGTGGGGATGGATTGGGGGGGACAGTGTAGTATCTCTTGTTCTTTCTGTGCTGTGGTTTGGTTGCGGTGGTTTTGTTTGTTTGTTGGGGTTCTTTGGTTTGTTTTTCTTAATGTAATTCTGGTCATAATTACATGAGCAAAGGGAAAAAACAAAATGCCCCAGAATCTCTGAAAATATCTCTGAAAGAAGAGGATGTGTCCTTTCAAAGGTGAGCATTAAACAATTTTAACAAAATAGTATTTTTAAGAGTGGTATTTTAAAAGCAGAAAAATTCAGCATCATGGAACTGACGATTCCAAAAGATGAACCAGTGAATGACATGAATTTACCCCTGAAGTTGCTTTCTCGGCCAGGTGTGGGGCCACCTACTGAATTGTCTGCACTTCCCAAGCTCAGACTGCAGCACAGTCTCTCAGAGAATGCATGCTAAGATGGTTTTACAGCTGAGATGCTCTGCTGACATATTAAATGATCACCTACAGCTTTTATACCTGTACAGATTTTACAGTAGATTGAGAGCTTTAATGAAAAAACATGAATCACACAAACCAATTTCAAACTAATTTCCCTCTAATATTACAGGCAGTAATTCTTATTGACCTTCCATTTTTTAAAAAAATTATTAACATCATTAATAAAATGATAGTCATTAATGTTTCGCCATAATTCTGCAGAGAACAACTAGCAATTCACCAATGCTACAGGCTTCTGTGATTTGACTCAGTCTTGCAGGCTTAATGGATGTGATTAAATTATTTTATGCAGAGTAAACATGTGCAGTGTTTCTCTTCTTGCTCCTGTCCCAACCTAAGCAAATAAACTGACTGCCAGCATCAGTCTCATGCTTCTCATGTGAAACCTATTGTGAACTTTCAAAGCACAGTACTGTAGGAAAGAACCTGATGTACTTCTAAATAAATTCACAGATTATTTGCTTAACAGTTTTGAACAATTAAGGTTATGGCCCCAGTCATTTGTCTGAAAAGTATTCTGTGGAGAATTAAATGCAATTAGGGAAAAAAATAATTGTTTCCCTTTTATTTCCCACAGCTGCAAATGTCTTTCCAGAATAAAGTATTTTCCACATATCCATTTTCCCCTACACAAGTAGTTCTTCTTTCTTGGAATTTGAAGCAAATTTGCAGGAAACAAAATGACATCACTTATAGGTTGTACTTTTGTAACAAAAGGCTGGCTTGCTAGAATGAGGAAATCATCCAGCACAACTGGATGTGGATTGGCACTATTTATTCATCATTGCTTTCCTTCACATTGATCTCATTTAGCATTGCCAAACCCATGAAGAGACTTCTGTTTGGATGTGCATGCATCAACTGAAAATTTCCTTGAAGGATCACTAAAAGCCTTTACCTATCAATCCTTAAAAGCCTTCTAATTTTTTATATTTAAATGAATTTTTCAAGATCATGTTGAAAATCAGTGGCAAAATCTGGAATGGACACCAACAGGATTCAAGGGTTTGGTTTCCTATCCTAGTATCTCAGATAACAAGTTTTTGTCATACACACACACTCACTCTCTTCCCATGTGTTCCACTGCACAGCTTTAAAACAATTTATATTTGACCTGTTTGGAGGAAGCTGGACATCAGGGTGTTAAAGAACCTGTTTCAGAACTACCTCTAGGTTATGAGACACGCACTTTTAGAGTTTGGTATCTGTTCAGATCCAAATTTACCCAGAATATTTTGAACAAATTCCATTAATTGCTTTCAGGTAATAAGAAAAGAAACGCTTTCATTGTTACAAAATATGAGCACTTCCTCAGAGTTCTCAAGAAAAAAACATTTATACTTTGTAACTTGAAATTTGTCACATAATTATTTGCCACACAATGCACTGCAGAATAATACCATGTTTTTTAAATCAATTGCTAAATTGAAATTTGAATTTCACATGAGTTTAGAAAAACCACACAGTAGGATCCTCTGCAGCTTTTCAAACCTAGGCTATGACACAGCACACTCATTGCTGGAGACACACTTAAAAGCAGAGCAAGATTAAAGATGAAGTCCTACACTTCTGTAGCAAATGAGTTTCCAAGGCCCCTGAGCTCTGTGATTTCTGCTGCTGTTGATGTTGTAAAAATAACAAACATTGGTGAGATGGCAGTAACTTCCCTGCAGCTGCAGTAGACAGATACACTAGGGGTCAAAATTTTTCTTGTTGAGTGTTTCCAAAGGACAGTTGTTTCCTAATCCCAGATAAAAGAACTCATGAGAGAAAGGAGAAGACTGGGACCTGGTACTAATGATCTGTGTCCTAAATCTCACTTCTTACAATGAATTTCTGTACATCTATTCTATTAGAATATGAACAAACTTTTTAAAATAGATCTGTCTTGCCTACTCAGGTTAGCAACCAGAGGATATGACAAGATTAAGATCTTCCTTTCAGCAGAGTTATTTGTTTGAGGTTTTTTTTCTTCATGTTAGTTCAGCTCCCAGTTGGTGACCTTCCACAGTTACGAAATACAGATGGTAGCAGGAGTGACCAGGACAATTGCCTTTGCTAGCCATGGGTTTCAACACTTCTGTATGTAAACAGTCTCTAAACTGTTCTCATTCATAGTCGCCCTCAAAATCATGGGTCAAGGGAGCTGAAGTGAACTGGGGACTTCTAATTAGGGGGCTTAGGGGACTGTCTTGGTGACATCAGGGGCCCACAGTTTTTCTTGACTAGATTGGAGTTTGCAAAAAGAATTTAGGATGCTGCTCTTGACGAAGAAAACACCTAGGAACAGTTTTTATGACCATCCATGTCTTTCCTTTTGCAATAGCAGTCAATACTAGCAAAGGTGTTTAGCTTCTACATGTTAAAAAAGGGATACTTTTTCTCTCTGCAATTCATGAAACTGCTAGTATTCACACGGAATCAGGTTCGGTGAGCAAAGTATTACCAAGGCTGAGAAGAAAAATGTTTCCACATGCATACAGGCAGTGAGTGGAGCAGGAAAATAGTGCTTTTTTTTTTTTTTTTTTTTTGTCACAACTTTCACTAATAAAGACCTGTGTTGAGGTGTTTAATACAGCTACTGATGGATGTCACTTCTAACTAAAATATTAAAGAATGGACAGGAGAGAACTTAATGATTTTCTACTGAATTTATGAACTAATGCCAGGGTACTTAAAATAGAAGGTGGAATACTGCTAGAAAAATGAGAACTGAAAGAGGTGAGGCACTGAATTTGGAGGATTACATTGAGTTCTTGAAGTCAGTAGAAGTATTCAAGGGTTGCATGTTTAAATCTGCATAACTTCAGGACTTAACCTCAAATATGTTAAACAACCCTAACACAGGGCGTAACATCTGTAATAGCACTGAAAACTTTAAACATTAATCCTGGGGTTTTTTTTTCTTTTGTTTGATTTTTTAAAATGTTTTCTCACCTTTTAAAGGCATACAGTAACATTTCTTCTGTTAAGTTTCTGCGGCTAACTGTAATATGAGATTTTTTTTTTCCTGTCTCTAAATCTGAGCTGCAGCCAAAGATTTCAAGATGTGCCCATTCAAATAAAACTGGGCTATAAAGGAAATAAATTACTGCAATTACTGGTAGAATTCATCTCATCAACATCTACATATTTACAAACTAGACTTCTACAGTTGCAATGGCCTCCTGGACCCCCTACACAGCTCCCATTTAGAGGCAGTGGAGAAAAAACTTCAGCATTTCTTGAGCACAAATAATCTGGCTTCTTTTAGATATCTTCATCAGGATGAGAGGAAATCTATTGCAGAATTGTCCACTGTTTATCTGTTGCCTATAAAGTGAAGGTGGAATGATTAGTATTTGTCTGATCAATGACACACTGTTAACACAAGAACAGCATAGTTGGAGTTTTGTTTGAAAATAAAGAGATGCAACAACCAAACCTCCTGGCCTTTCACTATGACATAAGATGTATCCGTAAATTTAGAATGTGCCTCTTTTGGTCCAGAAGTGGCAGTAGAATAAGCAGAGTCAGTTCATCTCATATTTTTAAAGTTATATTCAGTTAAAATAATCCGTACCAAATTTTTATACTGTATTGTGAGATTCAGAGGCTTATATTAAATATTTGCTTTGCACTTCATCTCCATTTAGGCTGATAAAAAACAGATGCTAAAATCTGTTTTTTTAAAAACTGTTTCTGAACAGCTATGACCTTTGAGAAAGTTCAGATCTTCCTGTCACTCTCATAATTTGTATGCAAAATATTATTTTTATTATTTTCCTTAAGTGATTTCTGTGCTTTTTCTCTTGATTGTTCTAGCTCTTGGAAGAAAGAGAAATACGCCCTTTCTGATTTGCTTGTTTAACCTGATAAGGTACTAAGATTAATTTTTCTTTCATACACTTGCCAATAAGGAGACATTAGCAATCAGAAGATAGTCTCATTAAGCTTTTGATTCACACTGGATAGAGATGTAGTGTTACATTTCTCTAGCAGCACTGGCCTCATTCAACAGATTTTAATGAAGGATTGATTTTGAAGCCATCTTTAATGAATACATGAACTAAAAGATTAAGTCTTTCAGTCAAGCTTATCTGAGACTGAAAATAATTGAAAAGCTTTAAAGTGACAGAGTGGGACAAGACTGCTCTAATGTAAACAATCCACTTAAAATACTGGGCTGTCAATTTGGCTATCAAATATCGATTGAGTGCTTGCACAGAAAAAAACAGAAGTGAATATTCTTTTCAGACTTAATTAGGATATATTCCAGAATGATCAATTGTTCTCCCCCACACTTTGTATATATTCAAGAGATGTCAATGAAGCCACAAAACACATCTAACAAGTGCAGATGCTGCTACTTACATGATAACCTCTTCAAGCTGGAGCAGCGTCTACTTTTCGTAGGTAGCTTCAGATAATATGGAATGAGAAAAGACAACTGAAAGTGGCACCACAATTTAACTTTAGATATTTGCATCTTTTAAGAACATAATCTCTATGTTCTAATCTTCTGTTGATAGATATTTTACCAACTAAAAGCGAAATAAATTTAAAAAAATAACGTTTCTTAGTTCCTGTATGACTTTTGTTAAAAGCCATGTAATGATTTAAGTATCAAACCTAAATATGTCAGAGATAAGAGGCATTTGCCAGTTTCAGTGAATTTTCCTGCTATAATAAAAAGTCTTGACAAAACTAAATTTGCAATTTTTTTAATCTGTAACTATTTCTTTGTCATTCACTATGACTTACAACATTCTTCCACTGACCTGATAGAATTGTATCTTTTGAGGTCAGAGAGTGATATTGGAACAATCCATGAGGGTGAGCTGTATATATAGAAAATAACAAGTTAGCTTAAATGTTTTCCTTTGTTACTAACGAGGTAGGTCCAATTTAGGATGGCAGCACTGAAACAAATATTTAAGTAAAGAATGAACTTTTCTTTTTACTTCCCAATTGAAGTGGTTTTTTACTTCTCTTTCTCTTTCCCTTTTTTAATCTAATGGGCCTTACAGACTTATGTAATTGATGAGACCATAGAACAGGACACCTTTTAAACGACAGTCTTGGAAAAATTTGTTTGTAAATAGAGGCACAGGCACACACTGTGGAAATCCATGAAAATATCTATTGATTTTTACAGCAAAGAGTATAGAATATTTCAAGGTGGATACAGGATAATTTATTTCTTGCTAGTTGATCATTTTATACTTCGTATTATCTTTCATTCTTTGCTCCCATTTCCATTTAATTTCTTCTCTTGTTCGAAATAAATGTGCAGAAAAGAGACAAATATCTGTACTCAAATATTTGATTTCATTTTGATTGCTGCTTTGACTTCTGGAAGACTTGAGGTAGTATTAGCAATATTTCTAAATAAGTGCACTGTTCGTTGTTTTTTTTCTCCCTCCAAATGAAATCTAAAGACAGTAGACTGACTGTAACAAGAAGCTATCTAGCCTTCATATTACCCTATATAGCAGACAAAAAGGAAACAAATTTTTCATTTAATGCTTCAACACACACCTTGCTTGAATCCATGACTGTAAATAGTTTTCTTTTTCTTGCAAAAAATTGTCACACAATCTCTTCCGAATTCCACTTGCAGGTGTTTAATGTATAAGGAACTAAAACTAAGAGTTTGGCTATGAAAATCAAAAGTCTCAGTATTACTGTAAAATAACTTGATTTCTCCTGGTGAAATCATAAACTTTTAATGAAAAAAAAAATAAAATGCCCCTCTTCAAAGACACCATTTTTTCTGAGAATCACCATCCAGCAGCCCATGCTCACTGGTGACACTTGATGATCTAGAAGCAGCCTAGACCCTTCAGTATGAACACATTGGCTGTCCCTGCCCCTACCTATCCCCCAGCTTTCACTTTTAAATGAAAAAGTGGCATGAGTTTTTATGTAATACTGGAACCCTTTCTAGTCACTTTCTTTCCCATCCTGCTGGGAAAAACTGGATATGCTACTTGGATGGGCCATGCAACTCAATGTTGCAAAGAGGTTCCAATGGCACTGAGTTCCCATCTTCATGTCTGAAGTCCTCATCCTACTTTTTAGTTTTATCTGCTTTTCCCTACCTCCGAGCTTTGCCAATGTTTCATCTGCTTGGAAAAAAAAATCATTTTTGTATTCAATACTTTTGCATTGCTGGGACTGGCAAGGCTTCTAATCTGTGCTATTTTTAAGAATGAAAAGTGACAACAAGTTTCTTTGCTAGTATGATGCTAATGTTCATTTTCCACTTCCTCCGGGAACTCTCTCCTTGGGATTTCTGGTATCTTCAAATCTTCATCATCCCTCCCTGTCTCTGCTTGATTGACTAAGCATTGACACATTGCAGGAAAAGCCCAGTTCTTTGAGAACTGCCTAGACTCTGCACCTGTGTTTTCCTTTGAAGCACTGACATACTTTGAAAGCTATTCAAGTGTCTGACAAATTTTTGGTTTACGGGCTTCATTGTTCTGTTTCTTTGCTATTTGTGAAGCAGAAATGTCCCCAGCTTAAAAACACCATCAATATTACTCCCATGACAGGCTTCATCTATGCCTCTGTGACTTTCTCATTTTGCCTGGCACAGCTGTTTGGCATGCCTGTTGTTAAAGGCACACTGAACTTAAGACAATTCCAAGACATCTGCTCTTTCTTCACACAGCTCCAGAAGCCTGTCCCTTGTAATAATATTTTTCTACAGCCTAACGAGGCATTCAGAAAGTTCATCCCAGTCTAGTTTATGACTCAGTCAGTAAGTAAAGTTTTTCAGATAAAACCTTTCAAGTCAAAACTGGAAAATTATACAATAAGTTAAAAAGAACATAACTATGAACACTGGTGACAAGCATTAACCAGGCTATTAACTTAAAGTTCTCACATACTCTGTGAACTTTTCTAAAAGAATGCATAAAAGCACTGGGCTTTTTGGAACACCACCACAAATGGGCTAAAAACAGCAGACTCACTTGTCTGTGTACTGGGGTCCTGTACAGACCAAAAGCTCTCCAGCTGGAGAGGACTAATCCCAGGTACTAGTACAGCCCAGGGGACAACTGGCTGGAAGACAGCTTTTTAGAAAAGGGGGTGCTGGAAGCAAGAAGTTTAACATGAACAGTATTCTTGGCTTCATTAGCAACAGTGTGGCCATCAAGCCAAGGCAAGCGACCTTCAAATCTCGGTGATGTCATCACTGCATTTCCAATATTGCAGGACTAAGGCCCTATGGCTGAGCTCCCATATTGCTCTTCTTCATGGGACTCAGAAGGCATAATATATGTTAGTAGCATACATAATTTGACTGATGACCTCATGTGACTGGGAAAGAACCTCCTACGACATCCTTTGCTTTTTATGAATGTTGCTTTCAACATGGGAATTCTGTGCCTCATTTTCACACAAGAAAATTATTTTGATTATTACTTTTCCTTGTTTTCTCTGTCTTTAATTCTACTTCAAGTCTCCAGTGTTTCCAAAAGAAGTGTAGGAAAGTGTAAAAATATCTTGGTCAGCTAAATTAAACAGTATTTTCCATTCAGTGATAGAGACATGCTGAGAAACATGGATCTTAATTGTAACTCTTCTAAACTTTTCATTAAGTGAAATTTTCATTCTTTCTTTACACTAAGTGAACCCTCTTCTGAGGTACTTGAATATAGATTTCACAACATTTTTATAAAACTGTTATTTCGTTGGTGTTTTGTCTTGTATTTTTTTCATTTTGTGTTGTTTGGTTTTAGGGAGGAAGGGCAGAATAAAATTTAGTAAGAATCAGATATCCTTCAGGACTAGAAGTGACAGAAGTGGGATAAATGTGCAGTGTTAACAGATAATGGTAACAACCTTAGCTGATGGCACTAATCAATGCCATAATGATTAAGAGCTACTGATATGCTGATCCTGAAAAATGCAAATGAGATGATATTATGTACATATGAGATACTGTCAGTAGAGATAGATGACTATCAATGGCCTGATTAAGTAGATTCTGAAAAATCTCCTATATCAAAATGTTAAAGGAGTTTGCTGATTAACCAAAGAAAACCAGAGGGAACCTGACTCTATGTAAAGTGGAAAGATGCTACGAGAGGTTGGAAGAGAATTGTTTAAAAGGCCCCCACTGCAACCAATATCAGTATTGTTTTAATCTAGAAATAAAGATGAAGTTTCTAGCTATGGAAGCAGCAAGGCTGCAGAATAGCTGTCTGGGAGGAACAAATACAAAACCTGTGTAAATATCAATACAGCATGTAAAGAGATTTGATGGGGGTTTCTAACTCTAGCAAATTGCTTAAAAATTAACTAAAAATATCAGGGAAGGTCTTAAGTCAAGCACTCAAAAGTTAGGACATTTCAAAATTAAACCTGCATGCCTCGGCAAAATCTGATTGCTATTTCCCATGTGTGTGATTTCCACAGCACTCTTGCTCACTGCAGAGGCAGGAGGACATCAGTGGTATATGAAGCAGTACATGTTGAAAGAAAAGACACACAAAGAAGGGAGTAATCAGATATGGCTATAGAGAATGGGATTCTACTTTTTTCTCAGTCAAAGAAGTTTTTATTTCTAGAATGACTCACAGGATTCTCTATAGTTTTCTCACTGAAGAACACAAGAGCAAAAAGCCTGTTTCTTCCTGATGTAAAACAAATCTCAGTGTCAACACTTCAACACTTTTCACTAAGTGAAATGGGGAAATTCAGAGGCAAGTGCTAGCGACTCTTTTAAATTAAAGTTATTAAATTATCCACTCAAAAAACAATTTACCTTAATAAATTAAGAATGTTGCAATAATATCTATTTTTCAATGTTTATTCCATGCAGGTTTCTCTCAACTTTGAAAAGATTAGTAAGGGGAATTAGGGTTTGGGAATTTTTTGTTCTGTTTAACTTTCTGATCTTCATGTAAGAACCCCCATTATGCTCTGATTGTCTGTTTGCTGGACAGCTCATAAAACAACTTCAATTCAAATTAATTAATTTCATTTTAAAGATTTGCAACCTCCTTTTTTTTTTTTTCTTTTTTTTTTTTTCTGTTTGAAAGTAGTATCTCAAAAGGAGATTGCTTCTTGAAGCTGCCAGCCAAAACTGAACGCATACTACATCAAGAAGCATTGGCAGGAGCAAGTGTTACAGTAACTCTTGTATCATAATGATCTGGATGGAGAAAGATTGATAGGGTCCAGTCCTAGAAATGTCACCACAGGTTGGGAGAATTTGATTACATTTCTGGATAAATTATTAATAAAGAAACAAACAAACTAATGTTTGCTCTTCAGGTTGCTCCTACAACATTTTGTGCTTTCATTCTGCAGCACCAAAAGAAGGGACATAAGTTAATTAACAACTGTTTTACTAGAGTCCCACTGACATCAGTGATGATGCACATTCAAAGCAAAGAGCGAGGAGGTCTGGATTGCTTTTGATGCAGTTCTCTTCTGAAGTGCTGGCAGAATACTTTAAAATCATCAAAATGTACTTTGCTCTTTGTCAACAAACTCACTGCATTTAAAGGTTTTAACCTTCAGGCACATCCATACTTTGCCATTTTGAACTGAAAAAGAGATTTAATGAAAGCTGTGAATATGCAATGTGAATAGTTTCATGGAAATTGATGCGCATCCTAAACAACAAATGTAAACAAACAGCTGTTACATTCCCATAAAATGGCCCAACTGAGATTGTGAGATTCTTTCGTACAAAACCTCAGCCTTTAAATTGAAATGTAAGAACAAGGAAAGGATTTTGCAATTATCAACATATGTTCTATGTAAAAACATGGCATTTGCCTAAGAAAAGGGAAACAGTCTTTTGACTTCTTCTTTACAACTATGGCATTATTCCTGAAAAAATGTTTCACATTCTCCATCTACCTCTTTTTCTGCTATATATTACTGGTAATATTTACTAATACTGACCTGCAATTTACTTGAAATGGCATTTAGAAATATGAGAAAAGATGCAGTTAGGAACTCTGCCCACTCTAAATCTTGCAAAATACAATTTTTGTAACTTCTATACAAATACTGATGAGGATTCAGAAAGACCTATTGTTAAACTGTGAACAATTATGAAGTAGTGTTAATCACTCCTATTTAATTTTGATGATAAATAAAATATTGAGATTTATACAGAACCTAAATCCTCCTTTTCAGGCTACCAAAGCTCACTGCTTTACCTCCTGCACTGGCAGAATGAAGCACTGAAGGCTGTGTGTTACACATGTACAAGTTGCTCTGGAAAACAGTGCTAGGGACTGAGCATAGAGAGAGACTGGGACACTCCAGCTTGAATGAGTGTAGACATGATGGTGATAAAATCAACATCAAGTTGTGGAATTTTATCCAAGTTATTCTTCCATGCTCTCCTCTACTGGCTTGATTATGCTTTTCAAAAAGGCTAACAGGATACCATGAAATAAAAGTAGGAAGGGAAAACACTAATCAATAGAGATTAATGATTGAAACTAATGATATATTAAATAATAAATAAATAAATAATAAATAATAAAAAATGAAAATGTAGAAAGCTTCACAGTCCTTCTGAACTAACAAAATTCTATACTTTTAAAATTTCTCATCTGAGTTGTTTCATTTGTTGGCTTTAAAAACAAACAGCTTTAAACACCTGTAAGGCAAGCGTGACTATTTGAGCTGGTTAACTTGGTCTCCCTTAATAATTGATCAGAGAGAAATGGGCATTTCCAAGATGTGAATACACTTACCTTATTTTGATCTCTACCTTCATGTGATATGAATAGCATCTAGTAGTGCATACTTCTCTTCAGTTCAAAGGAGCCCAGCATGACTAGCTCACATTTGGAAGACCTTTAATAAAAACATCTCCAGATGGTTAAATGAATCCTAAATTTTCCTCTTTCATTAACCATATTCTGCAAATGATCCAGTAAAGGGAATTTTGATTAAGGAACCTCAAATGCACTTAAGCACACAATATTCAGCCCTAGGAATGGAAAGAAAACCTTTAATATTACTAGTTCTGGAACAGTTTCTTACTGCTCACTGTTCAAGTGAGCTGTAGCTTCACTCTTAAGCACCTTCAGTGAAATTCATATTCTGTTCAGTCTTAAATCTACAGAATGATCAAACAAAAGACACCAATTTTAGAATAACTTGGCATTAAAAACATGAAAATTTCTCCAGCAACTTTGGATAAGCTTTCCTCTAAATTCTCATAGTGTATTAAAACTTTTTATGCAAAACATTAAGAAATGCAAGTATGAATAAGGTAAACAAATAAGGAAGAAGTCTGGGATCTGTGTTTTAACTGGCTGGACAATATCCTCAAACATAGTTGGAACAGCTGCACATCGCTTGATTTGATGCATTTCTTCTGGAGAAACAATGTGCCTTGTGTCTTTCAAAGCACTTTGTTGACTCAGAGATGAGAGGCATAATCAATTCAGTGATGATCACATGCCACTAACAAAACTGAAGAGTAGGTGACCTTAAGAAATACTAATTGATGTGAGTTAAAATTTAAAACAGTACAGTGTGAAGAAAAATGGGGTGTGGAGGGGCAGCAGAAATCTTCATCTCCCTCTATTCATCACTAAGATGAGTTGTCTAGGCTCTCTATATTGTCAACAGGAGAGGAAAAACACATCCAGGAGGTGATTTATCCCAGACATCTTTGAATGCACCTCTGGAGATGCCTCTTTCTTTTCCTGCATTGACTGTAGAAAGTGTTTACGTGATTTATACCTGATACCCTGCATTCAGACAACTAGAGTCAAGCAAGATGAATTCTGCCCTGGGGAAAGAAAAAAAGGCCACTGTAATAACTCAGGAGTTCATCAGTTTTAATTGATTAAAGAGAAAGAACTGCACATACTAGTAATTCACAGAATGACTAAGCCATCAGTGTGCTTCAGGCATGAAAGGTAGAAGGGACCCTGTGATATACTGAAAAAGAAATTTTCCATAGACAGAGAAGAAATATTACCACTATATAAAGATGGGTCAGACCTCATCTGGAATTTGATGTACAAGCAGCAGTAACAGAAGAGACCTATTTAAATAAAAAATGTCATACTAGAACTAGCTTTTTATGCAAGGCTTTGGTAAGAAACTAAAGGCAGTGATTTTCTGGAACAGCTGACTACAAAGAAAGACTATCAAAACCCCAGGTGCTTTTAAGATGGGTCTTGATGCTCCCTGTCTGCACTGAGAAAACACAACTAGACTCAGTGAGAAAAAGGCACCTTTGAATCCAAAGTCCTATTGACATAAGAGATATAAACAGTGCAAATTTTTCTGCAAGGAACATATTAATGTGTAACTTATGAAGTACAAATAAGGACATTCAGGAGGAATAATGTAATTTTAAATGAGATTCTTTTTCAACAAGCTTTGCAAAGAAAACTGTGTTTTCCTGGATTTCAGAATAAGCGGGGAAGGAAAAATAAAGCTTTAAAAAGAGCAAATATATTTTAAAAAAACAAATAGACCACAGTATCTTCCAATGTTGTTTAAAAAAGTTGCTGTGGGTAACTCAGTTACACAAAATTAAGTTTCCTTTAAAAAATTTTAATCACGATACCATAATTGTAATAGGAGACCTCAAACCTATACTGACTATACTGATGTATTGTTTTACATGCAAGACAGGCCTTTGTGTAGAATCAGTTTTCTTGTCATCATCCAGTAGTTAATTTACTCATTTATGTGGTCTTTCATACAGCAAGATAACAGAGAAAAGCAGTTTAGGAAATGACTTTATAAAACGTGAAAAAAGAGTTAATTTGCAATCTTACCTTCATTACATGAGCAGAGCCATGTGGGCTGAGCAGGCTGCCTCCACAGTGAAACAACACTTTTCTCCAAGGCTCTTCATGACATTCTTTGTGTTTTGATGCAGGTCTCTGAACCTTTCCACTAGATGCAACTTCCTCTTTACAGAGGGTATGCTGCCAGGAAGCTCCATAGAAGCATCTCCAAGGCAAAGGTTGTTTGCTTTTTTCCCCCAGCTATCATATTTTACCCTGAAGTCCTATCAGTGTACAAATGAAGCAGTTGAAAGGCACATCCTCACTTGTTTTGGTGAATACTTACCCTCCCTGACTCCTCAAGGAATGTGCTGTTGCCTTGCTCTTGTAGTTCATCCATATATTTAAAGTAAATTATTTTTAATATTCTGTTTCAGTGATTAAAGGAGAAGATGCTGCAGTAAATATTTTACTTTTTAGAAGGCAGGAACTGCTTTTAGAAGTAAAATCCTGTGAAGCATCCCTGACGAAAAACATACTAAATATATCTCTTTTTAAGACATAGTTTTCAAGTATAAAAGAGTTAACAATTAAAGAAGTGAGGAATAAAATAGGAAATAACAAGGTCTGGTGGGGAAAAAAAAGGTGTAAACCAAGAAGGATTAAATATAACTATTTGAAATGTATGAAAGGAAATTGAAATTACAGTTATAAAAAGCCAAAATCCAGTATGATAAATAGCTTGTATTGAAGTGTCTAATCCAAGTAGTGTCCTGCATAGGTAACAATGTTTCAGAGACATTACATTTGGTGAAACTTGACTAAGTGACTGTCTGCTTCAGGCAGTGTTTCTTCAGCATTATTCAGGAGAAACTCAGCTGTACAACTAGCTGTATTGCATTTGTGCCTACAATTCATCTGCTTGTTGAAGTGACCTGTAGCAGAAGCCCTAAAACAAGTATTCAGTGGGGCTGGAAAATGTTCAAACTTTCCAACAAAACATGCTGCCTTTGAACTGGAACACAGAGGAAGCATAAGCAGTTTTCTTCTCTTACTGTAGAAAGTACTTGAAGATAAGCTGAAGAAGTAAGCATGGGTTTATGCACTTGGAACAGTTTGGTGTTGGGGCTGTTCCTTCTGAAGGTTGCCAGTTCTTTGGACCATTCATGAAGATCCCAGAAGTATCAGAAATTGCTGAGAGGATGACAGGATGATACATTTCAGCAAAATGACAGATCAGGAAATTCTTCAGGCATCCACAATGTCTGCATTTGCTCACCCAGGGACAGACTAGATCCTCAGCTGCATCTGTAGCCATTTCATTGGCAACAGAAGAATCAAAGTAGAACTGGATCCTTTGGCATCTCTTTCACCAAGTCCTGGGCATCATGATCATAGGATCCCCATGAGATGCTAAGATCCCCTCCTTCCATGGACACTGAAGGACTTCTAATTTATATTAAGGAACTCATTTCTTCTACTGAAACCAAAGCCTGAAGCAATGGCTAAAGCCTTCAGGTTGTTACCATTAATATCTAGATACATCACTTTCAAACCTGTCCTGAATACAAACTTAGAGTTTAGCACATGAAAAGAACATTTACAAGGATAAAACTGTTGATGACATTTACTGTCACCTCATGCTATCATTTGAAAGGCATAAGCAATACAGAAGTATCTTGGAACGCAAGGCCAAAAAGGATTTAGAAAACATCTTTTGCCTCTGAAGAAAAACTTGAAAAACACTGCAAAAAACATTGTGTTATATCTCAGTGTCTCACATATCAAATCATTATATAAAAATGGGGAGGGGGGGTCTGGAGTGTGTATGTTTGTTGTTTCCAGTTCTCTGCTTATTCTGTATTAGAGGCAACTATCTTCTTTTGGCGCTTTGTTTATAGTAAGAAATAACAATAATCTATTTTATTATTATAAGCTTAATTCCATCATTGTTGATACAGACTGCTGTCCCATTATCCTTTATGGTAATTCACTGGTTGAACACACAATAGAGATTGGTCTCTCAGAAAGAAACAACTTGCCAGCAATTAGTCTTCTTTAGGATGCCATCTATAAATAAATCTGTTCTGAGGGTACACCTACACCTTATCATTCCAGACTGTAGAGATTTTCCTTTTGCAGTAACCATGGATCATGTATTCACACTGTTGTCATCACCTTTGGCACAACGGCATAAAAAACTCCGTATCATGCCATAAATAATTTAAATTCCTTCTCAGCCATGCAGACATGGTTTAAAACACTGAAAGAAAACCTGCTAGTAGAGCTCAGGATGTCTATTCTCTTTTTTCACCCTCAAATTAATTTCCACATTTGCTCACCCTGTGAGACTTTATAAAATTACCTGCCACAAATTGCCTAGCAGAGGTTCTTGCTGTCCCTCATGCAAACAGCACTTCTAGAGTGACTCTACCAAGTGCTGTGGCAGCTCTTGAGGCAGTTTATCAGAGATGGCACAGTGCCTGGGGAAAGAATGGTGGATATATAGCTGTTCGGTAATTCAACAGTCTCAGAGAAGCTGTGTACTCAGTTGGAAGTATCAATTCCTAAGTTTTATAGCAAATACTGAAACAACCATCCATCTAGATAACGGCTGGATCTCTCAGAGATATACACAGTCTGTATATTCTGAGAAAGCCTGGACTACAAATATAGAGGGAGGTCTTTTGCTATAAAAGGTACAAAATGAAGCATGTTTCTTAGAAGCATAAGGAAGGTGAAAGAAGACATAAAGAAATAAGTGATGTTAAAGACATCACCTTCAGCAAAAATGATGGCTTCAACTTAAGAGATGACTTCTCTTTGAAGAATAAGGTCAAAAAAGGAATCACAGGGTTATGAATTTCTTCCTGAAAGAAGACACAGATGAAGAATAGACAAACAAGAAACAACTTGGTTGGCCATTAGGAAACACTGAAATAGTTTTAAGAACATCTGTCTAATATAATGTGTTGAGAATAAGAGAAGATGGTTGCAAGTGCAGGTACCATAAAGAGCAGACATCCACAAAACCTGAGCAATAAGATCCACATAAAACCAAGTGCAATGGGACAACCACATAAAAATGGAATTTAGAATATTTTCTTAGTGGAGGAGGAAACATAAAACATTCCTTTTTACTCTTCCTTATCTCTGCAGGCTCAGAATAAGTAATAATTTTTTTCAGAATTACAGAATGAGCTTTAAAATGCAATTAAGTATGTCCTATTGCATAAAAATGTGCCAGTCTCTTTTAATAAAAGAAATGCACTTCAAAATCAATACTGAAAGGTTTACATCTGCTATAGTAGAACAGACTGATAGGTTAGTTTGCCTTCCCTTCTGCCCTTAAGAAATCCAAGATTTGCTTACAGATCTCATGAGCCAAAATTCCCTCTCCCCAGAATCCATTGCTTCAGTTTCTAAAGGAAGAGTTGAGTCTCATGAAATTTCAGGTTTTACCTTGGGAACACCTGCAGGAAAATGCAATTATTACTTTATTTATTTAATTTAAATTTATTTATTTAAATGATGAGTGCCTCAAGCTCTTTATTGCTTTGGCCAAATCTAGGTCTGAAAACACTAAATCACAGAATATGCTGAGTTAGAAAGGACCCACAAAGATTACAGAGCCCAACTCCTGGCCCTGCACAGGATCATCTCCAAGAGTCACATGTGCCTGAGAGCATTGTCCAAATGCTTCTTGAACTCCGTCAGGCTTGGTGCTGTGACCACGTCCCTGGGGAGCCTGTTCCAGTGCCCAACCACCTTCTGGGTGAAAGAACCTTTCTCTAATATCCAACCTAAACCTTCCCTGACACAACTTCAGGCCATTCCCTTGGGTTCTGTCACTGGTCACCACAGAGAAGAGATCAGTGCCTGCCCCTCCTCCTTCCCTCACGCAGAAGCTGTAACTGCAATGAGGTCTCCCCTCAGTCTCCTCTTCCCCAGCTGAACAGACCAAGTGACCTCAGCTGCTCCTCACACAGCTTCCCCTCAAGGCCCTTCACCATCTTTGTTGCCCTCCTTTGGACACTCTCCAATAGCTGAGTATCTTTCTGATATTGTGCTGCCCAAACCTGCACACAATATTCAAGGTGAGGCTGCCCCAGTGCAGAGCAGAGTGGGACAATCCCCTCCCTTGACTGGCTGGAGATGCTTTGTCTGATGCCCTCCAGGACATGGTTGGCTCTCCTGGCTGCCAGGGCACTGCTGACTCATATTCAACTTGCCATTCACCAGGACCCCCAGGTCCCTTTCCATGGCACTGATTTCCATCATTTCATTCCCCAGTCTGTATGTATATCCCAGGCTGCCCCATCCCAGGTGCAGAATAGAGCACTTCCCTTGTTGAACTTCACATGGTTGGTGATTGGCCAGTCCTCTGTTTTGTTGAGGTCTCTCTCCAGGTGGACCTCTCAGGTCACTGGGACCCCCTTGATCCGTCATCCATGTTGAAGATAGAGGAAAAGAAAGGGTTAAACACCTCTGCCTTGTCTCTGTCCCTGGTCTCTGTTTTTGAAGTGACCATCCTTATCCTGTAATGGGCCAATGATACTTCTATGCTCCTATTGCCATTATATATTTGAAAGAAGTCTTTTTATTGTCCTGCATGTTTCTGGCCAGCTTCAACTCTAGTTGAGCTTTGGCTGCCCAGATTTTCTCCCTAGAGCAGCAAGCAGAATCTCTGTATTCTTCCCATGTCACCTGACCTTGCTTCCACTGGGCATACACCTTCTTCTTTTGCATTATTTCCATGAGAAGATCCCTTCTCAGCCAAGCTGTTAGGGCTGTTCCACAGGTAGCGCAGTGGAAGCTTGTGATCACCTTCTTTTTGTGCAGAAAAGCTGCTCCTGAACTTTGAATGGTAAATTATAAAGGATGGTAAATGTTAGTGCCACATATTCATCAATAAGCTATTTGTGACACGAACCAAGTTTTCAGTTTGCAACAGTTTGGTGCTTAGTGTAATGAGGCTCTGGCTTTTAACACCTACTGCTACAATGCTGCAGTTATATACTATTGAGCCAATTAATCCCTGATAAACTACTACTAACTTTAACTGGGTATCAGTGCAGTCATAGGGTCTCTCTTAGATATAAATTGTGTGACAAAGTTACTCAAGAGTCCATTTCTCAGCTTCAAATAATGTGTTACCATGATTATTTCACATCTGGTGAGCAGTAAGGACATCATGAAGCATTCTGTATCTTCCAGTGATCACAAATTCATGGAGTATCAATTACTTAGATGGGTAAAAAAGTAAGTATGCAGCTTAGTTTCTTAATTTCAAAATGGCAAACTTTGTCCAATGTTATTTTATAAAACAGCCTGAACTCAAGGACTCAAACATGAAAATGCCTGTCATTTTGTCAAGCTAAAAAATCATAAAGCATACCATGTATATATAAAAATTTATAAAAGTACTGCCTTAGTGCACGTAGGTACATACTGATGACATTCCCTGATGTCACTAAATTAAGATGTACAATTAATTAATGCAGGAATCAATTAAGATGCCACGGACATCAGAAGACAAGGACAAGGTCACCTTAATACTGAAGATTAATAGGTTATAATTCAGCAGCAACTGATGTGCAAGGTCAAATCCCCCAGAATTAATAACAATTATGTCTATTATGATCCAGGACTCTCCTTACGTGGACAGGACAAGCTGAATCATAGGATCTTAGAATCATAGAAGAGTTTTTGTTTGAAGGGACCTTCAAAGGTCATCTAGTCCAACCTCCCTGCAATGAGCAGAGACATCTTCAACTACATCAGGTTGCTCAGAGCCCTGTCCAAACTGACCTTGAATGTTTCCAGGAATGAGGCATCTACCATCTCTCCGGGCAATCTGTTCAATGCCTCACCACCCTTATCATATAAAAAAATTCTTCCTTATATCTAGTCTAAATCTACCCTCTTTTAGTTTAAACCCATTACCTCTTGTCATACTGCAACAGACCCTCCTAAAAAGTTTGTTTTTGTCTTTGTTATAGGCTTTCTTCAAGTATTGAAAAGCTGCAACGAGGTTCCCTGGAACCCAGAAGAAAGAGTAAAATACTTCGTGACAAAGGATAGTTTTGAGACACCAGCCTAAAATATATGTGATTCTAGAGGACTGCAGACAAATTATTTTCAGCAGCTGTGCCATTGTACAAAGTTCTCATAAGGCAGCATTTAAAAGCCTGCAAATACTTCTGCGTGGAAGATTACAAAGAGGACATGTGCATGGTACCACATGGGTATATCTGAAATCCTGGGAAAGGAGAAGCTGCCTGCTAAGCAATACCTTAGAGAGCTTGGCTAGGTGATCTTATTTATCAAAACCAGGACAAGAACATGGTGGTGGTTTACAAAATCACACCACAGAGTCCAGTGGAGGGTGACCATGCTGGTCAGGGGCTGGAGCACACAATATACAAGGAAAGGCTGAAGGAACTGCTTTTACTCAGTCTGGAGTAAAGAAGGTTCAGGGGAGACTTTATTACAGCCTACAGCTGTCTGATGGAAGGACAGAGAGAAGACAGAGGCTGACTCTTCTAAAGGCTGCACAGTGATACAATGAACAGCAATGGATATTATTGGAACATGAAAAATTCTGATTAGACAGGAAGAATTTTTATTTATTTTTTAACATTAAAGATTGTCAAATATTGCATCAGGTGCCCAGAGAAGTTTTGTGAAGTTAGAAGGTGTCCAATAAACAACTTGAAACAGCCTTGAGCAACCTGATCTCCTTAGACCTGCTTTGAGCAAGGGTTGGACAAGATGAAGTCCAGAAGACCCTTACAATCCAAATTATTCTAAGATTCAAAGAAATTGCACTAAAAAAGGAGAGAACACACACACACACATACACAAACACTAGATAAATCCCAAAAATATTACCAACAACAAAAAAAAAAAAAAAAAGCCATGGTTAGCTTTAGGGAGCAAAATGAGCATGTCTACAATCAGAAAAGTGCTTAAACAGTAAGAACAATGAAAATATGCTTACCTTTGAAATAAAAATAGATTTTGAAATGGAGTGGAATGGAGAGGACTGGACTAGCAATGCTGAAAGTGACACATTCCTATAAATTATGTCAATGCTTAGCTGTGAGGATCCTAAATTTATTTCTGAAACTTAGTATTTCCAAATCACTGATGACATTTTTATAAACTCAGGAAGCAATCAAGGAATACATACCAGTACAACAATTCAGCCTGTTTTTTTCCCCAGTAGGAAATACTCAAAACCCACAGGATTCACAGCACAAGAGCAGCGTGAGCCCCATTCTCTGGGCTGCCAGAATGAGAGCACCAAGTGTGAGCACCACACAGGACAGGCTGTTGTCACCCACCAACAATGGAATTCAGTCTGCCCTCCAGAGTGGGTCCATGTGCCAAGTGAATTGGCCTCAGAAACCAGATTTTTCTCCTAAGGACACGAGATTAAGCTTCTGATACTGTGTTGTTGAAGATGTTTCTCTGCAGTGAGAGGAAAAGGCCTGTTTTGGTTTCATAGTGAAATGCAAGAAAATATTTCCTTAATTTTGTTGGTTTAGTCTTTCTAGTTCAGCACAGAAAGCTTTGCATGTGCTTCAACTGAACAGGTAAGTTTTCAATACAGAGCAGTTATACTCTTTGCATGTGATGTTATGACAAACAGATGAAAATTACCTACATTAACTTGGAGAATGGAAGCTGCTGCTCCTCAGTCACTGAAAAGTTTAACTGATGCTCTTGTGAAAGCCTATTTTCTAGTCGGAACTGAGAGCTTTTGCTTTGGCTGCCTTTCAAATGCAAGACTACAAAATATTTTCCAGAAAGGTTCAGATGGGAGAGATTATTCACAAATTGCCTTTGTCATCACTCAAGAGAAGAACTGTCTCTAGCTGGAAATATTTAAGAGATATTTATTGTATTCTGAAAACTTCATTTTATTTCTAACTTATTTACAGTTAAACATTCAGAATCATAAAATATGAAGTATAAAATATTTAACAAAATAGATGCAGTTCATGTTGTTCAGATGCACCATAGATATATGATGAAACAGTAAACAGCATATGAATTTTCTGATGATCCTCTCTCTCTCATTTACCAGGGAAAGGGGTGTATAGACCTGCCCAATACATTTTGGTATGACCATTATGGCACCAACCTTTCACTTCAGACAGAAAACCACCATCACCCTGGTTTCTGTGTCCTTAGTCTTCCACAGTTACCTTCACTGTCTAAAATGCCAACGCTACTGTTCAATACATCAGATACCCTTGAAGTTGGTATATTCAATAGCTTGGTTTTTTTCTTTTTCTTTTTCTTTTTTTTTTTTTTTTTAAATACAGAATTTCCTAGAAAAGAAGAATCAGGTAATTCAGTCCATATGAACAAAAGAGTCATTTATTATATATATATTCTCTAGTAAGTTATAATAGTCTCTTGGATTTTAAATGTCTTTTTGCTATTTTCAATGCTTAAAAATGATAATTTTAAAACATTAAATATCGTGTTATATACATTATGATTTAATTTATCATTTCTAAACACGGAGCATTCTCCAAGTGAAAACTTGGATGAAACAGAAAGCAACTTCATTGACATAACAGGCTTTAGAAGTTCACCTCATACAACCATAAATTTGACTATATGAAAAATAGCCAAACATCAGTTTGCTCCTACAAGGGATTTTTTTCTGTTTCTTTTTTTCTGATCTTGGGGAGAGGGGTTTTTTTGGCTTCTGTTTTTGTATAAACGAAAGGACAGATCTACTAACTGCTTTTGTCAGTGTTCAGTATTTTAACTTTTTTAATCTCTTACCTATTTTATATAAAATAACAAAATATACAGAGAAAGCTGAGTTTGTTACACTAGTTCATACACATACAGTAAATAAAAGTTTTTCATGTATGGCTTTGCAAAGGTAGATTATGAAGTGACTTTTGAATTTTATTTGTTTAAAAGCATTTTAAGAGAACGTGTTAGTGTGCTTACAATAGCGGCCATGGTAGTCGAATGTCGAGCCAAGAGTTTAATGCTAGGATCACCGGAGGTCTTGCCTGACACTGCTTCTGCAGCCTTCAGAAGACAAATGTAGTTTATTACAACCTCGTCTACCTTAGCTATAATTTCCTGCTGCTGTGTTTCAGAGTTCATGACTTTAACTAAACGCATGCAGGCTTCTGTTAAGCAACAGAGTACTTGAAAGCTGGAAGTCATAGCTAAAAGCATTTCCTCAGGGCTTTTATCAGCCATGGCCATTTTCCTGCAGGCACTTCCCAACTGTCTCGATTCCAAAGATAACAGTTGTTTGTACTTAGAAAGTTTAAGGTCATATGTTTCTGGATGTAAATCTTCTCTCTTGCCCATACTTGCTCGGACCAGTGAGAGTAGCTCATTGGCATCCTTTTGTGCTGCAATAAATCCATCAGGCATTGCATAAGTCTTCTCTTTCATCACATTTATTCGTGTGATTCGTGCATCAAAGGCCACATCGTTGAGATTCACATCAATTTGGCCACCTTGGGTGTCAGCATTGCTCTTCTCATGCTCATTGACTGCCTCGTCTTGTGGGGGCTCAGCAGCTTTCGGAGACTCCAAGACTTTCTGCTCATTGTTGCTGGACAACAGCTGACCAGCTGGTTCTGTGAGCTCACATGGGGTCTGTGGTTTGAAAAGATGTGAGAGCTGATGGCTGTCTTGGTCATCTTCATCATCATTGTCATCATTTCCTCTGCTGAGGAAGCAATAGCTAAAGGGGCCACGACACCTCCAGGTGCTGGTGTCCAGCTTTCGCAAGGGCAATGTTCGACACTGCTTGGAGTCCTTCTGACTGGCACCTGTGCCCGAACACCCCTTACCATCCTTCCTATCAGTGCTGACATACACACAACTCTGTGAACAACTTTTTGACAGCTTTTTGCCCAGGGAAAATTCCACCCTTCTCTCCAATTTGGATTCATCCTTTCGGGCGATGTCCAGGCATTTCAAGCTGGCTGGGGTTGCCTTCTTTTCAAACAGCATCTCAGTGTCTGCAGATCCTCCAATGATGCTGCTGCTGCTGCGTCTCAGCACTTTCCTGCTCTGTGGCATCCTGAGGCTTCCTCCTATCATGTCATATGGCCGTAAACTAACTGTTGCCCCACAAGCCTGATTTACTTTGGGAATGTCACAAGAGTCTTGATTTTGACTTGGCACCTTTGATTCTGATAGCATGGATGATAGCATGATGGAGTCAGCTAGAGGCTGTCTAGGAAAAGCTGTAGGCATGCCTCCTTGTCTTCCCTTTTCAGGCTCTGTGAAAGCTACACTAGGGGTAGTAGAAGAGCAGACAGAATAATTAAGCATCATCCTGATAATATTCAGAGACTGAACTTTTAAATATCTTTTAACAGTCAGGAAAAACGGATTCCTGGTATTTCCCAACGGTCTTCATTCCTCAAAATATACATTAAAAAATTCATTCCTAGTCTTTTGTATTTCACTAAAATGCCTTTTAAAGTCTATAAACAAATTATAAATTATGAATAATTAATTATTCATTCCACTACAGCAAACTTAATTAAAAAAAGGAATAGAAAATCATCTAAAAAATGTCCTAAATCCTCCCCAATATATGGATTGCATGTATTCTACCACTAATTAGATGAATACCTTCAGATTAAAATACCTTCTTTAACTACACCTGAGAGGGTATGAAAAGATGTGCTTGGGGTAATTTTGGTTTGGTTATGTGGCGGGCTTTTTGGCAGAGAAAGAGTATTTCTCATTCTAGCACCTAGTCTGTTGTACTTTTGGATTTTCATGCGTTCGCACACTACTGCTACATGTGGGTTGCAACCACAGGAAGAGGGAAACATGGCAAATTGAACTGAAAGAATTCCCAATGCTATCTCTGAAAAAATGTGCATTTTTATAGCTTTAAAGAAACACCTACTGTCAGATTGTGAAGTAAATACATGCTTAATAAAGTAGTGACATTTTTTCATCCTTACATTTAGAGCTTTTTATTCATACTGGCATGCTTTTGACAACCTGCTAAAATAGCACATAGGATACATAATAAATGAATCACAGCTCTTTTTCTCCTACGTTAATATACCTTCTGAAGTCATCTTATAATCTAACAAATATCCTGGAACTCAAGTGACTATGGATTTTGGAAAGGTTTCCACAGAGTGGAAGAGGCCTCTCCATCAGTGTTCCTCCAAATATTTTTAAGCGTAATGAGAGTATTTTTAAAAAGTTGGTCTCTGTATGCAGCTCATAAGAATATCTCAACATGTACAAATAAAACAAATAGATAACTGAAGGCCTAATCCCACCATCTGCTACAACTTGATTATGTACTTCAAGGTAAAGATAATAGAAATGTCTTACCTAATCCTCAACACTAACATGTAGCTTTAAAAATAAATATAAGAAACCATTTATTACTGCTGTACCTGTAGTTTCTTTTATCTTGGGGATCCGATGACATCCTTCTCTCAAAGTGCCGAACAGCGGTTCAGCATTAATTGCTGAATGCACAACAGGCACCGTCATTCTGTGACACACGGCTTCAGGCTGCTGGTGCAGGTCTTTGTATGTCGTTCCATGGTTTGGAAGAATGGCAGCTCTTTCATCTGCTGGAACATAGGCAATGCCCTTCATTGATGGATCAGAGATGATGTGCTTAACATCAGAGGTACAAAGAGGAGATTCAACAGGGGTAGCACATGTGCTACTGCCTGTACTGCACCCTGCATCCACTGAAGAGCACTGAGAACTTTGCAGTGAAAAATGGCCTTCACTTTGCAGAGATGACATTCGCTTAGCCAAGTGATATTCACAAAGTCTAGCTACATTCTGCTCTGCTTCTGGAAGCTTTGAAGGATGGTCATCTGCAGATAAATCAGTATCTTCTGCATCGTTTAGGTCTTTGGCTGAAGACACAGGAGTCATATCTGACAGGAAGTTTTCACCTTGGCTAAGCCCTGAGGTATCATCCTGATCCACCTCAGGATCCACTTCATCCTTACAGTCAGTTTCTGTTTTACCAAGGACAGGACCCCTTGGAAAAGTCTTCCCATTCACTGTTTCTGGGCTTGGCTTATCTGCTGCCCCATCATCGGCAGCATACCATCTTTGGCGAAAGGCAGTTCTCTCCACATTAAAAGTGCTTAGGCGTTGACTGTCTCTTGCTGAAAGAGTTCCAAATTTAGTTTTTAGATCTTCATCAGTCTCTGCTTTTTTATTTCCCTGTTGCTTTTTCACAGTAGCACTGCCATCAGAGGGTGCTTTTACTTCGCTATCTGTCATCTTATTTTTCCTCTTACTAGTGCAAGAATATACCAAGGATCCCATGTGCAATTTGCTAAAATAATCAGTGACAGATTTTGTTTCCATGGTCTCTGGCTCCATTTCCATGTTATCGGAATGAAGAATCTGCTTTGAAGGCACAACTTTAGACTGTAGCTCTGCAGCCTGATGACCAGCCAAAGGCTGTGAGGGCTTCATGCCTGGCCCTCCAGCCTGATTCTTAGCAATAGGAAATTCAGTCTGCTCTTCCACAAGGGGTTGGTAGCCTTCACTTGTGGTCAAAAACATACGTGCAGTGTTTTCCGACTGTTTCTGTGCTGCAGCTAGTTCAGAGCTTTCAGTCATTTCAGAGGAATTTGTTTCATTGCCAGAATCTGAAGATGACTCAGGGCTATATGCTCGCAGGATAGCTACACCTGCAAGCCACAAAAAATAAGACTCAATTAAATGACAGTAGCTGAAGCACCTGGATAAGCGACAAGCAAAAGGGGGTGTATTAGAGACAAAAATACGCTTTGCAAGAATACTCTGACTTTATTGCACAGTTCCCGAGACAGTTTAATAACACAATGGTGCTCCATTAAATATGGAATACGATGTATGCAAAATGGTGGCAAACACAAAAGGAAAACTAAAAAAAAACCAAAAACAAACCAACCCTCATGAAATGGAGTATTTCCAAAGCTAAATGGATGAGATGGAATGATTTTCAATGAATAAATGTAACTATGGTGAAAGAACCTGAATTGTCATTCGTCTGCTGTTCCTCTGAAGCAGCCAAAGCTTCTAGTGCTTGAAGTGTAGAGACTACAGCATCATCTAGCCCCTTTTCACATTTCTCCTCTGTATTAGTAGGGACAGCATCGATAAGCGACACTGGAATGTCATCATTGCCTAGATTACTGTCTTGCTCCTTGTTGTCTCTAGGCTGCGTTGCTTGATTCTGAGAGTCTTCCTCATCTGAACTGTCCCTGAAGCCAGGTGGAGGGGCAGCAATGGCCATGTTTAGGGTATGCAATAGGAAATCATCTTCATTATCATCACCTTCTGGAGGTGGAAGTGAAGTCAAATCAATAATGTCATCACTAGAACCAGAAAGGCTGAGAAGAGCAGGCCTATTGATTTCTCCTACCATAATGTCTTCTTCACAGCTTACTTCATCTTCATCTTCAGCATCATCTGTGTTTTCTGCATAACAAATATCATGCAGCAGCGGCTCTTCTATCCCTTCCGCAGCTCCAAATATTTTACCATCGCTTATAGTTGCGTAAACAGAATTTGTAGCAAACTGAATGCTTTCAGCATCTGGTGATAACTCCAGGCCTTTAATATCACCGGCATTACTAAGAAAAATGGCTCTTTGTTTTTCTAATACTTCTGGACTTTCATCCAAAAGCCTTTCATAGCCAAGAGTCTGGGGACTGATACCATCCAAGTTGTGATCTCCAAATATAAAGGAAACCTTTGCTCCCCTGGGGGAATCCTGTGCTTTCTTGCTAGATTCCAAACCTGAGAGTGACAGCAGTGAAGGCTGGTTAAAATTTCTGCTTTCTTCTGCCTCAGCAGGATCACTTTGCTTGGCCAGATGTTGTTCAAATCCACCTGAATTATAACTGTTTTCTATGTACAGATGTCTGTGTTCTTTTTGACATAACAGATTTTCAGAAACATCTACAGTCTTCTGTTTTGGATCAGTAAAGGACATTTGAGTCTCCTGATCTCCTTCAGCCAGGAAAGTGGTAGTTTTTGGTATACAATTCCACTCAGAAGCAAGGATATTATGCTTCCCTCTGTTTTCAGGTCCTACAGCATGGTGAAATAAAATCAAAATTATGAAATCAAAGAACAAAGTAATGTAATTGCTAAGCAATAATTTGTTAATGCTGAGCATTAAACACCCTGAATAGGACAGCTAGGCCATCAAAGACTTCAGAAAAGCTCTTTCAAACTCACCTGTTCTAAGTTAAATACCTGTTGACTTAAAGATCTCTAGATCTTAAAGTACTCTAGAGCAAAACTAAACCTCAGCTAGGTACAAATGCTATAGTAGGAATAGTAACACAAAACAGCTGGTTTCTCCAACATCATACATATTCTTACAAAAGATATATGCATATAAAATAAAAACACTCACAGGGAGCATGCATCTATTTCACTAGAGTAGGAAAGAAACTCATCATGAGGTTTATTTTACCATTAAGATGCTATCATAGGGTGGCTATTGGAACATTATAAAGCTGAACCGATGTACTGTGGTGCTAGGTCTGAGCCACCAATCAGATGTTACTTGACACAGCCTTTTGTTTATCTGGCAGTGCTCTGGCTTAGGCTGACTTCTGCTTTATTCATTGGACCACTGTTAATGTACTGTGAAATGAATACCTGTTTCTCTGCTCCCTGTATTTTTCTTGTTGGCCATGTTAAATATTGAACGCCTTGAGTCAACCAGCAGCCTGTAGTATCCAGCTGTTAGGCAAGCAAGATTCATTGCATCTGATGACTCCATCAGAAGAGTTATAGGCTAAGAAGAATACAATCAAGTTAAGGCTGTTCCTCTTCAATTTGTTTACCTGCTGACAATACTAGTACATTGAAGCAAAAGGAATTATATCACAAATGCCACATTGAAAAACACACATGAAAATTTACTTTCCTCACTACCAATATCAAACAGCATAAAAAATTTAGAAAAGATTGGAGCTGCATTAAGGTAGAACTCCAACCGGACATCTTTGCTCTCTTTCTGAATGAAGCTAACCATTTTAAGACTCTATTTCCATCTTTTTCTGGCATAGATATTTTATTCTTGCCAAAGCACTACTAAACGTTACATTGACTCTGCAATGGGTTAAGAACCTGGTATATTAGGCACTGGAGTCTTGCAGTAGTATGTGAATCTACAGCTTCAGAAAATGAGGTGCACTAAGCATATGTAATGAAGCAAGAAATGGGAAGAAAACACTCAGGGAAAGCTGAGGTTCGAAAAACAGGATAGTGAGGTTAAAGCTATGTTTACACAGCAGAGACAGTGACAGGTTAAAAGATTCCAGTGTTTGTGACATGGCATTAAGAAAATGTGGTGAAAAAATAATCAGATAAACAAGAGACAAAGAAAATAGAAAAAGGTCCTCAGAGTGGAAAAAGATCCTCAGAAGGGAGATCAAAAACAAAAAAACCCAACCACAGAGCCCTGTAAAAAAGCCCCAGACCTAACAAAAATGAGAGAGTTCAGAGCTTTGAAAAACTATGGGCACCAGGCTAGTAAGCATTGAACCTGAGACATCCATGTGAAATATACTTTCTTTAAATCCTTTTTCTTTTACTATCATGCATACTTTTCTTTGCCTAAAATGTTTGTTCATGTCTCTGTAGCTTTTAATACCAAAAGATGTTTTCCTCAAATTTATAAGGTGGCTAGCCTCTACAACTCCTAGACAGGAAATAAAAATGAAGCCCTTACCATGATGCATAGATAGAAATTATACTGTAGACAACCCATCTTATCACTCACATTTTGTAGTGACTCATAGCTTTGTCGACATTTGTGACAATTTATCATAATTTAGTATGCAGAGCCCGCTTTCACAAGACATATGCAAGGACCTGCATCATTCATTCCAGCAGTAACATTACATGCTATAAGGATGACTATCCAAACTAGTCAACCCTCTACTAGTAAAAAGACAACTGATTCTGGTGGAATCCGAGGCCAAAACACAAGCAGTGATCAAAGCTTACTACCAAACCCACAACACGTCTGATTAAATGCCTGTGCTCCAGCATCTTAGGTCAAAATGTCTCGGGTGCCCTGAATGTTGTATAAACAGTTTTCAGCAACTTGGAAACATTTAAGCTTTTTTTTTTTTTTTTTTTTGCTACAGCTTGAGCTTCCATGCAATACATGCTTCTTTCAAGGTATTCAACCAATGCTATTAAAATTCCTATAAGTTATTAAACCTACAGTAGGTTAACTAACCTCTGTTCTTGTGACTACTAAAAACTACCATTTGAAATGCTGTATTCGTCTCAAATTTTCTGCAGTGATTGGCAGAAATAGATGAACTCCAGAGAAACCTCAGATTGCTGAAAACAGTGCTGTGAACTACTGTTAATCTGCTGAACAGTCTTGTGACAGCCAAACTTTTATTGCCTGCTTCTTCCAAGTGATACAGGTTTGAGAATGTATTGAAAGAAACAAAAATATAATAAAAATCTGAACTGTCCATTTGTGAAGAAAATAATGGCATATATGACATATACTGGCATATTCAGAAGCTGGATGTAGGAACTAGCTACCTCAGGGTAAGTTAAGGGATGAAAACATCAGTTGAGAATACCTACATGTGTGTCCCTGCATCTCCTTCACAGGACATAGTGACAAGCCCTAGCTGTGCCCCACAGAGAAGTAATTTTTTGTCAAATTTCATCCAGAGCCTCCAAGATTTGTAATTTTAAGCCAGTCTCTTTAAGATTTCACATGTTGAAATGTAAGGAGATGGCAATATACACAAGTTGCAACAAGACAGTAACAGTATTGTAATATAAACCAACATAAAACCACAGTAATACACAGTCCTATGACATACTGTGCTACTTATGAGCAGATGGGAAGGAGTCAATTTCTACATTACTTTCGCCATCTGTAAAAAGGTGATAACAGCTTTCTGACACGAGGACTATGAGTTTAGCACAGTAATGCAGGTAAAGCAACCTGGAATCCTCAGATGTTATCATTAAGTAAGGTGAAAGAGATGCTGTGTTCGGCAACCTGTAAATTTCTCTTAGGTTGCTGTCAAATTGCATCTAGATTAATTTACAGCAATTTTTTTTCATTAACTTACATACAGGAAAACATTTAAAAAACATAAAGCATTCAAAGCAAAAGGTTAGTAAAATATTCCTTGTGTGTGCTTTTTGTGTATAGTTGGGTTAGCAGAAAGAACTGTTAGGCTCTATTTATTTTAATCAAATGTGTACGTTTTAAGTATAATGAGAACCATTCCTTTAATCTCTAGTTATCCTTATTAAAGCCCTAGAATGTCTGTGAAGCTGTTCGCTTCAAAACTGAATAGAAACCACACCAAGAAGAATCAGAACAATATAATATATAAAAGTCCACTCATTTTTCCAGTAGGTGCCACAGATGCAAAGTGTCAAGTGGAATTCAAGAGAAATTAGATGACTAGAGGTAGATGATATGCATCTGTGAACATATTATGCAGGGCAAAGCACTAAACTGGAATTACAAAGGCTAAGAAAAAAAGGACGTGCCTTTTTACAGTTTATCTAATTGGTAACTGTTATGTGGTTACTTGCAATGAACTCTGTGGATGTAACACTGGTTTACAGGGGACACAGTCTGATGCAGCTGGTGATCCTCTAATGGTAATAATATTGTCTATTACACTCCTAATGGTAATAATATTGCCTATTATAAAGAAGACTAATTTCATCTTTGCCTCTTTTTACCATGGAAATCCAGGAAGCGAGTTGCCTGGGGTCAGCCAATAGAAAAGTCAAAATAGAAGTGCTGCAAATAACTGGTCTGATACACTGAAGGCCCCTCAAATGCCCAAGCCATAGTATACATGCACTGTGACCAAAACAAACAAAAAAAAGAGCTAAAAAAGCATCCTCAGAGTATTATCGGCATGAAAATGTTCAGAACAGCGTACCTTGATATAATGCTCAAATAAAGACAAAACCATTATTTATAGGTATTATATCATCATAAATCAATAACAAACTTACTTTTACATCTAAGACATGCAGCTCAACTCTAACACTGCTTTCATCTTCTGTAAACATCTCAATTCTGTTCACATGGCTGAAGTCTGCCAGGAGAGCCACAAGGTTTGTTTTGGTGTTTATCACATGGCTGATTCCATACCGTGGCCCTACTAACAGAGTCACTTCTGAACGTTTTTCTCCCTGCTTTAGCAGAAAAAGAAAAAAAGCACAGGTAAAAAACATGATAGCTACTGTACAGTGACAGAAATCACTTTCAGTGACAACTTTCAGTTATGTAGGGCTACATTTCCATAGCATTTCTGCATTAAAGATTATTATGTTTCTTATAAGAAGATACTATACACAAGAGCATACTTGATTCATAATTAAAAACAAAAAGTAAAGGAACTTCCTGCTGGATGTTGGTTGTACTCTAGTTTTTAGATGGATAGTTAGATGGACAGACTGTTGGATGGACTCTCCTTCTGTTGAAAGAAAAAACTTTGTCATTAAGATTTTTCAAGACTAATAATTTTAGCATTCTACAGTTAATTGAATGGTGCCATTTGCTAAAAAAGTGCTCCCTATGTCCAAATTTCCAGTAAGACTCAAATTAGATTAGGTATGTTATTTTCAAGATGAAAAGAAAAAAAAAAGTTATTTGGTTCAATTAACAGTGATTTTTCAGTTAATGAATAGAACCTAAACTTCTAAAGAAAATTATATGATCCAGCTTTTGGGAAAAAAAAAAAAAAAAAAGAAAGGCATAAATAAAAAAAAATCAAGAGAAGAGAGAAACTCTTTTAAGAGAAATGTTACCACTAGTGTTGCCTTGAAAACACGCCCTCCATATAATCGCAGATCACTGAGGAACTTTAGATAATGCACCTTGGCTTGCAGAGCAGAGAGCTGAGAAAGGAGAAACAGGGGTAAGAGGTAGTTGAGAAAATCATCACATTATAAAATTCAGAAAGAAAACGTATTTGCATAATATAAGGAGAATGGACTGCAAAAACAGCTCTTTGGAGCCTGAAACTAAATCTTTAGATACTTGAGTTTCAGATGAGGAGAAACAGTTTCATTCTTAACATTAATATCTTGCTTGTTTAGTTAAAATGCGCTGAGGACTTGAAAATGGGCAGATTAGAGCACTGCAAGAACATTGTAACTGCTTCAATGAAGGGAAAATGTTAAAGTACTCAGATTAAACATCTGTTCATTGAGGAATTTCAAGGCTAAGACAGCAGCTCTCCATTCATAAACTCCATCAGTTCTTAAACGTTTATGTACCTACACAGAGAAAGAGAACAAAGAATTTGCTTTGGTCCGGTATGTATATTACATTTTGCTAGGTGCTTGTGGCATTTGGCATATTATTCCAAATCTTTACTGCATTTCCTACTTCATAAAATAAAACTCTTCCAATACATTTAGTAGGTAATAAATCTGAAAGCTAAATACAGCATATCAATACATATGAGCATATCATGTCATAGATGTCATAATTTGTCTCCTTTTTTTCTCTTCTGAGCTTAAACATCCTAATAAGAAAATAAAACCTGGAAATACTTTGGAGACAGAATGGAAACAAGAAACAGTTCATTTCACCCAAACAGTCTGGATTCAAAATTTATACCTCCCTGGTGTAAATCTTTATATCTGGACTTTTGAAAGATAAAATAAAATGATCTCATCTAATTTGCTAGTCTCATTTCAGCCACTAGAATTCTAATTCAAAAACTTTTTTGATCTTGAATAACATTTTAAGGACTCCTATCCTAAGTTTTTTCTAGACACCAATGAGGAAATGGATCTGAAGCAGAGCAACTAGTGATAATGCTTCCCCCTTTCCTTCACCAAGTGTTCACTCAGTGAAGAAATACAGAGGAGTTGTAAAAAAACAGGAGAATCCTGAGAATGAGAAGCTTCCCTTCATGTGAAGGAAGAGAAGATCCCAGAAAGAAATCAATTCCTGTGTTAGTACCTACAAGTGAGACAGAAGGTGATGATGAGCTCAGATGCTTTGTTTCTGATACCTACCTGCTAAAAAAGGTAGGTCAGAAATAATGTATTTGCAAAGCTCAAATCAAAAAGAATGAAGCAAACCCAGAAAGTCTGCTTGCTGAAGGAAGGGACTGTTGCAATATCTCTTCTAACCAAGAGCTGATACTTTATGTCACTGTAAGGCATATCTCAGACCTGCAAGGTCTGTAGCAGTGATGGCTTCCAAAATTAACCCAAATTTACACTACCAGGATAAATACTAAGCAATTGGCATAATTTAGGTTTAGTTTCTGCAGCACAGGGGACATGTAGTGCTTCGGAGAGGTGGCCTTTCCTACTGCATGTTGCAGGTTAAACACATAGAGCTATGTTCACAGTGATGATCTGAAACGTCCAAGCAGGATTTCTGCTCATCACAGTGAACCTTAGCTCAGGCACCAGCTGTTTTGAGGTTATTTGGTTCAGAAAAAAAAAGGTGTGATGAAGCAGGATTCAAATCATTTTATGTCTCAACTAGTCACTTAGATTCTTTTTATAGTACATGAAGAGAAAGAAGCATTTCTAGGACACAAGTAATCTGACCTATTTTTGGTTCCTAATGTGGGATGGGATGAATTGCTCCCTCAAAGTGCTTATTTCTCTCCATTGACTACAAAGAGAGACTAGATGACCTGCATTACGAAACCTCATTACAGTGTCTTAAAGCAGTCTCAGTTGTAACAAAGACATTTCTCAGAGACATTGTCTTCATGTTTTTTCCAGTTAAAGTGAAAGCTGAGTGCTAAGAAAAGCATTTTACAATAGTAAGGAGGGTCATTTACTGTAAGGACCATCATCTATCCAGTTAGATCTTGGCCAGCGCAAAGTCTCTCTCTACAGTGCAAGAGAAAACAATCTGAAAAACAGCATTTAGGTCCACCACATAGGTTAATGTAATTCAGATGAGTGCATCAGAGAGAGAACAGTAACTTTCCTAGCATTCACAGAAAGCACTAAATTAATTAAAAAATATATATATCTTTATCATATATGATTCATTAATAACCAGTTCCTTGTCTTTCTCAAGGTAAGGAGATAGTTTAGTTGGGACATAATTAATTGCATTTAATTGTTCTTGGCTATGTTGTACAAGCACCTGAAGTTAAATCTCTGAAAATATAATAGCTAGGTGTTTCTCCAAAGGATTAGCTTTAAATGTTTCCCATGCACGCCACCCTTCCTGTTCTTTAAAATGTATTTTACATTAAGATGCAAATGTAATACCTTTTTTCCTGGAGGAACTAGGTTTTGATTTGCTTTGACAAGGTGGGAAAGTGCTTTCTTTATGTTCTTTTCTTTCATGCTTTGCAGCACAGCAGATGGAAGAAAAGTCTCTAATCCCCATTCTTTTCTGCAATAAAAGGCATATATTTAATTTCACATTCCTGTGATGATTATTTATCTAAAGACTAGTGACTATGATGTCAAGTGAATGATCACCTGAAAATAGGAGAGTTGATCAAGTCCAGAGTTCTGCAATAACACATTATTTTCTAGATTCAAACTATGTATTTCTTAGGAAAAAGATGTTTAAAAATGATAAATAATCTCCCATCTCTTCCATTTCTTCAATTGTGCCTTTCAGAAGTGAACGTTTAAGTTTGATGTTAAAAAGTCTACGTTAAACACCACTAGATTACATGAGCAAGTATCATTACAGAATTAAAACGGCAGATAATTTAACAATGTAATGTCAGAGGTAACTATTTTCTAGGTTTCTTTTAGAACATGCAAACCTCAGAGTCATTTTCTTTGTCACTTATATACTTTTTCAGAGTGTGTGGGGGGTGTCTCCCCCTCAAAAACAACTAGTCTGCCTCCTTTTACCCATTTTTTTTTTTTTTTTTGCTTGAAGAAAGACTGACTCTTCACTTGTAAGTAATTATTTTTGCTGATTCATTAATAGCATAGAATATAACACGATCTTCAATATGGTGGATAAACTCTACAAGACTGAGTGTGTAACTGTTACTATTTCCATTCTGCAAGTAAACTAAACAATAGCAACAGAAGTTTTTTAGAGATTTGGGTTTTTATTTTGTTGTGGGTTTTGTTGCAGGTTTTTATTGCCTCTTTTTTTTTTTTAGTCCAAGCTGACGTACAAATTCACACTCTGAAATTTTTCTTTTTCTTTGCAATTACATACATGTTGTCTAACATAAGACAGGTGCCTACTGGGATATTTCTGCATTTAAGAAATATTACAAAATGGAATCTACGAACCCAATGTCTTCTGAACAAAGCAATAATCTGAATCTTACTATAATAATCTCTACTAAAACCTCAGGATTCAGACCATATAAATTTAGATCTTAAATCACTGAAAGCAAAGGAGTTAACCTACTTCACATGCCTAAACAGATGACCAAAATTTCAGTGACAAAGAATAAATCTAAAATTGGTGCAGACACTCAGACATATTAAAGAAACAACCTTAAAGAACCCATGAGTTACTACTAATGTTTCACTTTGAAAGAACACACAGCATTCTCTACTTACTCTATGTATTTGAGGGAGATTTTCTGAGTTTGCTTGGTGGTCACAGTTGCAATATACATTTGTAATGCAGCCAAGCGCAGGGCAATGTCATATTTCAGTTCTGGTCCAAATCTTTCCTGAACCACATCGTTACAGCTCTGCCAAAAAACCAGTAGAGGGAGCATGAAGTTAAAAAATCTTGCATTAAAAATAAATTATCATCCTTTTTTTTTTTTTTTCTTTTCTTTTTCTCCAATGAACTTTGAATTAAAAGTAGCCTCAAACTCAGAAGCAGGACCATGCTGAAAGGTAGGACTGTTGCTCTCAGAGGTGCCCAATGCTCATCAGGATATGGGCACTTACAAAGAATACCAGTCCTTCTGCCAAAGAGCAGAAGGCATGATTATTTTAACCCTAGCTCTCTTCATCCTTCCCGGGTAGAAGAGTAATCCTACATCACAAAAAGTGCTGGGACAGCATCAATGTATCTGAACTCAGGATAGCAGGACTCTACCTGGTGAGATACTCAGGAGAACCACATTGCTTGTGCATCAGTTTTCCCATCCACTTCACTGGAAGTTCCTTTTCAGACATCACTTCTGTCTGATATTACAGTACCATAAATAAGTATTAGCAATTAATTCAGCGTCACTTTTTTCTAAAGCCAAATATACTTTGGAAAGATATCAAAGCATTACTGCTTGGAGAGACTCATGAAGAAAGGGGACTTTGCAGATGATAGAGATTTGCACATTCCCCAAGTGCATTCGTTGGCTTTATGCAGCAGAAAACAAACCCAGGATTTACTGCAACCACACTTTCTATGTGAAGATGCAAATATAAATATATAGTAAGTACATTATTTTTATTCTCCTTTACACTAAAAATGGCTGTGCTTTCACTTACCTGTACATACAGATATTCAAAAGCAACTGGATCTCTTCTTAAAAGATCAATGGGATCCTTTGGGACAAAGCTAATCCTGAAAAGACATCTCATCTTGTGCGAGCTTGGCCTTTGAGTCACCTAGGAGAGTGCAATAATAATATTCAAGCTTGGCAACCCTGGCTGAGCAACATGCTTTGTAGTGTCAGGCAATGTGACCCTTCTCCAGAGCCATGTGGTAGCAAGAAAAATAATTCTGTCCAACAAAGAGCTCTGCCATGGGCTACTAATTAAGTTCTTCACCTAAGAATATCATATTTATAATCTTGTGGAAAGACTTTTGGACTCATATAGGCAGGATTTCGTGACACAACTCATCCTCAAAGCAAGAGAATTCAGTCACTCAAAACCAGAGTGAAAAGACAGAGGAAACAGACCTTAAGGGAAAACATCCAAGTGAAATACAAACTGAGTTGTATTTGTGAGAAATTGGGTTTCTTGGGTTAAGAGATCTACTCCATGACTTCTGACTGAGACTCATACATTAAAAAATTTAAAAGATCACTTTGCATGTTGGTCAGCAAAACTTTGTTAAGCATCTACCACTGTAATCCAGGTATATTCACAGGAGACCACCACATAGCTAATGAATAACTGGATGAAAGGGTAACAATCCAATAACACCATTGTAAGTCATGGCCAGCAGCAACATTATAATGGCAAATTAAAGTATTGCTGATTTTAGAGGAACTTCAAAGACACCCTCAGAACTAATGTAGTTTACCTAACTTATTTGATTAGACTAATGCAATTACAAAGTTAGGGTACTTTATAACCAGCAGCCTTATTTCATAAAACTATACTTTAAAAATCCCCAACGAAGTCTCTGTCTCACCCTAACAATTTTCAAAAGATGCATTCATCTCACATTGTCTCTGACATCATTCCTAAGTATCTAGGCATACTCTGTACATATAAATAAAAGCTCTGGATGGGATCCTTGAAAGTTCCCGGTCTTGGTTTATTCTGAACCTTCTGATTTCAATGAGAATTCTACCAATTACTACAAAGGAGACAGCAAGGCCAGGAGAGCCAGTATTGAGTACTTCTGGATATTTTGCAATCACTGGATAGCTTATACCCACAAGAAAAGAATGTTAACATGGCAAAAGCAAATGCCTAAAGATTAGAAAATGCTAGAAATACTGTTAGCTGGTAATCTAAGCTCCTTCATACCATTACACAGATTGTAGTTATAGGATCAAGGAGATTCTGTCATTGAAATTAAGCAGTTTTCCCCATCTGATCTAAGAATGCGTTTCCCCTTTTTTTTTTTTCCCTTTTTCAAATGTAGTTGAAATTTAAAAAATACTAATGTTATCTTGAAACACAGAAATCTAATGGAAAATTTCAGGCTAAATAATTTGGCGAAATGATAAGTAGTTAAAATCAGGGTACTCCATTGGTAACTGTGAAGCAACAATATCTTTAGTCACACCTCCCTGATCTAAGGAAGAAAGTCATACCAGCATTTCCTGGGTCACAATTCATCATCACTAAAGTGACACAAGGTATCACTGCGTAAACAAGACAAACTTAATTTCCTCAGAAAGAGGAGTATTTCCTGTCATCCAGATACAGACCTATATAATCAAATTGGAACCAAAGATCAAAATAAGGTTTTTAAAGAAATTTGGGCAGACTGTGGTTCTCATAACTTCTTAACACTTTTGAATGGCCTAATGAAGCAATGAAATATGATGTTTGTATAACAGAAAAATATTTGTTTCCTGTGTGAACCTGATTCTTACAACCACATCTAAATACCATTGCTGTTTGATAGACTGGATCAAACTGTAAATCTTGTACCTAAATCACTTGAGTATTGAAAAAGATGGATAACTTACTGATTAACCCATGTCATTAACTTGTTTTCATGTATCATTACACAAACCTGAGTTAGAGTCTCCTGTTCATGTAGCAAAAGGAGTTTCGTTCCAGATCCTTCAACTCTCTGCTCCAGCATCAGGGAAAAGTGTTCAATACACTTGATGGAAAGCTTTTCTTGGAGTGTTAAGATGACATCCTAATTAACAAAGGATTTTTAAAATGTATTTAAATTCATTAAGTGCTTGAGACCAAGTTATTCAGTGCTCCTCACCCTGCATGTAGCCAGCACACAGTGGAAGCCCAGGCTTTGTGCCTGTTCTGTATACAGGACATCACACGCAGTGAAAAATGAGCACCTTTATAATCAAACATCCCCGAGATGGTATCGCACATCAATGTGAAAAACATATACATGGGATTGCTGTGAATGGACAACATTCAGTGTGGTTTAACATGCAGATTATACTGGTGCGGCCCTCAAATCATATCCCTCTGTCTCCCTGGAAATAAAAATCATCAGCAAAGGAGAGATGATCTTGCCACTATTCACTTCACTGGGGCAGGGCCATCAAGCAGTACAAACCAAATTTATATGTTCAACAACAACAACAAAAAACAATAAACAAACAAAAAACCCCAACAAAAACATTAAATGAATGAATAGCCTTTAATTGTTCTTATGAGAAGGGGATTTTTTTAAGTCTACTTTTTGAGTTTTAAATGCTGACAGAAAAGTCAATGACTATATCTGTGCAGAACAATAGCTCTAAATTGATGGACCATATCAACAGTATAAACTCCAATTTTAGAGACTTCTGATTAGGTTTTTTCACACCTGATTATGCCATAGGGTAGTAAATTTGAGAACTACTGTTTCTAAAATAACAGCTAAACAAACCTCTTCACAAAATCAGTCAATTAATCCCCACCTTACTTTCGTATAACACTTTGTAAATGTATGGAGATTATTAGTATCACCTAGCAAGGTACCTTTTGCGTTAGTGAATATTGTAGGAAAAAGAAATACATAATAACCCATAATTTAGAAATAGTTTCACGTTATGTTGGTGACAAGATTAAAACATTTCTATACCTCAAAAAATTTTTTAGATATATGTAAGTATCCAGATGGATAGGACTTACTAAGGAGATCATGACGAATTGTGAACCAAGTATTTCAACGTAATTTAGGAAGAATAATTAATCAATCACAGCGTGCTTATGGAAAATCAAGACCAAACTGGTGGCAGGACAAAAAAATGTATGTGGGAGGATGAGAACAACTCTGCACAATGTAAAGAATATAAGACAGTAGTAACGAATTGCAATCAACCACTCTAAATCTACTCTGAATAACAGGGAATTTATTGCTTACACATTAAATCTACTTTTATTTATACTCCTAAACTATGCTAAAAAGACAAGGGGCATAACAGTAACATGAAGAAGCATAATATTAAAGGTAAGCTTTTGAGAAGTGGTAATAATGGCACTGTTTTCCACTAACTGTCTTGAAGCTTTTAAAAGATGAAGTGAAGGCACATAGGTGCTGAACCAGAGTCAGCCCAGGTTCTACCTCTCAGCAACAAGGAAAGTGAGAACTGCGGGTTAGGTGCTGCTTGCACCCTTCTTATTAAATGCTGAACTACTGGCCTGGTAGGTGTGGAAAAAACCTGCATTTATTCTGACTCAGATGGGCATGTTTACTTCACCTCAGTTAAGCAAAGAAGCAACAATCCACACCCACCCATACACAGTGAGGAATATGCACACATATGCAAGTATGTGTCATTTAGAGCTGTGCAGGCCTCAGAATAAATAATTGCCTGAATTAGAGGGAAAGGAAATTATTCCTACAAATAGTCAAAATTACTAAGGTCAGAGCAGGTTTACAACATCAATACAGCTATCTGGGTGTCTGTGCAAATGACTTCAGATTTGGCATATGGTCTTACAGTACATGATATATCCATGACAGAACTACTAATGTAATGTGATGTGATGGCTAAATACTGGTTTTCAGGGGCAAAACATCCTGGAACAGGTTGGTTGTTTTTACGCTCATAACAGAAAATACAAGTCAGGTCCTGGGTCTTAGAAGGGTATGGAGACCTCACTACCCACATGAATTGTGCCTCCTATTTTGTCACCTAACCAAATTCTCAAATGGACTGAAGAAATTTGGCATCCCATGGATGTGGAGGTTTGTATCCATCATGTGCACTCAACTTATACCTAAGGTATATAGATGAACTATTAACAAATATTGCAGCATATTTTTTAAGTGTGACTTCAGTATCTGTTTTATCATCAGACTGGAGTAAATTTCCTCGTCTATCTTACCAAATCACTCTCTTTGCTGTTCTAACTGATTGAGCATGTTGCTGTAACAAAGTGAGCACAAAGGCAGTCTTCTTCAAATATGTATAGTTTTAAAATCCCTTAAAACTAGTAAAAGCTGGCAGTGCAGCTGAGAACTGCATCTTCAGCCTTCACTGATCGCTCCCACGCATGCATTTCTCATGTCTCAGTGTTTCAAGCATGCACGATCCATGCAGTGAACTAGATTTAGTAACCACCAATCTGTGTTAAAACTAGCTTTACCCAAACAGCAATACTTACAACACTAGCAGCATACCAAATACTGCTAGTTTTGCTGCTTACTACACTACTCCAAGGCTCTTGCAGACACTGATGATGCCTCTGATTTAGGAACCTACATGGAACACTGTCACACACACTCCCTAGCAGCCACACTTGTGTGCCAAGGATCCACCTTTTTATTTCTGTATGTGAAATGTATTATGGAAAGCATAAAGAGCATCACTGAAGCGAGCCATTTATCACTGACATAACCCTACAATATCCCATCCTAATTTCACTGGATGATGAGATAAATGATATTCAATTAGCAATCAACATCTTAATCTTCTTAGCTCCTGACTTTTGCTGACAAATCATGCTTGTGTTTGGCAGCGTATCAAAACAATAGGACCATGCAATATTAATTGTGATCCAGGCACATTAAAATCATTGCTTTTTCTTCATTGACAATATGTTTTTAGCAGCAGAAAAATGGACCAAATCCTTGTTATTTCTGAACTATGACTCCAGCCCCAACAGAACACACTAGTAATTTTGTTCTTAAAGCATTTCAAGTAATGATAATTACTGAAGGTCTCATACCAAGATATATCTAGCCTACCTTTATTGAAGTGCTGCAGTCAAAACGGAAAGATTTGGTTTGTCCATTTTCAAGATACACCTTTAGAACATTTGGCATGAAAAGAAGCGAGTTGTCCTTAACTGTTTCCTGTCAAGCAAGTAAGTGAATCAGATTACAACATGCAACAAGGGAAATCTAAACATCGTTCTATAAAGAAACACATAATTCAAATGGAAAGGTAACAACTGAAAAGGAAGGTGTTCACCCTGAATGCAGAAATATCAATGCCCTGCAAGGATCTCGCCATGCTCATTACAGCTGCCCTCTATAAGTCTCTGTCTGGAAAAATATAACTTTTCACATGCATTTTATGTCTGGCTTGGAGTTGTCTTTCTTGGACAATGAACATTACCTCTGAAATTGAAACATATACAATAAAACAAAAATGGATTACTAGTGAGCTATTTATTGTCTTCAATCTACAAAACAAAACATGCAGATTCACTAGTAGGAATTACAATCACGATGTTCTAGATTTTCTTTGTAGCTGGTATTAAATGCTAGTATCTGTCACCATTTAAGAAGAGCAACATATAACATTGCTACTTAATTTGATCATTCATAACAAGGATAGTAAAATAAAGAGGAAAAAGGAAGTGAAACAAACAAAGTTTGGGGGTTTTTGTTTGCTTCTTTGTATTTTAAAAAGCAGAAATTGCTTTAGAAAAAATGCAATATGAATTTACGTTTGGAAGAGAGTTGCATAAAGACATCAGAGTGGAGTGATGTTGTGGCATATCTGGAAGTTCATGTTTAAGGAGGAGTTCAGTGCCTCTCAAAGGGAGGCTGACTTTCCCTTAGGGCTAGAAACAACAAGTTCAAATAGATAAAACAAATTTTAAAGAGGTCTGTATGGTAATCAGTTTGTCTGGGATGGTACTTCTTTTGAGCTTAGGCGTTTTAGTAATACAAAACTGATAAGAAAAAAAAAATCCAAACAACAAGAAATCACTATCAAGACTATAATGACAGACACATACACACTACTACCACAAAATGTGTTCACTAGCATTTTACTTTGATTTTAATGGACAAATTTTTCACAAAACTATGGCCCCAATGGACTTAAAAGATCTTTGGAAAACTTCAGAAACAGAAAACCCCTTCTCTTTTCAAGTCTATCACTATTGTTTCTACCATGTAATTCCCTCCCTTTCCAACCATCAGCCATACCTTTGGATGAAATGCTCAGTCCTTTCTGAGGTTAAATAGTTAAATACTCACCGACACCTGGCCATTGATAATTACTTCTTCTGAGAAGCGTACTTTGACAGGATTGGACTTCAATCTTGCCTTTTTTGCAGCACTAATAAAAGCTGATTTAGGAGACTGGAAGAAAAGATGATGACAAGATATATGATATCATCTCAAATTAAAACCTTTCTTTCCTTTTCAGTTCCTCCTCTTTCTCACACGCTGGGAATTCCATGTATACAGCAACACTTTGCATGTTGTTCACTGAACAATAGAAATATAGTCACACCATAATGCATCCTCAGATAATACATACATACATACACACAAGGAATCACCAATGCCTACTGCCCGTACTGAAAGTTATCCTACTGTCAGACTGGAGTGATGAGGAGGGCTCTCAGTGCGCATACAAATCCCTTGTAGTGCTTCCGCAACAACTGCTGTTGACCAAACTTGTCTACAAGAATGGACACTGACCAGTGACCCACCAGTGATCCTCCCTTCAAATACTGAATGGAAAATTTTAGCATAATCTGTGATCCACTGGATGGATACATACATAATTTTTGCCAAAAAAGTGTCTGAGACGTCTCCAAATGCAGTGGCATCTCACTGTATTAGTCCACTTCAAAACACACGTGAAAACCACCAAGAGGCACCTGCAGGCCAGCAGGCTTCCCCTGAGGGTGTCCTCTAAACACACACTGTGCAAAGTTTGCCTTCAATAGGTTAGAGACTTTGTAGAGCTTCATGGACTAGAAGTCTAAAAGCATTCCTAATTTTCTTCTAGGACCTACTTGACTTTTACCTACCATATTTTACTGATGCCTAAAGGTGCCTATCTTCCAGGATTTTAGGCAGAAGTACAATGGATTCATCTGTGATCAACTGTTCAGTCCTTGGAAAAAAATCCAAAATGCTCCAATTGAGGAGTTTGGATAACAACCCCTTTTTAGTAACAAATTCAATATTCACAGTCAATGGGATTTCCATTTTCAGCAGCAGAAGAAAGGTTAGCTTATCCTCAGGTCAGTTACAAACACAGTGCTTCTGGCATTGGCTAACTCCATAAGCTTGATAATGGGTAATGGAAGAAATTCTGGCTTTGGCTGAAAACCTAGACCTAGAGTCCCTCAGGTCAGGTTTTGGTCCTTCTTTTTCTACTAAAATATGAATTAAAATTTTCATAATCTTACTCTAACTTCAGAGAAGTGGCCTTAATAGTTTTGGATAATGAAAAGGCTAACTCGTGTAGGTATGCCTGTGAGAAATAAGGGCAGGCTTCACTGGTGACAACCAATACAGTGTGACAGCAGCCCTTATCACTCTAATTTTGATTCAACTAACAGTCTGCAGGAGTGATGGAGTAGTCCATGTGCTCTTGTTGTCTCTGATCTCAGCTGAAACTGCTTAAAAAGTTATTTTCTTGTAATGCAGAGGCCTTGTATCTAGTAAACAGCAGGAAAACATCTCTAGCTCATTTCTCTATGCCTCTGATTTATTATCACATTGAAAACATGGTAACTATTAACTACAGGCTCAGTATCAACAGTCAAGAAGGAACACATGATGCCACATTCTCCCAGGAAATATCAGAGACATCCAATAATTCCCAGAGCACAAAATAGAACAAAGAAATAAAAATCAATGCTTCACTTCCACAGTTCATTCTTGGAGTTCTTACTTCTCTAGCAGCTATGACCATCAACTTTTTAATCAATAATTGTAAATGACAGAAAATTCAACCCCACAAACAGATCAAGTCCCACTTCCAAAGTCAGTGCTGAAAAAGGTGGAAAGTCCCTCAGAAGATCTGAAACAACCACCAAAACAAAAGTAAGTTAAAAAAAATAAATAGTGTCTCAGGACAGGGGACCCTGTTGACTTCTTCAGCAAGAGGGGACGACATGGAAATGCTGAAGCAGCTTACATATTGTACTCTACAGCTGATTCCTAGAAAGACTCAGTATACAATAGTACCATGACTAATATAACAACTCTACAGATGCCTTCTCTAACTTCCTTTCTCTCCATGTAGTACTCCTCTGTAGTGTCTAAGTGGGATAGTCTATATGGCACCCAAGTAATAGACTACAACCTGTTGATTCCCACTGCTACAGGGCAGCACAGATATGGGACAACGGTACTGGCTTTCCCTTGCGAGAACACAGGGGAAAGAATGGCTTTCACTTATTTTTCTTGCTGGAAGATGCTTTGTACAGTTGTTTGCTTTTTTTGCAGATGAGTCACCAGTCTGGCCTCTCTTAACAGGCAGACTGTCAAATTTTCTCTGAATTCTGGCAAGGTTATTCCCATACAGCAAATCTGGCAAAACGCTATGTGTCTCTGTTGCTCTCTACAATGTCTCACTTTTCCCCCCTACAACTTCAAAAGTCACTTGCAGGGGACATAAACACTTAAATTTTGCTATTGCAAAACTGCAATAGGGGAGTCCAAGACAACTGAAAGATGTCAACAAATGTGAGTTCCCAAGAACTCTCCAGGACATAGAGTTTAATGTATATATTGCACAGCCAAGGGAGCACACCATGGTCTACCACAAAACATGGGGCTTCCTTCCATTTCCGCTACTCCTGCGTCAACATGGGCAGAACTCTGGCCCTTTGCCAGACACTCTGGGTGAGCCTGGAAGCAGATTGATTTCCAAAAAGCTTCAAACTATAAACCAGGGGTGTAAGAAAAACTAAAACAGCTGTGCCAGGTATTTGGGGGAATGTTCTCTGCTGGTTAAAGGTTTGAGTAATAGCACAGCTTTTGCATTTAATTGCACATTCTCATTGTTTCGACTGCTGCATCAACTTGGCACTTGACATTTTCTCTTTGAAAAAAGGTTTCCAAAGAGTGCAGCAAATACCTAAGAAAACAGTTGGGTTTGATTGTTGAAACTTACTTGTCTAACAAAGCTTCAGCTAGATGATGTGCTGCTCTATTCTCTTTTAATGTCTTTAGGTTTGTAGAAGAACACTATCAATTAATGATTTTCATAGTGCCAGGTTCATTTATTTCTGATGCTCTGTCTTTTAGCCAAATGGAAGCCATTATCCTCAGTTAATGACCTTAAGCAGGAGGTGTTTACACTAATGCAGAACATTTATCACTGCAAGTAAAGTATTTGCATTGTCACAGATATAAACAGCTTAATTTCAGTGACTTTTGCAAAACAAGGGCACACATTTTAACAAGGAGTTGAAATAATTCAAAAACCCTCAGACTTCACTCTGTGTGACCTAAGCACTGTTTCCTATTAAAAGCTCAAAGTTAACAGGATTTTAAGTAATTTTTTCTTGTTTACATGAAATTTAAAAAAAAAAAGAAAATCAGCTGATAATTTCAGCACTACTTAGAGAAGCTGCTAACAAGAAAAATGAAGCATTGCACAGAGATTTGCCTGGGGAAAATTATAGTGAAGACTGAGACCCTACGTTGAACCCTGCTTACTAGGGACTGCAATCAATGGGCATCCCATCAGCAGGGTCAAATGACAAGAGATTGCTACAACATGAGGAGACTTTCTATAAAATGTTATTTTCTCATTTTTTGAACTTCTCAAAATGAGATACTATTTTTGTCAGCAGCATTATAGCAGGTCATTTTTTGATAGAAAAAATATCCTACATTTTGGGGAAAACTTTTTTGATGAAAATAACAATGTCTAGTACTTTGTGCACTTTTGCAGGTAGACTATAATTTTGGGAAGACTCTAAGGGAAGTGGTTTTTAATTGCTGAAAAAGCCCCTTTGAGTGCTCTTGTCAGTAGAGGTGCTGCAACAACAAAATCTTTATTCATGCTCAAGAAAAAGAAGGATTTAGTATTTAGAAGACCATACTATAGTACTGAGCTACTATAAAGAAGTAAAATTACAGTAGTATAAGACTGCCACAAGGTGAAAATAAAACCTGCTCTGTGACAGTAAGTATCAAAATCAGAAATACTACATTTAAAACTACAGAAATAATGTAGTTTTTAAATAGCCATACCATGTATATATGCAATAAATTTTAAAGTTCTTACTTAAATGTAGTCATTAGTTTCATATGAAATATGTTCACCAGAAAATAAGGAAAAAAAATTACACGACTGCAAAAATGTGTTGAATTTTTGGTCTACCCCTAACAGCAATTATATAAGCCAAAATTTAGCAAGCAAATAAAATGTGAAAAGGAGGAAGAATTAAATTTATTAAATGAAACAGGACATAATGCCCAAAGGTAAACTAAATATGGTAATTCATAGCTGTTAATGAGGCTGAAACAACTACACTGGCTCACAAGAGCATTGTAGAAAAGCAGGTAAGGACATGGAAAAAATGGAGAAGTTTTACCAAGCAGTAATTTATTCTAACCACGTGGCACTGACAGATCACTATCAGGATTATTTCTTGGCTAAAATTTAATTGCTGAAATAGTGTTCAGGTCTGGGTTCTCTCTTAAAACTTGGCCATCTATCATAGACAATTGCATTTTACTATTTGCATTACTTATATTTTACCCATTTTAGATGGTTATCACAGTCTGATCATTAGTCCCACAGACTCTCAATAAGATTGTTACCACAATTGTTATTTATGGTACTTTTTCTGCAAACATTGTGTCTCAGACATATAACCATGTTATAAGAAGCATCTCTTTCAAAACAGAAAAAGATCCTATCTTTTTCCTGTCACAGAACTTAATGCACAGCAAAATTGCCACAGATCTCAGTTGGGCTTTGGACTTCATCCAAGAAGCTTAAGAGATTAATCATGAAAGCAACCTATCAAATGATCTCTGCACATAAAATCTGAACAGATATCAAACAGGCAAGTTACTTGATCAGAGTATTGCTTAAAACTTAATAAGACAACAATCAGAATGATAGTTCATTCACCGAATAAAATGGTCAAAAATTATAATCAAATGCCATACTTCCAGAAATCAAAACTTTGAACTGCTTCAACGGCTCAGTGACCTTCTTATAAACAGTGGTGATAAGAACCTAGCAGAGATTTCTAAACTGATGGAAAGAAAAAGATAGCCTAATGCTTTGGTTTGGTCACAATTAAAATGAAATCTTAATGAGTTTCAGCATTAAACAAAACTGAATGCACTTAAGCAAGAATGATCTGCAAAAGCTTTCAAACAGTACTAAGTGAACTACAGAGTACTATAAATCTAGATCATGTCTACTTTCACCTTCAATCACAAGGGATGGTTACTTAAATGCAAAACCAAAACATACTCTAAATAGCGCAAATGAAAACAATAAAGAAACAGCACCCTTGCAATCCATCTTGGAAGATATTCTTCATGCAATGGTACAAGGAAAACCATGATCAAGAGGAGAGATCCATGAAATGTTTGTAAATATATTTTCCTGACAAGAATGGGAAAAAAAATCAGTCTTTATTTAAAAGTTCTATTTTTTCTTTGTCTGCTTTCTATGTCACTATTTTGGTTTTATTGGCAAAATAGTAAAAGGAAACATGGAGGAGGCAAAATTAAAGAAATTAGGGAAGTATACACACTATCATAATTTTTGAAAACATAAATATTGCTTTCAAACTGTAAGACAAACTGTATTTGTCAGAGGAACCCCCTGAACAGAAGACCAGGACAGGTACGCTGCTGGAGTACAGCAACACCCAGGACTGCAGAGCTGAAAGGGGTGTTACCTAACAGGCCCAGGCACCACTGACAGCAACCTTGTGGCAGCCTGAGGGCCAGCAGGGACCAGATGTTTAAGGTGACTCAGGAGCTGACTTTGTAGCTCAAGGTTTGCACAAACGGAGGGACTTTGCATTGCTTCACACTCAAACGTGGCTGCATACACTGGCAGCATCCCAACTGCTCCACATCCCTACACACACCTTTGTTTCCACTGTAGAAAACTTGGAGTTGACAGTGATAAGGGAAGGATGCTATGAATCAATAGGATGCTGGTCTGGACAGGTAGGGAAGGAAAACAATATTGCACAAACAGAGGAGACCTGCAGCGTGCAACAGATCTGCAGTTGAGGCTCTTCCAACTAGTTCATCCCACTGAAGCATCCCGACTATTGGATAAAAATGGGTCAATTAAAACTAGCACCAATGTGCTTCCATGAATCTCATCTTCTAACTGCTCTGTGCACATTCTGCAGGAGACAATCTTCATTCCTAGATGAGAGAAAACATCCATCATCCCCAAAAACAAGACTGATTTTTCTGCTAAGGTAGAGCTGGCAGACATACCATAGTGGAGCAACACAAACATATGTATAAAATGGGCACATCAGCCCAAATGGCTGACAGCACAGTAAAGTGTTTCCATGCCATCCTTAGTTCAATGACATCTAGAGATAGTTCAGCTACTGGTCAGTTTTTGGAGCAGATTCTGTCTTGTCAGGCCTCATACAGAGCTTGGACCCAAAGAGCTGGGAATCACAGAACCACATAATTATAGAATGAAAGTGACCTTAAAGATCATCTAGTCCCAAGCCCCCTGCTGTGGGCAGGGACACTGTTCACTAGACCAGGTTGCTCAGAGCTCCATCCAACCTGGACTTGAACACTTCCAGGGGTGGGGCATCCACAACTTCATCTGTGCCAGTGCCTCACAACCCTCACATAGTAGAGAATTGCTTCCTAATATCTAATCTAAGCCTACTCTATTTTGGTTTGAAGTCATTCCCCCCTGTCCTGTCACTTGTAAATACTCTCACCATCTTTCTTGTAGACTCCCTTCAGGTACTTGAGACTGCAATTATGTCACCCCAAAGCTTTCTCTTCTCCAGGCTGAACAATCCAAATTCTCTCAGCCTTTCCTCACAGGAGAGGTGCTCCATCCTTCTAATTATCTTGGTGTCCCTCCTCTGGACTTGATGCAACAGATTGATGTCCTTCCTGTGCTGAGGATCCCAGAACTGGATGCAGCACTGCAGGCGGGGTCTCACCAGACAGGAGTAGGGCAGAATCACCTCCCCTGACCTGCTGGCCACACTGCTTTTGATGCAGCCCAGGATATTATTGGCTTTCTAGGCTGCATCCCATTCTTCAGGAGTGTCAACCACAGCATAGCTTGGTGTCATATGCAAATTTGGTGAGGGTGCACTTTGCCTATGTCACTAATGTGACATATGTCCCAATATGGACCCTGAGGGACACCATGCGTCAATGATGTCCATTAGGCCTCTGAACCATTGACCAGTGCCCTCTGGATGCAACCATCCAACCAATTCTATATCCACCTAACAGTCCATCAAATCCATCTCTCTCTAATTTAGAGAGAAGGATGTTGTAGGGGACTGTGTAGAAGGCTTTACAGAAATCTAGAGAGATGACATGTGTAGCCCTTCCCTTGTCCACTAATGTAGTTACTCCATAGAAAGCCACTAGGCGGGTTAGGCAGGACTTGCCCTTGGTGAAGATATCAGGTCATGACTTCCCTTCTATTCCAGGTTAAAGGCTGGAGGAAGACTGTACCTGTGCTGTGAGGTCTTCCATTGAACATGGAGTGCACAGTTTATTTGGGTTTCAGCTTCCCTTACATTTAGTACATATAGGTTTGCTCTCAGACCAGCAGTGTAGTGACAACAGGCCTCAGTACCTCACAGATGTGTAATACTACATTTTACTGTCCACTTTTAAGAACTACACATAGATCCACTACAGCACATGTCCTTTCTCCACCTGACATTTAAAGAAAAGAATGAAGTCTGTCAATGGATGAAACATTAAGTAAAAAAAAGAAGTGGGTGAGGATTTTTTTTCCCCCGTATTATATATATTCACTGTGTCTTGAACCACTGGCTGTAAAACAGTAAGCTTTAAAAGCAGTTAGGTGTCTTTATTTAATCAGACCATGCCTGCACTTTCATTTAAGGTTGCTGATGTTGACCAGGTCCCAGCTCACCTTCCTGACAGTGGTCTTAGAGCAGGCTGACAGCCCCTGCCTGATTTTGCTGTGGAATGCGTGATTTTCCCTCATTAATTAGTTGTAGTGCAGACTGGCTTCTAGAAAAGCTGCAGGACCAGCACAACTATATGACCACTTCAAAACTAAACAGAAAGGCTAATAACTAGTACAAAGACACACAGCACTGGCCAAGTTGCATTTGCAAGATGTACATTTTGGCAATCTCATCAGATAAATTTGTTTTCACATCTTTGTGTCAAACCCGCCTCATCTCTAATTCTTGGGTGAAAAGGATACAATTATCTCTTGCTAATAAAAACTATCGTGTATCAGGCTATCCAATGGAGTGCTGAATGGACCTGTTGAATCTGAAATCACTCCTGATGCATGACTGAAGCCCCTCAGCAGCCCACAACATATGCATGGCTGTGCACGGATGCATGGCAAGAGAGAGATGTGCTTCCTCCCCTGGCTTGGCTTCTCTCCTTTTTTCAGGGGAGATGGGTTTGAGCTGACAGGTCACGAATCCACTCCCACAAACCACTGAGGCATGTCGCATAAACCAGCTCTGAAGTGGGCTGCAGGTACTCCCAGTCCCTTCAAGCCAACCTCACACAATTGCCTGTCTCTTCTGAACCCTCACAAGCTCTGCATTGGCAGACAGAGCTCTCCCTTACCGAGGGTACAGCTGGTTTGCTACAGCAGACTAACTCTGTGGGACCAAGGCAATCAAGAAAAAGCCAGGAGCCACAACAAATCAGAAACTGAAGCAGAACTCAGCATCCTGCTCTATCGATCTCCCTGGTATGACTTTAAAGACACTGCTGATTACTTAACTTACTAATGCATCCTTTGAGTGCAGGACACAGTAACACCATCTTAAACATCACCTTTAAGAGACACAGCCCTTATTGCACTTACTTCTTTTTATTGCACAGATAAGGTAGAGACACGGACAGAATATAGGCAGAAAAAGAAGGTGCTATGTTGCTAGGAAACTAATTCAGAAAACACTGACAATACTTACAGGGTAAGGTTGAACAACAGTAAGGAGGATTGATTCTTTGCAGCTTCTATAAAAAGAAAAAAAGTAAAATCAAGTAAAGATTCATACTTTTACCCACTACAGATAACCAGCTTTTCTTTTTAATGGAAAAAACAAATAATATGGCAAAATGTTTATTACAATCACATAGAAGAGTATTACAGAGATTACTAATAGGCCAAAATAACAGTGAACATTAAGTTTCTTCCAATCTAGAAAATTGAATTTACTTAACTTTACAGTTTATGCTGTAAATTTTTTGCTTCATCAGAGACCTGCATGCTGCTATAGTTGTTGTCTCCAGCAAGAACGAAATAACCTTTGATTAATTGTATTAGTCCAGCATCTACAGACTACGAATTTCTTTCACCTACTTTACAAATACAAGTGTCTTTTTATACCATCTAGCTCTTGTACACTTAAAGCCAAATCTGTTTGAAGACAGCAGTGGTTTTTTTCAAAACAAAAATGAGGACAAAATTCGGCCCTCATTTCTTCTCTAGGTCACCTTTTTAAATGGGTGGGAAAAGACTAATATTTGCTGAATATCCCCAGTAGAATTTTCATATTTTATATTGACTGCTAAAAATTTATAAGATTGCTAAAGAAAAGTGTTTCTTTCAATTTAAACAGCTCCTCTTTAGAATGAAATTAGTAAATGGAAAACATATGAGCTACTCTAAAAAACCCAACTGATTTACAGGATAAAGGGAAGAAATTACTAGGAATCTTGATGTGATGAAGTGATCTAGGCAAATGACACATATATTTTGACTATTGGTGGGTAGTTGGGGGTTGGTGGATAAGTGGGGAAAAGTAAAGGTAAAGTGGAAGAAGAAGAAAGAAAAGCTAATTAGAGTCAATATCTCTTCTATTACCTTGCTGGTCAGATGGCTGCTGAGGGTAATATTATCTAAGAAAAGGTCAGTTGCCATTTTGTTGAGATGGAATTGAATTTCTGTTTGTTTTACTACTTTCAAACTCAAGTTGTTTATTTATGTGACTTATTGCCTGGTGAACTGACATGAAACTGATTTGGCATGCCTGAGAACTAACTGAAAAAAATCACACTGTATTCGTGTTATACAGTTCCACCTTGTATGCATATTCACATTTCTGAGATGCAGTCTAAAAAGCCAAAAAAGCAAAGAAAATAGAGGAGAGACTGAAGTCCCAGTCAGAAGCTGGTCTGGAAAGCCAGACTATACTTGATGATGCCAACACATCACCGAAAGCCAACAGGGACAGCAAATTCTACTTTTGTCAAATCCATCAGTCATGCAAGGGACAAGGTCTGATCAAATATCCCTAACTAAAGAAAAAATTTATTAAGTTTCAACTTTTACTTCCCTTATTAGATATTTGTATCATTACACTAAAGGATTATAGGTAGACTGTTCAAAAGGAGGGACTGAAGGTTTTGCCTGCCTGTCTGGACCTGGAACAACAGCAATAACATTAATTTAGAAAGTTAAAAAAAATTAATGAGGAGCTCTATGTGGTGAAAACTGTATGTTCTGCCAAAAACTACCCTAATTTTATTCCCTTCAGATATAATTATAACTACTTTCAGGAATTTCCCACAATTATTTTTCATTTCAATAAAACATGATCCAAAGTTAAATTCTAGACATATTATTTATTCAATCATGAAACAGGCTTCACATACAGGGTTCATAATAACGAAAACTTGCAGTTCAATTTTAATGTCTGCAAGCTACAGTTCTGAAAAGCTCCACAATTATTCTTTATTATTCTCCATTGTTTTTCTTGAAGATTTTTAACTTACAGTTTAAAAAAAAAAAAAAAAAAAAATAAAAAAGGCAGCAATGCCCTTTCTGGTTTGGGTAACAACAGTATATTATCCACCTTTTTCCTATTCTACCACCCTACCACGTTTTTGGGAACCTAAAAATGCATGATAAGAAATGTAATTTATTTCAAGAATCTCACAGCCACATATATGGTATCTACATCTATCCAGTTGTGACTGCTCTATTAACCTAGGCATACAAGTAGACAAAAAGGCCCACAGTTAGCCATGGGATGAACTGCAGCCCTGGGATAACTATGCCATGCCCAACTGACTTCTTCAATTACTTTCAATCCACTAATTTATGTTTCTCATGCAGCACAAGATTATCACCCCCCTGCCTCCTGTGGTCTAGCTACTTTAGAGAGCTGTCTTACAAATGAAAATCAGCTTCACCCTAAAATGTTTTTCAACTCTTCATTATTCTTAGATTAAATCTGTCCAGGTTATCGGTGTAGGCAAGATTCATTCTAGACTAACATGCACTTTTTTAAAAAAATGAAAGGTCAAAAGATATATCTTGTGGACAAGACTATCCTACAGGACAATTACTTGCATTGGAACCATTCATTCAACATTTGAGGCTATAAGGCCCTTTTCAGTATCTGGACACAAGCATGTTACATGTACATGAGGTTGGCGTCAAGCACCACACACACCCCCCTCATCATCAGAGTAAACATTTTCTATAAAACTCATGCTACATACAAAACACAGCACAGTTACAGAAGAAATAAATATTTAATCAGCAGCTTTTTCATCTGCAGTACTCAGTCACGACTCCACTGCTCATTTTAAAACCTGCTCAACTAACGAGGACAAAATTCTACAGGACAGCACATTTTTAATACTTCCAGCAAATCCTATAAACCTATATGCACAGCACTGGAGACTGTCAACTGTACCATGTACTGTATATGTCACAATAAAGGAAAAACAATGGAATCACTGACTCTGTGATCTGTGAGTTTTGTGGCTTAAACATATGTGGACATACATATGTTCACGTGACAGTAGAACATATAGACAATTTAGATTACATAAACTAGGCATGTCACCATACTTAAATGTGAGATACGTCTTTTAAACAACTTCCGAAATATAATGGCAAAAAATCCCCTAGTTGCAGTCTTACTTTCTTCCTGACATGTCTTTCCTCCTCTAAAATGTGACTAAATTTGTTTTAAAAAAAGTATATACTACCATTCTTTTATTACCTTTCATGCTCACTTACAACTGCTTAATTGTTTCTATTTTAAATCTATATACTCTTTTTGGAGTCACTCAAGACTAAACACCTGCAACTCCAAGCTTGAACAAACTAAGGAGTTTTTGGGTGCTCTGCCATCTGACCAGCTAACACCAACACCACAATAAAATATCACAATGCTTTTTTTCATTTCCTGACATTAGAAACAAATGCTGAGAAGGCTAAAATCTGAAAACTCTGATGAGAATTTGTGATTCATCTCTCTGTCCTTCTCCGTGTCCTGCATGGTAATTATATTTGTCCATTCTCTCTACTCCTTACAGCTACCTAGGCTGTAACAAGGAGAGAACAGAGATAGTTTGAGAATCAAATTATGTTGTATTAGAAAGGTTAAAGTTGTATTACTAAGTATCATGCACCTCGAGCTACATGAGGCGTTAACATTCAGCTACAATGCTAGCCACTGACTTTATCTGTGAACTTGAGGCTGGAAATCACTGTCTCTCTTCTGCTTCTTGTAAGCTGGAAGAGAGGAAGGGCAACGGTAGATGAGGGATGTGGGAGAATCCCACTGTCTGAGCCAAATGGAGTGAGTGAGTCTGTTCTCTGTACGCATTCCACAGCAAATATATGAATAAAGAGAAAGTATAGATATATTGCTCTTAAGAACAAAGAATGAAACATTATTGTTTATGCTAATTTAAAAGATTTTAGCAATTTTACATACAAGAGGAGTACTCAATTTCTGAATGAATTAAAAATTGACATATAATAAATAATATGATTTACAGGGAATACAATTTAGAAAGATCTTTCTCCTAACTATAACTCAGCTGTTTCACTTACAATGAACATCAGATTCTGAAAATCTTGTTTTGAAATACTTTGTTCTCTGTTGCTTTAGGACCATTTGTTTCACTTTGGGTTTCACTATTAATGAGAAAGGTATGAATTTCACTATGGTGGATTTTGATACTATGGTCTGTAGTATGCTTCACACTACATTTTTGAAGTAAGTAAATGGAAAACTGGGTCAAAAACTAACTACAAAATGTAACAGGTTGCCTCAAATGCCCTATGGAAAGTAGAAATTATCTTCAAATTCTAGAATCTAGCCTACAAAAAATCATTCAGTAGTTGAATGTCTTTCAATATTATGAAGATTAATGCAGTAATAATGAACAAAGATTTTGCAAAGTCACTCTATTGTAGTACATTTCTAATTACTCCATAGAATGAATCACAGAAAAGTCTGGGTTTGAAGGGACCTTAAAATCATCTAGTTCCAACTAAGGATCATTTTGATTTGAGCTGGATATACATTTTCACATAAAACCTGTTCTACAATATTTATCTTCACCTAGGGAAGCTCCAAATTTCACTTTTCCAGGACTTTATCATGAGCACTAGTTCCTTTGAAAAAGAACAGTTTTCCCCAGATATTCAGGTAGATTTGTTTACAGGTAAAGACATCTTTTGGAAGGACCTTGGTGTGACAAAGTAGACTCATCTTAAACCAGAGTTTCCTCATTCTCACCTGTTATGACACAGCACACACACACACACAAACACACACACACACACACACAGAGTGAACCTCCAGGTCCTGTAATGATACCAAGCTGCCAGAGTTGACTAGCGAACCTTGGTAAATTAGCAGACTCAGTATTCATGGACACCCATCAAACAATGCAGAGGGACCCAGGGAGAAAGGTTTTAAGAACAGCCTTTTCCCAAGGCTAGTTTTGTCACAGGGGAAGCAACACTGTGCCAACACAAACACACAAGCTAAAAGCTCTCTGTACCAGAGAACTCCTCCAGGAAGAGCCATGGTACATGGGGCTCTTCCCCTTCCATTTCTGAAGGTAACACTGAAGCACACAAACTACGGGCAATGGTTTCATGACTCCGTAGCTTCCAGCTGACAAGTACAACAGATTATACAAGTCTGGAAGCTGTGCTACTGTGGGCAGATTGCTTTTGGCCTCTTGATTACATCTACCCATGGATAATTATTATTTTAGCAGCAGGTGAAGCACCAGACCTCTCCAAGTCTAGGAGGAGGATATTTCCCAGACAATTTTTAGGGAACACAGAAAAGGGGTTGCCAATACCTGGCACAACAAACTGCGTGAAGAGTGGCAGTGGGACTTCAGACTCTGCTGTCCAGTTGGTTGCACTGACTTCTGCGAACTCTCTCTGAAGATCTTGCACACAGCTAAAGATGGGATTTTCTGCGATCACACTATGCAGGTAAGGCAGGGTATGCCACACATGGCATTATATCCCCAGCTCCATCTCAGAAGACAGTTGCAGGAGTGCAGCAGGCACAAAGTACAGCAAGAGGCTCATGAAATAAGGTAGGCAACCATAGAGGTAAGGCCTGGGGACCCTGTTTGGGGAGGAGGGGTAACATTGCATGACATATAGATATAGAAGATGGGGACATGAGGCCAAGGTTCAGACACATGAGAAACACTTAAGAGATGACTGGAGCATCAGCTTGGACACCGTTTTTTTCTGGGGATGACAGAGCACAGAACACAAAGATCATGATGTTCAGGTCTTATTTTTGGAGATAGGGAGGATGCATTGGAATCCTGGTATCAGAAGGCAGAGGGATCACAATCACATTTGAAAAGCTGTGGCTGCTCTGTCTACTGATGTTAATGGTATTACATGTCCTTAGTCTCACTGTCAATGCAGTGAAATAGTCGACATCCAAGCAACTTCAACTTGTGAACTCCTGAACCCTGCAGTTTAATTTGCATAGCCTGCTGCTTTACAAGGTCCTTAAAATTCACATCTGCCATCAAATATGTGAGGGCTTGCAGTAGCAGAAGCAATCTGCACAATAACAGAGGAATTTTGCAAGATCCCTCTTTGAATGTCTGAGCCCTAAAAAGCATGCAAATAACGGATGCTTGAAATGACCACTGCCACATAAAGTATAAAACACATAAGCATGGGATTATTACAGCACTGCAGGATCAAACAGCAGCAGAAACACAGCTGAGTGAAAAGATGCTCTGATTCAATTGTAAATAACTTGAATAATAGCATACTGAAAATTTTTGTCAAAGCAATTTGTGTTTTGTATAAATGTTCTTTATTTTAAAGGTGTGGCATGGTGTGAAAGTCAAAACTGTCACAGTCCAAAGCTGGCACTAATTGGAACCTTTGTTGGTAGTCTCCATAAGGGGTCGAGGAGAGAATGTGTCTGCCGGCTGAATTACAGACGCTTCCTCCAAAAGAAGTGGTCCACTCAGATCAGGGCTGTGGCACACTGGTGGCCTTTCATAAAGGAGATGCCATCTCAGATACCTTTGCAAATAAAGGCTTTGAGAATTAAAAAGCCTCCCATTCTCTAAGGCTGACCATATGTCAAGCTTTCACATGCACCAAATTCACTCCATTTTTTCCATTATTAGCACTGTGGCAAGGTGAGCCCTAAAAAACTTTTTTTCTTGGAATTTCAGTGATTATGATGACCTGTATTTACCTCTAGTCAACACAGCCCTTCCCTAAACAAATATTCAAAGTTGTCCAGTTGCTTATATTCTCAACTCTGCATGCTGTAAAAAAGTGTCTTGGTAGGGCTGCTTCAGTAGCAACCAGCAGCATTACACTGCTATCTAACTGATGAGCAAATGTTACCTGCTCCTTACTACACTGGCCTTCAGTTAATTTTTTAGTTCACCTCTTAATATCAGCGATAGGCAGAAAACTCAACATTCACTGAGGTGCCTTCCTTAGACAACCATTTTCCTACATACACAAATCTATGACAGTCTCCTTCAGCTCCTGAGAGCACTGGGGGTTAAACTTCAAGGGGGATAGAGGACGTATTAGGAGTTATTAACACTGGAGTTGCCTGATCCAACAGAATCAGTATTTGCTCATTTTGGCCAGCTTAAAAAAAAACCATAAAAGCCAGATGAGCATGTGTGTATATCTGATGGACTGAGACTTTGACCAAGCCCAAATGTCAATGGGGCATGCCACTACCGCACCATCACAGCATCAATTACTTCATACTGCGTGAGGATGCCATACAGCAAAGAGAAAAATGTAGTGCTTACTCCCTTATTAATTAATTGTTCAGCTGTCCTCTCCTAATTAGACTTTCTGCACATTAGCTTTAAAGGATCAAAGACAGAGAAAATGGGATAATATTGGTCTCTCAGGTCAGTCATCCAGGCCAACGTTTCAGTGCTAGTTTTCCTGTCATTAACTGCCAAAGTCTCAAAAGCTCTGAGGCAAAGTTAATTTTCAAAGTGTAATAAACAAAATGTAATATAAGCCAGCCCCAAGATGTCTATTGATAACACATCTTTAAAAACGGTGCTATGGAGCTATTATTCAGTACTATCAAAGTAAAATATTTACAGAAGAGGTTGGTCTCACCATGGAAAGGTCAGTTATACTCTTCTGAAAATTTCTCTCTTTTGTTAGACTATGCTGTTTCCATCAGACTGCAATGACTTTTAAATGGCATTTTTGTGGGCATTTTGTGCAAGCCCTTTCAGACAGAGTTTCTAAGTGAGCTAAGTTGTTCCCCAATTTACTGCTCTCACCAAAACTGCACCAGCACTCACTTCCCCCTTGCCGCCTCAACACCTCCAGCTGGAAGCACAAAAGGGTTAAGGTAAGAAAAATTTACTGGAAACAGCAACAAGATAAGAAAATGAACAGTATCAATACTAATCACAAAAGTGTACAAAGAGAGAAGGTGATTTACATGCAAAATGCTCACCAAGCCTGGGACAATGAAAAACAATGGCAGACAGACCATCCACTAAGCACACTTTCCCCCAACTACAAACCACACCCACCTTGTTCCCAGAAGACAGTCCCTCACTTCTGACCCCCAGCTATGATGTGAGGTGATACAGAATGAAAACACTGACACACTCACACAGCACCAGGCTCCACCCCTTCACAGCTACGGCAAAAAAATTAACTCTGTCCTGGTTGAAACCAAGACATAAGTAAAATTCTGTTTTCCCATTCTGTGGCTGTCCATGCACAGAATTCAACAGGCACACAACAGCTGCCCACTGCCCATACTGCTCAGGTAACTAATTTTGGATCCTTTGCACTAACATTCATGACCTTGGATTGTACTGAAACACAAAGGTTGCAGAAGAAATTGCACAACATGGTAAATTCCAACCATTCCACAAAATCCAACCAAATGCTGACATGACAGATTATGCTTTGAAACAATGGCATGAACCAATTCTCTGATGCAGCCACCACAGACCTAGCAATGGTTATGAAAACTGTTCCAATTACTTCATAATTTCTTATCTTTAACCTTCGAAAATGAAGCCTTTATGATTTTGCTACAGTAGCATCCATGGGCATATAAAATTTAATTTGAAGAATGCTAAATGTAATTACAACATTCTTCTATTTTTGGAATAATTTCTAAATTTTTGTAAATACATCCGGATGATCAAAATGGATTCACAGTTCACTTATGTGGGAAAAAGGACTACATCATCTCAAGTACTTTTCTATACATATCCTCTGTGTTCCTCTACGTTATCTGAATTAGATTACTAGAAGCTTCATTATGCTGTACTGAATTTCCAGTAGTTGTTTAGACACATTGACACAGTCACATAGTCACTTGAATTTTTATTTCAATAGTGGAAACAGACAAAATAATGAAGGTTAAAGACTGAAGGAAATGATGAGGCAACTTTCCAAACCCTGGAATTTAGAGTTATTCCATTCACTTATCTCAGTGTAAAAGAGAGACTAACAATGTGATTTAGCAATTAAAAAGGATGTTTCAGGGAGTAAATGTAATTCTAATATTCACATAATGAAGCCTTGTTGGTTTCCTTTTTTTTTTCTTTCAGAGAGAAACAATGCAAATCTTCATTTAGAAAAGAAATTCTGTCTACTAATGGTTTATTTTTAATGTCTGTTTTTGCTGACACTGTGTTAGAAAGTAACAGTCATCACTTTACTCAGTAGTTTTTCCCTGTAGTCTGGCTGCAGCAGACCTCCAATGCCTCTGGGAAGTAAAAGTTTTGATTTAACTGATGTTGAACTACTGCTCTTTGTTCTAAGTGGTAGAGAAGCATAAAGTTAGCCCAGAAGTCAACAAAAACGTCATGGCACGTCTAATGGCTATTTTTACAGAAATGTAACTTTGTCCAGTTTAAAACTGCACTGATGATTGAACAAGCAATGTGAAGCTCTGCCACCACAAACGATCAGTCCAAAGCTGGGCTGGCAACTGACTGCTTATGGATTTGAAGGGAAGTACACTTGCTGCAATGGTCACAGCATCTTCTGGCAGCAGGAAAAGCAACACTGCTGTCTTCCACAGTGAAACCCTGCCCCTGTAGAGCTCTGGTTTTCCTGCCTAGTCTTGGCAAAAGTTAGGCAGTTGATATACTGATATTAATATAATGCAAATACGGCTCCATTAGTGCTTCTACTCTCCCAACAGTTTCCCACACTAGTCTGATTTTTGTTCTAGGTGGGCATACTTTGGACAAAGATGATCTACTGTACATTCTGACACAGAATTTTGTATAGTGAAGTTCGATCATTCTAGATAGTATGGCAGTTAAGAGATCAATAAAAAGAGTCATTCAATACAGTTCATTATCTAATGCCAAACACTTTGAATAAATAATTACAATGGTGAATTAAAATACACTAGTGTAAACTTTTGGTTCCTTGTTGAGAAACAAGGAAATCATGTACTCTAAAATTACATTTTAAATTGGAAATAAGGAAGTGAAAGAAAAGATAGTTGAACATTTCAGAAACTGTAGAGAAGCAATGTCGGTATCTGTATGATTACAAAAGAGATTTATGGGAGCTACATATTAAAGGGGATGAAAGATCACTGAAGATGAGAAAATCTTAAAGATATTTTTATTATGGGACAAATTAACGATAATCTTTTACGATGAGAGTTTCATTTTCATTTTACTAAAGCATTAGAAGTCATTACAGCTGCTATTCATAATCTGTACAGCACTGGCATTTTCATTTTCAGGTTTGGGCATTGTGTACGTAGTAATGAAAGGTCAGGCATTCACATACATCCTTCATTCCTGCAGCTATTAAAATTTTTCTTTTCCTTAATGCTTTTGAAAAAGCAGAACATAAGATAAATTTTGCTGATTAAATGTTAAATGCTTTAGGATCATCTTGTTTTAGAGAGCTATCTAAGTTTTTATTAATAATGTATAACATTCACTTAGGGCTATTTTGTATTGGAAGTCCTTTGCAGCATTATCTTAGCTCTAAGTAATTCAGCCAATAAAGAAAAAAGAAATTAAAAAGAGGAAGATGCATTCAGAAATGAGATTAAGCTCTTGAATTCTGAAGAATATTGTATTTTCAAGCACTATACTATATACCATTCTCAGTTCAATATTATTGGCTTTCTTATCATTCCTTAAGAAAAACACATTCATTCAAAGAGGAATGGTATTTTTTTCTTTCAGATATCTGAAAACTATTACTTTTGCTTTCCAGTCTTATCTGCTTTTTTGAAATTAGACTGTCTGACCCATCTATGAGCATCTCTGTTCTTTGTTATGGAACACAATGGTATTATTAGGCTTTAAATAATTACAGATTGATGGAAATTGTTTTAAGAAATAAATGTTCTAACAAAGATTCACTCAATTCCTCATTAAGAAAAGGTTTTGCAGTCAATGGCTTCAGATTTGTAGCCTTTATTAGAAGTATTACTGAAACTATTATTATATCTGCAAGGTTAGACAATTGATGGATACTGAGCTGCAGAGATAAATGCAGAATGATTTTTGCTTACTGCGTCTGGAATAGAAAATTGATTGGTCAGATGCCAAAGACATATCCATGTGCCACTAGAATAGTATAAGTGATGGCAGATGTGATTTCATAATGATTTGGATGGGCAGCCAAAGAGGCTACTCTTAACGTACTGTGCACGTAGCACAGTAATTCAGACAAGAGCAGTCCTGAAGTGCACACTGTTTGGCTATATTTGTGTCCTCACATATTATTTAATATATTTAAGAAGTAGACTGATAGGAGAAGAAATTGAGTCAGAACTTCTGCCAGACAATTAACCACTTGCTTCTGTTAAATTGTATTAGTTATTAAAAAGTCCTGCCATGAATATATACCATATATTCAGAATGTTTAAAATGCAAAGGTTCAACCCTCTTTTTTTATTTATTTAAAGTGATGAAATCAATAAGATATGACTTCTAAAATATATTCTGTGTAAAGTTCTGTCCAATCTTTCAAAATCATACTGTTAATTGCAATGTAATACACCTAAATATTTATGATGGTTAACCCAATAATGCATTTATGCTGTTATACCCTTTATTTTTTCCCTTTTTTGTATCACTAGAACTAAACCATTTGTTTTACATTTTCCTTGGGACAAAGAATCACTAATATGAGTCTCACTGAAAAGTTACAAAGTGAATCTACGCTGCTTGGTCTTTAAGATAAAACTTTAATAAATTACACTTAAGCAGAAATTCTTCCTTGATAAATGCAAAAATACTGTAAATTATAAGGGAGGAAAGAACACTTGAAAAGGGGAGAGGAAAATTACCCATCAGAAACAAACCAAGCGTAAAATGCTGAATGGTTGCATTCTTCCATCCACACAGAAAATGAAGACATAATTGCAGTGTAGTTGGACATAGAGATGTGAGCTCTAGTCTAGATACGATGGGTAACATCAGCAGTAAAAATACGATGCCACTCTCTTCAGCATCAGTTACACCCCCACTCTCCGAAAACGCCCACACTTGCAGAGCCAGAATGGTGTTTCAGTATCCGTACCAGCCAGACTAAAGTTCGCTTGGGGACACGCTTCACACACACGCTTCACACACGTGCTGTGTCCCGGCTGGCCCCAGCCCACCGCCTCTGCAGCACCGCCACGCTCCGAGCCGCAGCAAAAAAACCCACCAAAAAAATCAAAAAAAAAAAAAAAAGAGGTAAAAATTAACCAGTTTGTCACTGTCCTCTCCTGCTCCTCTGACGCTGCTGATAACAGGCAGGACTAAAGGGAAGGACACTAAAACATCTTCCTGCTTTTCAGGAAAACAGTGAGGGGGAGGAGGGAAGCTGTTCACGGGGGAGGTGAATACGTAACTCACCGTAGAGCTGCAGCCAGAAGGCGGTAGGAGGGAAGATGGATATTGGTAAAGGGAAAAAAGAAGAAAGGACTGACTTGATGTGACTTGCTAAATTAATTTTATAGCTATTTATAAATAATTTATTTGGTATACTTGTATTTTTTTCAACTAGATTTATGTCCCCTGTGGCTTGACTGGGCGTTTCTGTTCCCCGGAGAGACCTGGGTCCGCCTGCTGCGGCTGGCAGGGCATGCCAGAGCCACGCTGCCCTGCCCTGGGGGACACGAGGCCAATGGCGCTACAGAGAGAGCCCCCTGCCCGGGCACACACCCTGGCACAGACACTGCCACAGCCTCTGCTCCTAGCATAGCTGGTCTACCGAACTGAGTAATGACTTCATACAAAACAGTAAAGCAAGTGCAGTCATCTTACACAAGCCCTCTCTAAGCACCAGTCATGGTACCAAAGAGGCAGGGGCACACCACTGCTGCTGTCCCTGACTGCAGCTCTGAACCAACCTGTCCACTAACCATCCCCTCTGGGCAGAGGCCGGCGCTGCCAGCAGGTCTCTGGGATGGAGCACAGACACCTCACCTCTGAATTCCAAATGGGCTGAGGTGAGAGATTGCACCTGAGGGGCTCTGTCAGTCCAGCCAGCATGGCCAGCCATCCCTGGCACCCATCCAAACAGGAGATTCACCTTGAGCTGTCTCAGGGCATAAGGCACCACAGCTCAAATTACTTCTTTAGGTGCTTTCTGAAGTCAGAGGACAGTTGCAAATAGCTTCTCCCACCCTCACCATGGTTATAGGCAACTAGATTGGGCTTAAAGGTCCAGTTTTAAACACCTGGAGCTCACAGAGGTGAATTTTCAATCAGGTATGGGAGCAGTTTTATTGTTCAGAAATTACCCTGGCCTGTCACACACACAAGCAGACCAGCAGGCTATATGGACTGCACGGAGAATTTTAGGCACCTCGAATCCACTACCTGGGATTCAGATGCTCTAGAACTTGCTCTTGTAGTCTAAGACATAAAAATGGCTTTATCGGCCATGTAAACAATTTCACCAAGTTTGAAAATTATGCAATATTAAGGTTTCCCTTCTAGAGAATAACTCCTATGAGGAATAATCATCGAGGTCTGCAGTTTTCTTCTCTTGAGAGAACACCCAATTCTCCTCTTGATCAGCTTGTACTTCTCTTTCATCCTCAGTATGTGGAGGACTTTCATTTAAAGCTAGTTCATGAACTTGTTAGGCTCCACAGACATCCCTCACTTCAGCTGCAATCATGAGATAAGCACAAAAATAAGCGCACTTCAAAAGTCTTATCTTCTTCATTTGTACACACTGACAACGATATATCTGTGTAAGAATAAATCCCTTGTTCCAAGGACGTGCATTAAAATTCAGTTCTCAAAGGGGACACAGCAGAGGATTTAGTATGCAAGGATATATGTTCTTTAAAGGCTATATGTCAAACTGCAAGATTAAAAATAGACTTGTCAAAATTGAGTCTGACAAATCACTGTAACATCCGTATGTTCCAATGGACATAATATTCTTCATTATGTAGTCACATAGCAATTTTTTTGGCAACCTGGAGACTTCTCCAGAGTCTAATTAGACTGCAAATGTGATTTTAAAAATGTAAATTAAATAATTATTTTTAAAATTAGTTTACTGCTTAAGCAAAGTGCTAGCTTATGAGTATTGGCTGGCAGTTTCTTCACATCTACAGGTCAGTAGTTTTTTGCATACATGTAAGTGAGAAAAACAGAGTCCATCCTCATGCATAATTTTGGCCTTTAGGTGGAATCTGTCAGCAAAAAGCGGATGACAGCAAGAACAAGATCCAAACAGACAGGTCACAGAACACCGATAATGCAATTTTATCACCTGAAACCCAAACTAGACACAAAACTGCCAATGTGTGTTTCACCAAATCCTATGAGAAATAGTTCAAAGTTATTAATCTGTGATTCTACAGAAAATGAACCAGCTATTAAAAATATTTTAAACCTTGCAAATCGGGGGGGTTTAATTTTTTTTAATATACTTTTCATTCCCTAATTCTTTCTTATCCTAACAAAAAAATCATCTCGGGGCAAAAGGTCTTAGTCTACAAAGGACCAACAGCCTCAAAAGCATAGAAAGAAAATAGGCAGGGGAGAGAAACAACCTTATAGAATCAAATTCACAAAGCTAATCATGACAAATAAAAGGGGAGGAGGGAGATCAGAGAGGTTAAAGAGGATTTATTTTGTTTACTTTTGTCCCTCTACCCTTTCCCCACCTGCAGCTTCCCAAAAAACGTTCAAAGTCCGTATCTTCCCTGTGGGTCTTCTGAAGATCAATCTCCAAAAGGGAGGTTTCAGGAAGCTCATCTGTGAAAGGGATCTTTGCCGCTCAAATTCCGTAAGTTCACCATTTGAACAATGTACTATTCACATTTTTAAAGGCAATATACAAAGGCAACATAAACAATAAACTCTCCTAGTTCATTGCTTCATCCTATGAGACCAAGTATCTGACTTTCACTTTGCTGTTCTGCATGCTGCTCTTGTCGGTATCATTAACCTATTTAGTCAGCCTGATGCACCTCATCATTCTATAACACATGGTGGCAATTTTGCACTTCACTCAAAGGGCTGCTGCTGCTGTCTTCTTGTACATCGAGGCAGTGTCCCCACATGAGGAGAGGCCTAGAGACCTCTTCCTGTTCTGGCCATGGGCAAAAAATTCCAGGTGCCCCAAAGGCCATGCGGATTTCAACGGTTGCACAACAAAGTCATTGGTTACACAAAGCCAGCCACTGGAGATGCTTACAGATGCCTACAGCTATGCTACACTGACTTTACACCTGCTGCTCTTTTTATCTCACTCACAAAGGGCTGGCTCTGGGAGAGGGCAATGAAAGAATGGCAGGTTCTCTCAGCTGCCCCCCCAGGCTTCCTGTGAGGAGCACGGACAGAAGGGTTGACTCCTCTCCAAGCTGCAATCTTTTCTTCCTATGTCCTAGGCTGGGAAATATTCCAACTCCTTCAGATGCCATTTACCACCTCTCAGTCTACAAATTATTAAAAAGTAATTTGGAAAATCATACTACTCTGGAAACATGGGAGTCCTTTCCCCTTGGAGAATACGGGTAAGATCCACACACAGAGTCATTCCCATTCACTACATCGCATAAGGTGGAAAGGAAAGAGAAAGACTGATCAGTCTATGGCTTCCACTTGAAGAATCCATAAGGGGGTCTTTCATTATGTGTGCAGACAATGACAAGAAGATTGAAGGGAATAATCTAGTTCTTAGTTCCCTCTCAGTTCTTAGTGTGCTGCTTTTTAAGGAAAAAAAAAAAAAAAGAAAAAGAAGACCACTATTTACCAGTAGTATAGTAAAATGGAGGGGAAAAAGAGTGCTTATGCTTTTTCTAATTAAAAGCATTGTAGAAATAAATTTTCCCCAAGAAAGAATATTCTGTAAACAACTAATTGTGTGGTCTCTCCAAACTTTCTCTGAAAAAAAAAATGGAACCAGGCCTATCAGATACAAAATGCAGCAGTAAATGGACTTTGGATCTGATTTGGTGGTTCCTGAATTGTTGTATTCCCTATCCAAGTGATTAATTTTTTTCATAAAGGTTTGCGATAATGCTGACATTCAGAGGTTACCCAGTACAGATGATATTGACATATTTGTTGACATTTGCTATTCACCAAAGTTCCCCTAAACTTCAGCAATCATCACGGAGGTATCTGTTATATGGAATGTAATTCTAGGTCCTGAATATAATGAACTTTCTCTGCACAAAACACCTAGTTCAGGAAAGAAAATTCTTTCACTGAAAACCACATTAAAATATATGCTGCAAAGAAGCATGCTATCAATTAATCACATATTTTATTTTTATTTTAGTATGTCAGAATTTGAAAAAGTGAGAAATTTCTGATTCAGCCTGCTTTGGTTCTCCATCTCTAACACTGTACTGACATCAGGAAAATTTAACAATTAACCTAAGGAAAGTAGAAACAGAAGCTTGAAAAGCAATGAAATTTGATTTCAAAAATTTTCTCAGTACTACAGAAAAGATGGTAGTGGTGATACAGATAGAGGTACTTATTAAAATCCATCAGATAATTGGTTAAACTGCATGTAACACTTGTGAGGAACAGGACGAAGACAGAAGTAGCACAGGAGATGTGGCAAAGGCAGTTTTCCTGGGCATGATCGCCCTTTCCTCCCCCTCTAACCTCTTTTCATAGTAAAACAGCCTCAGGGAAAAGAAGATGAATTGATTTATATCAGAAACTTTATCTCAGTTCTGTCAAACTCATGCATTAAATAATGGTGTATCAAAGCCTACCAGGACTTAAAAGCCATGATGCCAGCTATAATAAACTTCTATCTTCTGTTCTTGCAATTTTGGTCCTTCTGAGCTCATGATTTTATGCTTTCTGTAGTCAACAAGACTGGGCTCTTCCACTTAAACAACACTATGACTTCTATTCATTCACATGAATACCATGGCTCATAACAAAGCACCAAACAGTTTAATTTAGACTCATGAGAGAAATACAGGAAAAGGACTTCAAACTACCTGAGATTGTCCAGTACCTACATAAAAAAAATCCACTGATTTTTTTTTGGTTGTAACATGCAAGTGATGTTGAAGGCTGTTACTGCAAGCTATGATAGCCCCCTGCTGCACCCCCTGACCCATGCCCCTGCCCCAGAGATGCTGATGTGAAATTGGTTCAAACATAAGGTGATGCAGTGAAAAATGGTAGGAATGTCAGTACACAGAGCATTTTACTGTGGCACAAACCAACTACAAATATGTTAAACGTCTGTATGTTTTCATTTACAGGTTGGGATGAACAGGTTGAGAGTGGTCCCTACCAAGAAAGACTTGCAGGTGCTGGTGGATGAGAGGCTGGACATGAGCCAGTAGTGTAAGCTTGCAGCCTAGAAAGCCAATTGTGTCCTGGGCTGCATCAAAAACAGTAGGGCCAGAAGACCAAGGGAGGTGATTCTGCCCCTCTCCTATGCTCTTGTGAGACCCCACCTGCAGTGCTGCCTCCAGCTCTGTGGTCCCCAGCACAGGAAGGACATCGACCTGTTGGAGTGAGTCCAGAGGAGGGACACCAAGATGATTAGAGGGATGGAACATCTCTCTTACGAGGAAAGGCTGAGATAATTTGGATTGTTCAGCCTGGAGAAGAGAAAGCTTTGGGGTGATGTAATTGCAGTCTCCAGTACCTAAAGGGAGCCTACAAGAAAGATGGTGGGAGAGACTATTTACATGGGCATGTAGTGACAGGACAAGGGGGAATGACTTCAAGCTGAAAGAGTAGGTTTAGATTAGACATTAGAAAGATATCTTCTACTGTGTGAGAGTGGTGAGACACTGGCACAGGTTGCCCAGAGAAGTGGATGCCCCACCCCTGGAAGTGTCTAAGTCCAGGCTGGGTGGAGCTCTGAGCAACCTGGTCTAGTGAAAGGTGAACTAGATGATCTTTAAGGTACCTTCCAACCCAGGCTATTCTATGATTCTATGATTTATTTACAACTGTCACTTGTTGACATTTTTATAGTCATAAAACCTAACACACTAAAAAATCCTCCAGTGTCTATTTCCTCTATAGTTTTGTTTTGTAATATATAGCATAACCTTAAAAAGGGGTCTGATATACTTGAAATATCTAATTTTCACATCATGAAAACACATGCCTTGGTAGGCACACAGCTTCAGAGAAGGGAGAGTGATGGGAAAGTGAAAGGAGAGAATTTAAGGGGAGTGGTGGGAAAGGGACCTGCAGTGGCTGGCATGGATTTTCACTGGGAATGGCATGACACAAAACCACTCCTTGAACTACCCTAGATCAAATTGGGGAATGCTTTACTAAAGCATGTTATTCCACCTTTTGACAACTACATCTTAAACAAATTAGCAGGTTACAAGTAGAGTCACTACAAGTAATCCATGGAGTAATCAATAAACAGTCTGATCCAAACCTAACTGAAATCCATCAAAAGACTACTACCATCTTCAGCAGGCTTTAGATCAGACTCATTTTGGTAGAGAATGAACATTGCTCTATAGTTCCTAAGAAAACTAAGCACAGGTGAAAAAAGCAACACCTTTTCTGTCACTTTTAAAACATCTTTGTCAAAACTTTTCCCTTAAAAAAGCCTTAAACAAGAAGGCACTTCTTTCCAGAAAGCAAAATGTATTTCTAGAAGCAGGCAGTATGTATTTTAGTATTTATCATTATGGACATGTTATTTATAGGTTAAACATACAAAATATTTACTCTGTTCAGAGCTGTCCCTAAGCAACAAAATAAAGTAGGCATTAATCTTGGTGCTGGCAAATAAAGAAAAATCTATGTCTGGTAAGCAAAAAATAATTACTTTACATAGCTGCAGAATTGCTTATTTGCGGTTGAGTGTTTAATGCAGAGGAGTTTTAAAAGATCTGGCACTGGCAGGATAGGGTGAAATAGCACTATCACTGTATCATGTTTAATAAATGTAAAATGCTGTGGTTTATTGGTCTATTTACAATAATAACAGTATTGTTATACATCTATAATAAAAAACTTATTTTTGACCAAAGAGTCAATGATGTTTGTCTTTATAAATCTGGCTAGCCATAAAGGTCCATGCTTACAATAGTATTACCTTCTTTGAAATAACAAAATAGTCCATTGGTGGTGCACCCAAGTACCTACTGAGAAATTTATGCTACCCTGCCTCATGCATCAGATATCTCAAGGAAGAACCTTGACAGGAGCATTTTTGTCCCCTCATTGTTAATGACATACATGCAAAAGCACTATAATTATTCTAAAGCAGCAACTGAAGGAAAAACTCTTATGGAGATATTGGTAATCTGTTATGAATAGAGACAACAAACAATTCAAAATCCAAATATTCTTTACTAGAGACAATTTAACTGTTCAAAAGCATCTACCAAACACTTATACAAGCACATATTGGAATAGTTTCTTAAATTTACTATTTACTCAATAGACTATGATTTCTGTGGAACATATGAAGTGTAAGATATGAATATAATTTAAAAGTGTACAGTAAAGTAGCTATTTAAAGAAGCTACTGCACACTGCCCTTTGGTAAAATGTCATCTTTCTAATCAAGGCATTAGGAGTAATAAATCCCTACTGCAAATAAACTGTTGCTTGAATCAAAAACTAAGTTTTAGATCAGTAAATCCTATCAGATTAAGGCAGTTAAGCCATAATCTTCACCACAGTACAACCAAACCAAATTATTACTTCTTATTACTGTTTCTGACATTCAAGGCAAAACAGAACTTCAGAGCAGAAAAAAAATAAATACTAGTACTAAAAAGTTAAGGAAATGCATTGTAAACTGTGTATGTTCAGCACTGTGTACCAGAACAGCAACTCCTTGTCATGCTGTGTTTGAATTCCGCTCAAAAATCATTTAAATAGCTCCAGTGAAATAACACATACCTAAAAAAGCCTCCAAACCCAAAAACAACCAAACAAAAAATCCCCAACCCAACGAAAATCCAACCAAAACATCAATCAAATAGAAGAGAAAAGGTTAAAAAGAAAAAAAGAGTCATGTCCTGCATAGCATCACATCTGGTGAGGCTGCAAGGAGGGAGAAGACATCCAGCTGTGAGCAAGCCTTTGAATTACACCATGTAACAATAAGTGCAGGTAGACAGAACATGGGCATGGGTGACAAGTGAGCAAGAGCTCAGGAGCAAAAATTTACTACTGTAAGAGAGGGCTACTCACTTTGCCACCTTCCTGGAAAAGTCACATCTTCGTAGAAAGGGCTGATTATCCCACAGGGAGTTAGTACAGCTTTTTGAGCTGCTCATAGTCTAGATTCAGGTTTGAAATGGGGCAGTCCTAATATCCTGATGCACTCACAGATCCTAACATCAATATACAACTTACATCTGACTTCATTAAAACACAAACTTCCCCACTAAGCATTGCTGGCAGATGTTTTGTGAAGGCCTTATCTTATACTTGAGCTGCAGCACATCTTTCCAAACAGATACAAGATTATAATTTAAAGACTTGAAATGATGGAGAAAGACCACAACTTGCTGTCTCTCACGTCTCTGTGTTACTAGCTGTAGTTTCTTAGGACTGAACTGTACTTTTCTACCAAGCTGGAGAGGTACTTACTACCCTAGTTTGTCCTTGTTCACCTAAACCTGTCTGGATCTATCCTGCAGTAACCTAACTAGGCTGAACTTTTCATGTCTCTCATAAAAGGGGAAACTTGGGGCTAACTTTTGCTGCTCTTCCCAAACTACGTCCAATTACCAGCACACTTTCAGGAATGAACAGCACTGCAGCCCATCTACGGTTATATGGAAAATTTATATTGCCTCCCTACTCCCACTTGATATTCTTATCCTTTTTATATCCATTTTATATTCATTCTATTAGCTACAATGTACTATTCTGAAAGGTCAGATTCGATGAATTATTTAATGCAATGGCAAGCTGAGGCACAAAATGCTGCATCTTAACAGTCTCTGATAGTTTCACCCTAGGCTGGGCTTCAGTTATGCAAGTCAAGGGAATCTACACAGGAACGCTCACGATATTGGCTTTAATCCGCTTGCTCTGAGCAACAGGCACATCTACCCTGCGCTTCACCTTGGCCAGGCTTCTTCTGAAGCAAAGCTTTTACTGCCAGAGGCCATATTCAACACTGCACTGGGAAATATCAACTGCCTTGTAATGCTAGCACATGACTTCCAAAGCTCCTTTCCCTAGATTTCTGAACTTCTAGAATTTGGTCAGCTATTGCCACACGACAGTGATGCCACCAGGTAGAGGCAGGAAGGTCACAAAAATGATCAGAGGGACAGAGCCCCTGTCCCATGACGACAGAATGAGAGAGTGGAGACTGTTGAGGCTGGAGAAGAGAAAGCTCTGGAGAGACCCTATAGCACCTTCCAGTTCTTTAAGGAGGCCTGTGAGAAAGATGGGGACAAACTTTTTAGTGGGGCCTGCTGCAACAGGACAAGAGGTAATGGTTTGAAACTAAAACAAGATATGTTTAGAATACAAGGAAGAAATTCTTTACAGTGAGGGTGGTGAAGCACTGGCACAGGTTGCCCCAAGAAGCCGTGGATGCCCCACCCCTGGCAATGTTCAAGGTCAAGTTGAAAGGGGCTCTAAGCAACCAGATCTAGTGAAAGGTGCCCCCACCCATTGCAGGGAGGTTGGAACTAGATGATCTTTAATGCCCTTTCCAACACAAACTGTTCTATGATAAAATATTGACATGCTTATTTTGTCATCCTGAAGTACCAGCTTTGTGGTGGATCACTCTGACCTCCAGCCCTGCCTTCCTGAACTTCTCAGCATCTCACAGGAAATGTAGTTACTGCTGTTGCTGCCTGACTTAAAAAAGCCTCATAACACCCATAGACTCTCCTGTAGATGAAAAATCTCCAAAGGGATTAAATTAAGTGTATTAGGTACCTTTGGCAAAATGTATGCAGCATATACATATCTCCATAGCTAACCTGTATATTCTGTAACACCAATATTCTAACAAAACCTCCATAAAACTAGTAATACTCATAAAATGATAAAGGTTACAAAAAATCCCCTATGTCCACATCTTTCTCTATTTTAATGTGTATTTTCCTAGTAAAACCAAAATGAAACATGAGGTTTTACTACTGGAAAGAATCACAATGACACGACAGAATTTGCACTTCTTACTTATCACTTTTAGGTAGAGATAAAAGAAATGTTTCAAAGAAACATTTTAACACTGTCTAACAACTCTACTGGTAGCAGATTGGCTGTACAAACCACATATAATGTCATGATAAGACTTTAGGTTAAATGAGCTGCAGAATCTCAGATTCTCGTTTCTAAGGAATGCACACATTCCAAGTTTATTATAATAGAGCTTTATGAATCATATTCCTCTCTCTCTCTCTCTCTGCACATACATACAAATGTGCAAATTCATACAGACAAATGTAGAAGACATACTCCATGCTTATGCCATGTCATTTGTCCAATAAACAGCCCTAAAACTTACATTAGCACATTATATCCTTAGTCCATGTACCTCAGAGCATAAATTATGCAATCTCCTCTTTCTCTAACAAAACATGGTTGCCAAATTGTGTGCTGAATTTTCTTTCCCTCTCATAGATCAACATGTAGTAGAGTTCCTTCCTTAAACCCATGGCAGTCTGTATGAATTATTATGAACTCAAGAAGTCTGCTGGACACTGTAATGAAACTAGTGTGGAAATTGTTTCAATACTTTTTAAGGAGAAAAGGAAGGTATCTTTACTAACACAGTTGTTCTAATATTTAATTAAAGTCTTTGAACACAAATAGAATTTCAGATAAAATGCAGAACAAAAGGGTATTTCTGGTCACTAAAGTATAAGTTTCATGTAAAATTTAGAAGTAAGGAGAATGACACAAGATAAAGAATTAAAAAGAAATTTGATTGCAAACTCAATTACAGAATTGTTTTAATTTTTTGCTGTCTTCCAATATGGAAAGTGTTTGTTATTACTCTTGATAAACTCTTTGGCAGATGATATTTTCCTTTTAAGTCTCAGGCACACTGTAATGACACATAGAAACTAATGACTAAACCTCATGACTCCTATGGTTTTTAAAAAATACAGATGACCTCAAGCATTTTAAACTGCTAGAGCAATTTTGTTCTCCAGAACTTCCTTTTTCACATACTGCTTCCTGAGTAATAGACCTGCTGACAAGCTGAAGGGATCAACATAAAATGGGTAAGTTGTATCATATAAGACGACAAGACCTTTGCCTCTCCTGGAGTCTTGTTTGATTCATAAGCTGAACAAATTTGGTTTTAACTAAACCTCCAAGCAAGCTGAATTACTTTATTTAACAATATAGACAGTGGACTGCAGGGATTTTACCTTCTGCAGTAAGTAAAATATATGAAGCTTTAGTCTGTGTGAGGAGGAATAAGAGCTAAAAGAACAATTAACATTTCAGCACATAATATATAAGAAATATGCCTTTGGGGAAACACAGGCTGATGGCAGTCTGGATTTATCTCTGCAGTCTCTCTTTTGGTATTTGCAGACTCTGTTTTGATATTCTTGCTTCTTGGTTTCTCAGAACCAGCTTCTCTTGGTGTCTCAAACAAAGCCAAAATAAGACTAAGATCAACATCATTTGGAAGTCACCCGCTGTGAAATACACTTGATTTTGCCTTTCCTCTATTCCTGTTGCTGCTTTCAGGCCTGTGAAGACTTGGATGGTACAAGTCAAGCAAAAAGTCAAACCAACGCTAGTATCTATGGGAAAAAGCCTAAAAAAAGGTTAAAGTTGAAGGTAAAATGCTTTTATTATACTATTTTTCATATGTTGCCTGTAACAAATTACAGATGACCAATTATCACATCAGAAATCAGGACAAAACTGATTAACAAATCTCAGAGAAATCTATCGCATTAAGCTGCCTTTTGAAGCACTCAATATATTTAAAGGTGAATTTGTTTTTAGCCATTTTTATTTTCTATTAGTTTTTGTCTCAGATTCTTTGTTTAACGAAAAACTGTTTTCCTCCTTCGACGTTCTGTGACCCAGAAGCATCCCAATCAGTGGTAATATTTAACTGAAGAATTTTACTTTGGGGACTAATGAGTCAGATTATGTAAAACTGTTCTTCCCTTTTAACTAACCTTCTGATTGGGCATATCAGATAAAGTTAGATGCAGATACTCAATCTCTTGGCAATTTTGGGAGTCCTTGTTAGCTGCAGTACTGCTAAATTAAGAATATGATCTAATTCTGGGTTCTAAGTTTTCTAGTCCATCAACCGAGAAGTCCCTGTAACATTTCTATTCTAATTACATTAAACTATGAACTGCTAAGAGAGACTATGAATCTACTTACTGAAGGGAAGCAGGAAAGAGCAAGAACTTGCTAATGACAGTCTTAAGACTTTTGATCTTATTTCTCAGTAGTTTTGAAAAAGCTTCCAAAAAAAAAAAAAAAATTAAAGTCAACTGCACCAAGAACCAGATCCAATTATTTTACAACACAATTAAGTCCAGTCATCTCTCAATCAATAAGAAGTTGGGTTTAAGAGAGTTTTATCAGACTAATATTCACAGAATCACAGAATATCCTGAGTTAGAAGAGACTCACAAGAACCATTGAGTTCAACTCCTGGCTCTGCCCAGGACAGCCCCAAGAGTCACACCATGTGTCCGAGAGCATCGTCCAAAAGGTTATTGAACTCTGTCAGGCTTAGTGCTGTGACCACTTACCTGAGGAGCCTGTTCCAGTGCTCAGCCACCCTCTGGGTGAAAAACTTATTCCTAATATCTAAGCTAAACCTCCCCTGACACAACTTCCTGCCATGCCTAACCTCAAGTACTGTGTGCACAATATAAAAAGGATATGAAGCTATTATAGAGCATCCAAAGGAGGGCCAAAGGATGGTGAAGGGTCTGGAGAGAAGCCTTAAGAGGAGCAACTGAGGACACTTGGTTTGTTCAGCCTAGAGAAGAGGAGACTGAGGAGAGAACTCATTGTGGTCTTCAAAATACCCACGAGGGGAAGAGGAGGGGCAGACACTGATCTCTTCACTCTAATGACCAGTGACAGGACTCAAGGAAATGGCATGAAGCTGAGTCGGGGGAGGTTTAGATTGAATATCAGCAAAAGGTTTTTCATCCAAAGGGTGGTTGAGCACTGGAATTGCTTCCCCAGGAAAGTGGTCACAGCACCAAGCCTGTTGAGTTCAAGAGGCATTTGGACAATGCTCTCAGGCACATCGTGTGATTCTTGGACTGTCCTGTGCAGGGCCAGGAGTTGGACTTGATGATCCTGATGGGTCCCTTCCAAAGCAAGATATTCTATGACTCTACGACCTTTTTTAGTCAGCGATCTTAGTTTCTGTACATGAAGTTAACATGCAGGTGTTTTAGGAATCTTCTGGACCTATTTATTCCAAGTGTGTTGTGTTCCCAGTTAACATGTGGCAAGCAGAAGGTCACAGATCTCATACCACCAGGTTTCACTTATGCCAGTGATGTCATAACTCTGGGACTGGGCCAAAGTTTTGAGTTCTTCTTGTTTGTTCCTCATGCTGCACTGTATTGGTATAGAAACTTTCCAAGTGTGCTTCATTGTAGCCAACAACTTAGGGGGCAGATTGAGAGATATGTCTAGTTCTCAGTTCCTCACCTTTTGGCATGCCATCTCTTTGCTTATGATTGGCAAGCTTGTTTTTGTCCCATTCCCATGTCCAATCTAGTTTAAGTATTCAAGTTAGGTACTTTCTCATTTCTACTATTTTTTTATGATTTTCCAGCTCCTTAGACAAACTACAGGTTACAGGTTTCAGGCACTGTCACCCCCACATATCTTTGGCTGACTGAAAGGCAACAACATTGCTATCAGGGCAGGAATATGAAATGGAAGTGGAGAGATAAGTCACTGGAACTGAACCTTAATGTTATGAGGGACAGCCACCTTGTGGACACACACAGCTTCAGGAGGCACCATTCTTCATTCTATTTTACTTTATAGACTAAATGTCATCTGGGAAGTAAATGGAATGATGACATTAAAAACTAGCTCTGAGAATCAGAAAGCCAGAAAGACACAGCATCAGCACACCACAGAGCCAAAGACAGATCTTGTCATCTTCAGGAATTCCTGAGTCAGCTTTCCATTACACAATTCATTAAAATTATACTATTATAGCAATGGACCATGAACTACTAAGACCTCTGGGTGACATTTTGCTCTGAATAGGATTTTACTAATTTCTCAGTCACTCTCCTCATCTCATTCCCACCCCAGCGAGTACTGCTTCCACCTTGATAGGGGAAAGAACCTACCAACTAAAGATTACAGGTATTTCAAATTAATGAAACTATACAAGGCACTGCAAATTGGTCACAGTCCTTTCACTCTTCTCTCTCAACAGTTTAAATTATGTTTTATCTCCTGTGAGCACTGCTGCATGTAAAACTGCCACCCCCAAAACAGCATTCCTTAAAAACAAGCAATTAAAATCTTTCTGCCTTTCCCTTGTGCAAGGTACCTGTATCTGACAGAAACCTCCAAGAGTCAACTTACAAAACCATAAAATATTGTGTTTGCCTCTCAGCTCTTGACATCACCGTTGTTATCTTTCTATCAAAATACAGCATTTTGGTATAATTCATAGCAACTACAAGCCATTTTATTGATGCTGCCATCTACCTTTCAGTGTTTTAAAGAACTACTTTTCTGTCATCCTGAAGCTATTTAGGCAGCAGATAAAAAAACAATTAATTTCTATGACTCAGATGTCCAGCACTGACTCAGGATAAAAGGGAATGCTGATGCCACCACTGTGAAAAGCCACACTGTGAGTGTTCCCAAAGCATCACAGGCATGGAACTATCATGTCTTCTCAAAAATGGCCGTGCTTTTCCATTACAATAGCTTCATTAGCTGATGTGTAAGTGCTGAATCAGCAACTGACTGGCTGGATAAGGGAATTGCAAATTTCCCAGTGAGGGCAGACACACACTTCTGGAAGGACAGAGTTGCTTTCTGAGTTCTGTCCATCCGGTGGAGAAGGCATCTCTGTTATTTTCATACTTCATAGTCATTCCATGCTTGCAGCCTCAGATGCATGCCACAATCCTCTCCTGTCAGCCTATACTGTTTTTGCATTCCCTGAAACTGCTGCGCACAGACTGATGCTTCCTAATCAAGTTCCTGAAGCTGTTCCTGTCTTATCTTTCTTTCAGGTTTCTGCTTTCTGCTGATTAAATTTCATAGTGCATACACTTGTATAAGTGTACCTGTCTTGTTGTAATGTCTTCAAAGCATCCACAGAACATTCAAGTACAAACAACACAACGTAAGGGGCTAGCTTGTCCAACATCATCTTTTATGATTTGGACATGTCATTCCAAAAGAGACATATAATGCAGTTGGGAAAGAGAAACCATGAGATTTCGGTAGTTTGACATGTTCTCTCTAACCCTCCCGACTCTGAACACAAGACATGAGATTTTTAAGTACCTCCTGGTACTTATTCTAACAGTAAGTAATCCTTTAATGCACAGGGCTTGCATAAACAGCACAAAGAAGGATAAACATCTATTGCTGAGCATGCAGTAATGAGCAAATCTATCACATGGAAAGGTTAATTCATAATAAACTCAAAGCTGGGTGTTCATTTGTATGACTTTACATGGAAACAATCACTTTGAAACATTCACAGCAGTGCATCCGGCTTTAAAGTAAATCTTCCATTCAGACAAGCCAAAGCTTTTGTTTAGTTGGATGAGAAGCAATAAGCCAGCTTGTTGGAACAAGCTAATGAGAGCAACATTTGCTGGTTCGCATCTGAAGAAGGCATTCAGTAGAGTTACTTGTGTTTTGGGCACAGCTGTTCCATATCTCCATTCATACCCTTGCATTCAGTTACCATAAAGCAACTTGTTAGGGAACAGCTGACCTGAAATTCATCATGGCTGACTCTTTTTTCTAGAGGACAACAGAGTGAGATGATGACACATTTCAACCAGATGACACATCAAGCCTTGGAATTTCAAAAAGGCCCTAAACTTGCTAACACTGGGGGACATTCACCATGGTTACCATGAAAAGAAATTTAAGTTTAGGCAATAAATTCAGTGCTCAGTATTCTAAATGTTTCAATTATTGAGGCCAAACCTTTCTAAACCATATCAGTCAACTTTCTGCTAAGAATAAGCAAGGACATGAGACTGCATGCTTTCACAGATACAATGGATTTAAAAGAGAACAATGTCCATAGTTGGTATTGATTTTAACAATAACAAGTAATATCACTATAACTCAGCTTAACTCCTACAGGCCTTTCAAAAAGTGGGCAAGCATTTCTGAAACCATATTGCAGATTAATAGTTTAAATCTGGAGAGATTTGAATTAGCTCTCAATATATTAGCTCAAGAACAAGAAGCACCTCATCATGAAAGCCAAGAAAAAAGGTAAAGGAGACAATACTAATCTGTGCTTTCACAGATTCAGAGCTAATTTAAAGTGTGGTTCAGTTATCTCTGTATTATGTTGCAGAAACATCTCAAAAGGTAGAAGATACACATCTAGCAACACCCCTCATGACAGACAGGAACTGAGTACTCATATCCTGACTCCGAGCTCCACGCACCAGCTTGCTGATCAGAGGCAGCTAATTAAATGCCCTGGCAGGAAGCTTATCTCCACTGATGCCACTGTAAAACTCCTACAGATCATTTGGTCCAACATTTTGTCCCTGTGTTCACCATTTTGTGTTTAAAACCCACAACAGTACCAATTCATCAATCAGGGCCTGAAACAAAGTGCGTACAGCCGCTGGATTTATATACTGAACTGGGAACATAATGGAGTGCATTCAGATTAAAAGGTCTGCATGACTGGTTTTTCAGAAAAAACAGTTTCAAGATACTTGGTTGCTAAGCAGTATCATAGCTAACAGCTTAATATACTTGAATTTTTCTCTATGATGTTGATGAAGAACGAATATCTTTAATACTAACTCCATAAAAATTACTTGATTCGCTATACGAAACAGTCTAAGCCTAGAGCCAGAAATTACATTTGAAAAGTGGTATTTTCAGCTGCTGTGAGACAACAATGATGACAGGCACTGTCATGGAGCTCCCTTTTACACTTGTGTTTAGCTATGAGGATGCAGAATACGAAAACTGCGCCCCTGACACACCCAGAGTCAAAAGGCAGCGACAGAATCCTCATCCATCTCATGACAATGCTGAGGGGGGTCAGCATTGATTAGTACATGTCAGCACTTAAAATGAAACATGCAGCCTAAAATCCTGGAGGGTTCCTTCTCTTCAGTCTTATGGCAATACAAAATTAAAACACAAATTCTACTCCAAAATTGAAATAATCCTCTAGATCCTCTTGATGAAAACTTGCTGTGACATTAACTTCCCAAAGCAAGAGTTATTTCAGAAAGATTTTTGAGTCATTTCTCTTAAGCAGAAAATAGAACCAATAAGAAAGAAAAGCCCTTAACAAATTTCACCTTTCTCAGTTCTCACACTGCAATTAAAGTCTTTCAGTGGAATTCCACAGGACGTCAAATACTAATTTACTGCTGTAACTGTTTCAAGAAATGGACTAATCTAGCCTAATTTAGTAACCTAGAAGTCAGGTTTCTACTCTAAAATACTTTTCTGTTCTCCTTCTTTAGTCAATGCAAAAGCAAAGCTTTCTGCAACAGGGTAGTTTTTTTCCAAAACAAGTATCTCAGATGGATCACCCTCTTCAGGTGCCCATTTCTTGTCATAAGTTGTCTGAATAACTACTTAATTAAAGTGTGAACAAAATACCACTACCATGCAAGTAGAGACTCACACTTTGTTTTATGGAGTAAGGAGTACGTAAAATTACAGTGAATTACCTTAGTAAAACAACAGTTTGCACATATTGGGATCCTTGTAGACTAATGCATACTCTGTACATTCTGAGATAACAAGTCAATCATGTTATAAAAATTGCCTACAAACATCTAATAAGGCAAATTATTTGTTAGATATATTGATTTGTTTTAAAAAAAAAAGTTGGTTAAACTGATGCTTAAAAAGATGCAAATGTAACATTAACCAATGATAATGAAATACATCCACCTCTGAGCAACCAATGAATTGATACCATACATTAATATACCTTCCAATACATGTTTTACATTGTTGCTCACCTTCAAATAAGGAAAAAATTGCTCCATTGTGCAATGACTAATGTTATCTCAAAGTACTTATTGTTACATATGTGTGAAGAGCTTTTAACTCACAGTATCTGTATCAGCAGTAAAACAGAACCAAGTTAAGTAGCTCCTCATACAATTTTGAACTGGCTGCACTTCAAATATGTCTTCTTTCTTAAGTATTCTTTTTGCTTGCCCCTTGTCTGGATTTTAATCTTATACTTAGAAAACTGAGCTTGTTTCTTCCCCTTTTCTAAACTTTTATAACTTTCTGGCATAAATGGAACACATCTTTACCACAGCCATAAGTGATATTCATAAAACTGTCCTCTCGTGGTAAGGGAAACCATAAACATGACTTTTGAGATTGTACTTGAAAAAAAAAAAGCTCAGGAGAACGTAATATGGTGCAAAAGCCATTGAGCATCACCCAGAAATAATGAGTCCAAATGGATTTTTGTCTGCAAACCATATTCTATTCATATTTCCGCAACCCTGGCTTTCAAAGGATGACTTCAACACTAATTAAATGTGGCCAGTAAAGCCGAGTCAAAAGAATTCAATGGATCAGAATGACCTAGAGGGAATATTTATAACAAATATCCCAAATAATCTCCAGACCTGAGGTGACCAAAGCTCAGTTGGCATTGACAGTGATCCAGCATGTGAAGGGTAACAAGAAGAGTCTTTATAACTACAACAGCAGTGAAAACCAAAGGAAATACAAACTTACTGCTAAATGGAGTGGGCAACCTGATGACGGACACTTAAGAGGCTGAGGTGCTCAATGCTTTCTTGGCTATGGTCTTTAGTGGCAAGGTCTGCCACCTGGTCCCTGAGGTAAGTGACAGAATTTAGGGAACAAAGTTAGACAAAGACTGAATTAGGGATTTCTTAGGTAAGATGGACCCTCACAAGTCCATGGGCCTAGAAGGGATAGACCTAAGGCTACTGAGAAAGTTGGCTCATGTCTTTTTGAAAGGCCACTGCTCAAGAATTGAAACATCTGCCCCATGTGGTTGTGAAATCTCCATATTTGGAGATATTAAAAACTTGATTTGGCAAGTGCTGAACAGCCACATTTAACTTTGACACTACCTCACTTGGAGCAAGTTAGACTGGATGACCTCCAACAGTCTCCTCTCAGTTCTTCTATGACTTTGTGATCATGTTGATTGCATAACCTATGCCCTTAAAACACGCTCATTGCTGACCCTGGACGTGCTACTGCGAGCAGGAAAATAAAGATTTCAAAACTTCTTCCATCCATATTCAAAAATCCACTCACACTGAAAAGTTGCAGATGTATTTAATCCATATGAAAACCTTCCATTATACAGACAAGATTTATTATTTCATGGACGTAAATGCTTCTGCTATGGTGTCAGGACTGTACACTCACAGTGTCTAATCATTCCAGGTGTCCCCACTGGCAGGAAAAGAAAGCTCTTCATTTCAAATACTGTAACATACAACTCCAATACATTTCACTCTGAGTCTCATCAAAAAATGACTGTCAAAACCCCAACAGCAGAGATTTTAAAAGCAGAGGTAGAATTACAGTGTAAGAAAAAAATCACCAACAGCTTTCCCTGGAATGCAACAACACTTAATTTGACACTACCTACCTAGTCAGTGTAATTAGGAAGGGTGACATTCTTACTGAGTTTCTCATTTGAAGGCAGACAGAGAATCAGCCACACAAATTCAGTTTCTCTCAGGTCTAATCAGTCTATTTTCTTTGCTGTTATTATTACATATTGCTGCTAGCAGAGAAGTGAGACAAGAGATCCTAATGGCCCCCTAAATATCAAAGAATCATGGAAAGAATGAAGAAGGCAATATAATCACTTTATGAATACAAAAAAAAAAAAAAAAAAAAAGAGACCCATTTTTGAGGCTTATGCTGGTGGCCAACACAGAGCACAGGACAGAAATTTATTAGGAACAGGACAGCTCCTGCAGTTCATGGGGTCTACTCATAACAACAAAAGAAGCTCTTAGCTAATTGTGTTTGTTATTTGACTGGCAGGTTAACCCTTTTTGAAAAAAATCTGAAAATATGTTTTGTCTAATCACACTAACACAGATAAAGGCATCAGCATTGCTGGTATTTTTATACCATTTCTGTATCTCCTTTGGAAATTTCCTTCACAGCTGAATCCCCAGCAAATGAGCACTCATTTGCTCAAACTGTCATTTGCAAGAGGAGTACAACTATCACAGTACCTCCCGCCCAAATTTCGGTAAGCACATGTGACTTTTCCAAATTACATGAGTAACACTGGAAACACTGACACGTACCAGTTCTGAGGAGAGGCATCTGCACCATTAAAACCTCAGTATCTCTCAGGAATCAACTAGACCCACCAATTCAGAGTTTACCACCAATACAAAGGAAAACACAGAAACAGAACTGAGGTACCGCAACCAGGCTACTGAAATTCAAATTATTAATTTTTATGTTTAATTGTTTTAATTACCATTTTTCTTTGAAATGCATTAACATTTCTTGTTACTCCAAATGCAAAGCTTATTATGTGAACTACATCTTTTTCTACATCCTTAGCACTTGACAGTCACTGTCCTTTCTTTCCTTCTACATATCATTACAAGTAGTGACATTTCTCCTTTCCTGCAATATCCAGTCACCTTTTTTCATCTAATTTTCTGTCCTCTACACAATCCTGTCTGCTTTTTTCACACAAACTCACCTACCTGCAATCCACTCAAACACACTTTGAGCTTTTCTACATATTTGCATGCACTCATTCACTTGCAAAAATCATCCCACTATTTTTTTTCCTCTTCATATTATAAGACAAACCTGACTTCACTCTCCTCATGTAAAAAAATGAACAATAACGCAACAGTGACTGGAGTTTTCTTACTCCAGGAATTATCTTTTAAAAAACCCATACCAAAAATAAATACCAGAAGAATAGTATTCCTCTTTTGATACCCAAGTATTTTGGAACTGTTGCAGGATTTTAACACACTTTTTCAGCTACCCAGATGAGGGCACTTCATTTCAATAATAAAATAATTCACCATTCTTCACTATGACTAAAGCAACATTATTTTCTCTTTTCTCAGCCATGAGAAGGCAAGACTTGCTGTACTAATGACTGCACAGGCAATAAGCCACTGGGTTCATAGTTTAAGTGACAGGACATCAACTACCTGACAAGGTCGATGACTCTCTCCCTTGGAGCAGTGCTGACAGGCTCATCATTAATCATTATGATCTGATCCCCTGGTATAAGCTTTCCTTCAGAGGGGCCGCCTGCAGAAGAATTAGAAAGAAAAGAAAAAAACAAAAAGGTACAGGTTAGCAGACTATTGTAAATGCACACAAACACTCTGTTGTTCACACACTACAAGTGCTTTTTTCATTCAACTAATGACATGTTTAATACTAACATTATTTCTAACATTATCAGCACTTCCTCACCAGGAAAATCTTGAAAGCTAGTGGCATAGCAGCTTCTACTGAAGCTCCCCAAGTTCAAAACCCATATACAACCACCTAAAATAAGAGCTTGAATCCTGGAGGGCCAAAAAAACCCATAAGGGGTGGACTAATATACAATTTTAGGTGTGATCAGCCATACTTTATTAATCCCTGATCAATGTTTGCCTGATATTTTGTAAGACCACCCTGAGCAAGATTCCATTTCCTGTAAATAAACAATCCTGTTTATCTACTGTTAGGATCAGGAAATCTTTTTCCATGGTGTCTACACCAATCTTCCTCGTTGCAGCACACTGTTTCCTGTCCCAGGCAAAGTAACACTAGAGAATATCTTATTCCTCTTTCCTATGAAACACCATTTACACACTTAAACATCATTCAAAGGATTCTCCTCTGAATTTTCTGTTCTGGGCAAAACAAATCTGTTTTCTTCAATTGAAGACAGTAAGTTTTTGTACCTTCAACCTCTGAGTCTCTTCTCCTCTGGATTCCTACCACTTGATAAACACAGGTATATCCAAAAGCGTTGCCACTTTCAGTTAGACATGGATATTTTGCATTTGTCTGAATAGAGAGCCATGTATGTCTATGTGTTTTGGATTCTGACATTGCTGAAATTCACAGCGAGTTTATACTTTATAAAATGCATATTATACTTCACTTCTCAGCATGATTACATGCCCAGAAGGTGGTGTGACATTCCAGTTCCTAATGAAAAGATATATCCTCTCTAATCTCTGTCTTTAAACTCTGCAATGATAATACATAAAAACCAGAGTAATATTACCGACAGGAAGGTAGTCTTAAAAGAAAACGTCTCAATATCAAAACCAATTCATTCAGCAATTGAGCTAATGCTGTTCCTTTGCTCTGAAAACTTAACTACACTTATATATCCAGCATAGATGGATACAAATCCATTAGGAGAATGTTGTCCTGAGCTCATATTTCCTCCTGTTCACTTGGAACAGAATATAATAAACACATTTTCCAAACTTTATCATAAAACTATATTAATAATGCCAAGTTGAGAGAAATAAACTGTATGGATCTCATTCAACTATTAGTTACACTGCTCACTTCATGTGAAAGCAATACAAATGTAATCAATGCACACACGTGGGTAAATGACATCAGAACGTCATAAGGTCGATTTTGGCTCTCCTCTGCTCTCTATGGGGGTTCTGGAGAACATATCGAACAAGAGCAAAGTCAAATCCCTGCCCTTGGCTTCATGGCAATTTTATATAACAAGTGAACTTTTAAGCACAGAAATCAGAAGCCTTCTAGTTGGGAGAATGATTAGTTCCAGGCCTGATCCCTCATAACTTTTTTGATTTATTTTGACCTGGCTTTTAAGCTCATAATTATACAGATGTATCAACTTAGGAAAAAAAAAAAAAAAAAAAAAAAGGCAGCAAAAACATCCAATTTTTCAAAAAAAAAACTGTTTTTACAAACCAAGTTCTCCTTGGGAAGCTGATGATAAAAACAATGAAAAATATGTAAGTTTTAATCTCACAACTCAACATACCTCTTTAAAGCATTGATTCAATGGTAATGAAGGTGACAACAAGCCAATATAAAGATAAAACAGAGAAGACCTTCTTTCCTTGAATGAAATGGGCTAACTATTTTCAGGCAAACAATAGTAATGGCTCAGAGCAATAACTCCAAACTGGCTTTTTGTTAACACATATACATAACGTTCAAAAATGAGTGTGAGGAAGGAACTCACTGAATAATACCAGGCTTAAAATCCTACCTAGTATTCTATTACTTTGTCTGCCTGAATATTTCCACAGTACTCAATTTCGTAACTGTATTTCATCTTAGTAGACTAAGTTGAAGTTTTCTTCTGGGATCAGGTGGGGAAAACATACCTGGTGTTACTGACCGCACAACAACTGGCTTTTCACTACCAGCCACAAACCCAAATCCTAGCACAGGATCCCTCCTCATTTCCACTTTCCGAGGGGCTGGAGGGGTTATTTGGCAGCTCTCTATTCGAGGGTCTTCAAATGTGGCTGATTGTGTCATGTGACTGTGGGAAAAAAAAAAAAAAAAGATGGAAAAAGGAAAAAAATCATTAAAACATGATTTTGTGGTATCTACTTGAGCCAAGCAATTTATGTAACTGTATGAGATGAATATCTGAAATGTTCTCACTAGATGAACTAAACCACCAACTTAATAATTTTCTATTAGATTTTCTTATGCATAAAGTAATAATGCTGCTGGCAGGTTTCAAATACCAATCAATAGTATCAGGCTATAAAGAGGTCTCTTTTTGACAGCACACATTTAATCATAACCCATATATGAAAGAAAAATAACCCGACAATAAAGCCTTTGTCATCTGTGCTTGAATTTTTCATCCTTCACTTTTTGGAAGGGAAAAATAATAGTAGTGACCTATTCATAACATAAAAGACAACAATTAAAACCCACCAACCTTTTTAATATTTATTTAAATTTGGTTTTCTAAAATGTTAAGCAAGTTTCTGAGCCGAGTCCTCTCAAACAGACTACGTAAGGCACAGGTAACAGCTCTGTATTTACTACTTGGGTAAACTCTCCAAAGTCACTTTGTGTCCCAGAGCACGAACAAACAAACAAAGGTACTAAGAAAATATTTTTATCTGGAATTACTATAATACTTTCATTTACAGTGTTATGACAAAGCTTATTTATTGTACCTGGAAGAAAAAATTTTCATGGCTGGAGGGAAAGATCTTGACTTTTCAAGCAAAAAATAGAAAGGATGAAAGATATCCAGCATCACATATCCATGAAGCAGGTAATGGTCTTAACGCATAGAGATTTAAAATTAACATTAATAAGTACTGAAATGTGGCTAATGCTGTATGTAGTCAGAACCAAAACATACTTCGCATTTTCCACCCAATGCTTGGAGTTCCCCATTGAATCACAGCAACCAATTCCCAGTGCTGATTAGACAGACAAACAGACCACTGCAGTGTCATACCCTTCCAAACGGCATCAACTGAACTCACGTGCTCCAGAAAACCAGCAGTAACTGGTCAGCATAGCATGAAGACAGACCACAGCTCATGGCATCAAGTTATTGCAGTCTTGACAGAGCTCACAGTATTTGTTTGAAGTTGCCTTGCCAAGAGTTAACTCTTTTTTTTTTATCTTCAAGAGACTGTAAATCTGCAAGTCTGCAAGTGCTAAACTGACTCTAGCTCCTGGTGGATAAATGTAGTAGACAGACAAAGCCAAGTCCCAACCCACCTGCAGAGAGGGCACAGGCTCTGAGAAAGGTAACAACCTAAGGACACTGAAATGCACATCAGAGCAGCAGATATCCCTACAGCTGTAGGCAATATCATCAGTTTGAAAGTTGGTGAACTCATAATTAATTCATACTATGAAAGTCAAGCAATTTTCCCATATCTTTGATAATTTTACATATAACATGTTATAACATGAGAGTTAAGGAGCATACCATGCAACCAGCATTGTTGCTCTCACTTCCTGTCCCTTTTTCATCTGCAAATACAATTCCCTGAAGAACTCCAAACAGGCAGTCCAAAAGGAGAAAGGCATCACTCCGAGATCTATTTTCAGCATCAATGACACTCAAAAACTGCTCTGATCTTTCCCCAATACATACACCTTGGGCACGACATCAATTTTCATTCTCACCATGGTCTGCTTCATTACTGATACAGCAGCAAAATCTCAGTAAACTCTCAGTGGGAGTCTATTTCTGTTACTGGATTTTTCTAGGGCTTTTCTTCAAAGAAACTCTCTATCCCCATCACTAGCTTCAGTCTGCCTAAGAGTAACATGCTGCCATTTTATGCATGTGATCAGAGGCAGCAGAAGCTACTTTCTTACAAAAATAGGAGCACAAGAGAATATCTCTGTGCTCTTCTACTATCTGCATAAAGTGAAGTCAGCAAAGAAAATACATGTTTTTTACTAGCTAGAGCATCACATCTGATACCTTATTCTCCTCTTCCTCCTCCTCCTGTTTCTCCAGTTTTTGTCAGTTTATTTTATAATTTTCTATTGTTCATTTCAAATGAACTGTTAGAAAATCCAGAGAATTTTATGCAGACTTTTTAAAAACTCTACCTTCAAGACCTCTCAGGCACCTCCTCCCCATAAATTCCTCTTTATGATTTGTACTTCTAGATATTCAAACATTTTGTCTTTCTAATGAGACAGTTTCTGAAGTGTCACTGGTATTTCAAAAACTACCTATATCAACTTGTGAACTTTGTTTTGGTAGAGAATATGAAACTCTGCATTTGTCACCTCTTTTAGATGACAGCCTTACTAAACTTCCCACAAAGTTAAGATGCGCTATTTAATAATTTCTTCCTAATAGCTGTTTCCATTTTTGTAATCGGAGCATACAAGCCCAAACAGAAAGAGCCTTCTGTCTCTACAGAGAAAATGCTGTATTTACAAGCAACTCTAAAATATCATTTGAGCCTTTGAGAACTAATTTCCTGCCATTGTACATCCTCTCTTTAAGCACTTGTGTAGTCTGGTTTAAAAACTAAATCATGATGGAAAGAAACCCAAAACAACTCCCAAAACCCTCACCAACAGCTGCACCTCAGATAGCAAATTCTAAGAGAAGACATGGAGATTTGCTAAAAAGAGCAGCCCTGCTACCCGATACTTTGCTCCAGCCCTTGCGTCGGCTGGTACTGAGAATCTGCAGCAGCACAGCATCAGTTATTCAAAGCGTAAGCAAGAGAATCAGCGAGGAACACTCCATCATCATTCTGAGTGACGTAGCAGACACTGTTGATTTCTAAGGTTATCCACCTTGAAATACATCAACTAAAAAGACTTTGCAGCTCACGCTTCCACAGCTTGCTGCATCAGATATTCTTGTGTCATTCAGTACGTTGCAAGTATATTTCAGGAGAGCAGCAAGATATATGAATATGACCCCAGAAGAGATTAGATGAATACTCAAAGCTTTGTGTGATGGTACATTGACAAACCTGCTTCCTCCCGTGACTACTTCATTATTGAGATGCCAGTTGTAGTACCACAGTTCAAGACTAATTTGAATTTCACATTAATTGGAAGTGTTTGGTCTCCATCTCAGCTATGGAAAATACTGACATCTGCAGAATAACTGTGCTAAGAGTTCTAGACCAGAATCTAATAAACTTGGACTCAAAGCAGCCACTTTAGGGAACCCTATACAGAGTATCATTTACACTGTCAAATATAAGAACAACTGCAAGACTGGAAACTTCTTGTTTGCTTCAAACACAGTAAAAAAAAATGTGTTTAGATGGCACAGTGCTTAGACCATATCTAAAGATTTACTTTTCTGAAGGAAAAATGGAAGAAAAGGCAAAAGCCTGAGATTTTAAGTATGAACTGGTTTTTTCCACATACACAAGTTGCCCGTAGACTTTCCTTTCAAAGATTGATACTTATTTCCTACCATTTTCAATGGCTGAGATGAGTTTCTGCTTTGCAGAAGGCTATCTTCTCTGATGCACTTGTATTGTAAGCAGTGGGAGACAGCTGCCATTATTAAGAAAAGTAATTCTTAGAGAATTTCTTGAACAGAGATTTGATATACCAGACTCATCCAAGAGATAAACTACCAGCTATGGAAAATCATAGCAGAAGTGCAATTCCAAGCACTTGCTCTCAAAAACTCTCTGTGGCAACTGCTCTACTCAAAAGAGAAAGTAACAGAGGAAACAAGAGGGAAGGCATCTGAGCACAAATGCACCAACACACAGGGGAGAACGGAGACCCTGCAGATTGGCATAAAGTTCATGTGCATGCTCAACCACAGAAGGGCCTACAGTGAGCAAAGAGGAAGAAAATTAGGAAAGAAACACACCTGGAGGTACACTGATCAGCTGCAACACAGCAGCCAGTACCTGCAAACACAAATTCAGCTGCCCAGGACATTATGAGGAGCCCAATGTAACATGTGCATACCCAAAACTCACGCTTGGCTTAAGTCAGAGGTGTGGTTTCTGGCTCACACTTCGAATCTTCACATCATTAGCTTCAGAATAATTAATTTTTTAATATTTTCCATAGAAAAATTCCTCGGATTTTCCTCATTCAAATTACAGGTTGAATAATTCAAGGAATATCTAAACAAAGACCATAGTCAAGAGCTTGATTTAATAATGCATACTAGTAATTAAAAGCGAAGTATCTGAGTACAATGCTTTTTCAGCTTTTGGATTTTGACATACTTGAGATTAGTAGGCTTATTCTGAGAGTTTTTTCTCTGGCAGCTAAGAAAGCTTATGGTTAGCAGGCTGAAATTTGTTGTGCAGGAGTTTGCATTTCCACGGGAAAACGTTTAGGGCTCTAATTCTTCTAAGAAACTGAAAACTACAAGCATGAACACAGTGACCCTGGTTATGATTAACATTATTTTGGAAATACATAAGAAAGACACTGGAACAACTTTAGCTCCAATCTGCAACAACATCCAAAAAAAGAGCAGAAAAAGTGATACCTCAAGATGAGTTGAATACAGCTGCACAACCTCTAAAACAGCAGTAATCAAATGGCTGTTGCATCATATTTTGACAGTGTGAAGACAGGCTGCTTTTTGGTGTTTTATTTTGTATTCCCTTATTACAGTTTGTTTCATTTACTTCACAGGTTAACACCAATTCACAGTTTTGCAGGATTTAATCCTTAGCTTTTAAATAGTTAAAATATCTCTGCTGTACAGACTGATTTACCTACAGAACAGACTCTATTTTGACTTGAGACACAGCAGGTGTAATCCTGGTCAATGATGGGGAAGAGTATGTGGAAATGTCAAACTGCTCATGGCCTGATGAGTGGAAGTAGGCGAGAAGGATGGATATAAGGACTTTTTACGAACAGTTTAATTCAGAAACAACAAAGTCACTTCATATTAAGCACTGTTAAAATCCTGTCTCATGAAATTGAAGGAGGTGGAGGATCTGCTTTGTTGAGTGCAGTTGTGATTTACAGCAAGATCTATGCAAGTTAAGGACACTGAACAAACCTTTATTTACAACTGTCCATCTGAATCCCTGAGACCATGAGCCTCTGCCCATCCTAACCCAAAACTATGTCTTGATTCATATTTTATTCAGTCTTGGGTTGTGAAGTCAAAAATTTTACGAGAGTTGCAAAAGCTATTGCTGCAACACAAAAAAGACAATTTGATTCTCATTCAATCACTCTTCTTCAGGAACTACCACTAAGTAAAATGGTTTGAGACTTGAGACAGTATTATGAAAACTGATAATAACATGAGCATGTTTTGTATTTTTCTGTTTGATAATCTGGAAAGACTACCAAAAGAACAATGAAAGTTAAAAGAGAACTGTCCTAGGTGAGAGTAAATACACAAACCCTTCAGAAAATAAAAAACTTATATTCATTTATTTTAACTAGTACTTAAATATGAAAACTAATTTTCATCCTTCTTTCCTTCCTGGCACATCTCAGTATACTCCAAGTTAATTTATTTTCTCAAAAAAATCCCTCACGAATTATTTTGAATTAGGACACAAGTGTCAAAATCACGCAACTTTATCTGCCTTCTACTTGAAAATGATATCTCAAGAAGAAAGTGCCCAAGTACTTATTACATTGCTAAGTAAAATTGCTGCTCCTACAGAGAATCTGGTGGCTTGACAAACTCTTTTTTGCTCCATTTTGCAGGAAACCAGAGATTCGCTCACAGCTCCAGGATTTTTTTTTAGCCATATTCAACATACAAAAATTTTATTTTTAGCTGTTCAAAAAGGAGTCAATTTTTAACACTTCAAGAAAATATTCCCTACATTTTTCACTGTTTTCGTGCAGGTGTGTCTACTGAGAATTCAGTATCACAGGCAAAAATATATCTGGGAAGATTTATCAGATTTTTTTTCTTTCTTTCTGGGACTACTTTTCTGCCCCAGTGTCAATTCTATTTTTTTTTATAAGCTTCTTCAACAGCTAAATCCTCCAAAGTCAGGTCATTTTATAACACCCTAGAAATGTTTGGCATATGCCATCTGGATGAACATATGGTAAAAATGTAATTAGAAAGAAAAAGGTTTTCTGGTTTCAGAAGAAGTTGGTGACAGCTTTTTTGATAAAAATGGATACAGGGAAATCTGACACGTAAAAAAATTCCAAAATCTACTCTTCCACTGTTGGGCATGATTTGCAAGCTAAAGTAAGGCAAAGTGAAGCAAAATTGCAGTGAATAAAACTGACATGACTACAGATTTAGAGGGCTAAAAAGATTTATGTTCAGCTTCAGGCAGACACTGGGAAAAATACACTGGAAATATAATTCACCATGACAATTAGCACTCACATGTGTAATCTGTCAATGCTTCTGCACTCTGCCTATACTGTATATGATTGTTATATATTGGGAAGAAAACAAACTTCTATCTCTGAATCCCACAAAGACATGGAAATAAAACCACAAGCCCCACCTGCAGACTAGCAATTGCTTGCTTTGAGTTTTGTATCTACAGATTGCCAGAGAGGTTCTCTTTTATTTTTTTCTCTCAGGATGGCCACAAACATTTCAAGAACTCTGTTCATGATGAACACTAGATTTCCTGCCAACAGATTTGGGATGGGACTGTACAGGTACCAGTCAAATAGCAGAAATTGCATAGAAACATCTCAGTGAAAATTGGTGCAGAGAGGGACAGGGAGAACGGGAAGGAAAGAAAGCAAGGAAGCCTGCCGAGATGACCTATGAAAATTTAAAGATGAGTTAAAGAACAAAAAATTGGGCAAAAAGGAAAATAAATACAATAAGTTGTAAATTTCAACAAGAAAATATGTTAGAAGAAAAGTTTCAAAGGAGAACCTCTCCCAGCGGAAGAAAATAGGAGGTCCAGCGACACTGGCCACCTGAATGCTGGAATTGCCTCCCCTGTAAACAGAGCACAATACCAGCCTCTGCCTGACTTACAGCCTGAAATGTGCAGACAACATGAGTGTGCCAGTGATGAGTCCGTATAAATTGCAGCTGTGCACATACAGCATATAATGCACACTGACAGTCCACTTCCTTAATGCACAATTATGCTTCTATACACTGCTGAATGGCAATTTTGCATTCATTTTCTGCCCCAGCAATCTTTTACCACCTGGTGACACCAGCTTCAGCAGAAATACTCTTGATTTCAAAGTCTTCAAGTGGAAGGACATTCAGGAGCCCAGTCCTGAGCAGGTTTTCATAGCCAAAGGAAGCTCACAAATTATTCATATGTACTAGACTGCTTGGACAAAATTATATATGAATGGTGGACTGCCTCCCACAAGCAATTCCAGTGCAAGCACTGTGCTGGAGCTGTGCAGACAACTGTGAGAGGAAGCAAGACAGTAGAAATCGCCAATTAGGCCTTGCCTTTTCCTGGAATAGAGATTTAGGACCCTACAAAGTCACTGACATTTCCTTCCTGAAAGGAACCTTTCCACAAGTCAGCTCTTGATATGCAGCATGAGGTGGTGGTACGGCAAAGGGAGGCAGGGTATTTGGCCACCTGCCTGGCCCAGGTCCTTCAAGACGGAAATTGTGAGAGATGTTTTTGTTAGAAATCAAATTACTGGCTTTCCTCTAGGGCAGGAACTTCTTACTGGGTTAGGATCTGAAGTACATCTTAGGGTTTTTTTCCCCACATAAAGCATTTTTCTTAATGTGATTTGAGCAACTCCATTTAGGATGGCAAACTACTTTGAGGCCCTTAAAGATGAGCTGAAATGTAGCTTTTCATTACCTTCTGCACATGCATCAATAAACCCTGTTGCAACTACAGACATAGGAAAGGGGAAAAAAAACCATCAAACATTTACTGAACTGCAAATACACAATAAATCCATTTTGGCTGAAAGTGTCCTCTGGAAAACAGACTGAACAATTCCTACTCATCCTGCTTTAGAGAGGTTTCATGCTAACCCCATCAATAGCAATCTGTCAGCTCCCGCCTGGCCCAGCTCTGCAGCAAACAGCACAGATCTATGCTGAGGGCCACCAGCATCTCTTATCCAGTGAGGAAAAGGAGCTGCCACCTCCAACTCAACATGAACAATTTGTCCAACTGAAATGTTATAAAAAGAATGAGGGAGGAGAAATGGCATGGAAATAGCTTTTAAGGTGCTGGTTAGATTAGGAAGGCTATTGACTAAAAAGATCTGGTCTGTTACAATGCTGGAGGCTTGCTCCAACATGCACATGTTGCTGCTCTCTGTAAACACTAAGTGTGGGTAACTGGATAATGTGGTAAAAGGCAGGATCCAGATTTAATGTGGCAATTGTACCCCCTTGGTACAGCTTGGCTTGGCATGAACAATGAGCTGAAATATGAAAGCCCTTGCTTCAGCAGCTCTGTACTTGCCTAGCTCCTGGGAACTCAGTACTGTTATGTGCATATGGAGATAAGCAGCTAGAACAGAAGTAAAAACCCTTTGTTTCTTCTTTTGAACTTAATCTTCCTCGTTCCTTCAGGAATTGAATGGATGAGCAGGTCACAGAACGGGCTCTGAATTATCTACTCTTTCCTTCCTTTTCACAGTTTACGATGGAGTGCTACTGAACCAAAACTAGCCCTTCTGGTACCACATCAGCCCAGCATTTCACATATTGCCCCTTCAGTGAAGTGCAGCCTTTCTCAGGTGGAAACCAAACATCAGCTGGAAGCAGCAAATCAGGTGAAATAGCAACATATGGGTTAGTAGATACACAGGGGGTACTCAATACTGCAGCTTCTTGGTTTATCCACATGCAAGTATTTAAAGATTCAAGGATATAAGCTACTATGTCATTCCAGTCGGTACAGCTCTCTGCACTCAGAAGTACGTTGAGGAGTTGACTTCAGCAAAGGGCAACACAGCAATCCAGTTAGAAACATGAATTGGTCCAAGTTCAGGATCACACAAGGAAGCAGTTTGTACACCAGTACAATATACTGTCTTCAGTTTCCCATTCTGGGTATGAGTTCTTCTTCACTGGAAATTCAAGTACAGGAAAGCTTAGAAAGTTGCTTTTATAAAGACATACAACTTCTCCACTGATACAACAAATGCTTTTCATTCTCCAGACAGAAGTGAGCTACGTAAAGTGAAAGGGATCTGCAAGTAACCAAGGTTGATGAATTTAAAAGTTTTTCATGATAACTCTAAAAAATTCACAAAATCAAGCCTCCATTTTCTGTAACTAAGTCTTCACAGTCAGTCTTCAAAGAAAATCCTCTAATTTTGTAAAAGCCCTAGAGAGGCCTTCAGGACAGAGAGGAAGCAGAGCAACCATCTTTCTTTCCCATTTCTTTTAGCAAACACAAATAGAGAGGATTACTCTTCTTGACTGCTGATTTGGGAGCATGCCATTATGACTCCTCAGCAAGTGCAAAACAAGAAAGAAAACTTAATTGAAATAATATAGAATGACAGATTGCACTGATGGGAGGTGAGGCTGCCAGATAGAGCTGTCATGCAAAAATTAAGTATAGGATATTGAAAGGAGAAAAAAAATCAGGTGTGTTTTTTTATTTTATTTTTTTTCTGATATATTATTGTCTATACTTCAGCACAAAATGGCAGAATAATTTTTCTGGGCTTACTTTTTCATTTCAAAGTAAGTTGCTAACCTTTCTAAAGTGAGTACTTCTACTAACCACAGGATATTTTATATACCTTATAAACAGGGATGCTGTAGATCATATCACAGCTTCGTTATATCCAAGAAGCTTTCTCTAATGCCTGTGGGTCATTTCTATTTACCTATATATGAAAAAATCTCCAACTACCAATACATTATGTTTTACAGTATCTGTATAAATATTATTAAAGACAGCATGCATGGTAATGATGCACAAGAATCATTACTTCCTTGCATTCACAACTGCCAGCAAACTTCCTCAGGAGGTGAAGGAGAAAAAAGCAATATTCAGCATTTCAAAACAGATGTGTTGGGGTTAAACTGGATTGACAGCTGCTCTAGAGAAGCCTATTAAGATAGAAACCCTCTACTTACAGGTAAAGAAAAAGGTGAAACAAGTGTCATTTAAAGTAACCTTGACACACAAAAAAAAATTATGATGAAAGTTGCAGCCAGGCTGATCAGCACATCAAATCTCCCAGTTCATCTCTAGAAGTCCCAATTCACTGTAAACAGACAGTGGAAACTCCCAATAAGGCAAGCAAACTAAATGTGCTAAAATGGGAGTTCAGACACTGTGGAATGAAGGTCATGGGTTTTAGTGAAACAATCCAATTTCAAAGCCTAAGAAAGTGAAAGAAAATTCCATGTTTGGGTCTCAAATAAAGAAAAGGGTGTATATTCAGGTGAAGCTGGAATGTTTTGTCCCAGCCAGTGTCAGAGTCAATATAACAGAATAGCATACATTGATCACAAAATCCTACATGTAAAACATAGGAGTTCATTGAGCAAGTTAATAAAAAGCCAATTCCTAACCCATCATCAGTAATATTACTAATAACCAAATATTTACAAGATCATTGATACATTTTAATATAAATCCCAGAATGGTTTGGGGTGGGACAGACATTAAAGTGGACATAGTTCTAATCCCCCTGCCACCGGGGGTTGGTCAAATCATGACCGGATTTGCTCAAAGCCCCATCCAGCCTGACCTTGAACACTTTCAAGGATGGGGTATCCACGACTTCTCTGGACAACCTCTTCCAGTGCCTCACCACCCTTTCAGTAAAGAATATCTTTCTAATATTTAATCTAAACCTATCTTTCTTCAGCTTAAAGCCATTGCCCCATGTCCTGTCACTATATGCCCTTATGAAAAGTCCTTCTCCAGCTCTCTTGTAGCCTCCTGTAGGTACTGGAAGGCTGCTCTAAGGTCTGCCTGGAGCCTCCTCTTCTCCAGCCTGAATAGCCCCAACTCCCTCAGCCTGTCCTCACAGGGGAGGTGCTCCAGCTCTTGGACCATCTTTGTGGTCTTCCTCTGGACTCAGTCCAGCAGGTCTATAATATTTATTATGTATGTAATCTGTCAACATTGCCCACCTTTTTGATAATTTTAGTAGTTTCTTACAGGAATCATAATTCTACATTAAGTTCCTGTGAAGTTTAAGGCGCTAGAGTAGTACTCTTTTCCCACAGAGAAAAACAAGCCTTTACAACTTACAAAATGAAACAGGAAATGAATAAGCAGTGAGCTACGTAACTCTTGTCTACACAGCGACAGTCACAGGCCAGTGTTTCATCAGCAGAGCAAAATGACAAAAGCAGAGAAGAAAGGTATTTAGACGTATTTTCTCTTTTAATACTGCATCTTTTTCTTCTACTATTCTCCCCCATTGCAAATTTTAATTTTTAAGAGAAATTTACTATTTTGAGAAAAATATAACAGATTACTCAATTAAGAAATAAAATCTTTTTTGCAATACATGCAACACATATTGCTTCACGATCTTCCCATTTTTGCTATTGTAAACAATACAGACTAGAGATTTGCAAGGTTTCTAAATAGGCATCTTGATTTTCATGAGGCAGAAATAAAAACATTTTAATACAGCATTTTTGCATTTTAAAAAGAACACACAAAATTCAAGTTTAATTAACATCACTTTAGAATCATCACAATCATGAAAAATGCAGTCTTTGGACATGTAATAATCTCAACAAATAACAGAAAATAAGTAGCACTGATAACGTCAGAATGTTCTAAAAAATACTTCTACTGATAGATGATTAAGTTTTACAAGCGTCACCTTTGAACTCTGACCAACATCTTTGAAAAATTTATGAAAATAATAAGCAATTCTGCAAATGAGAACTCACTTTTCCCTTTAATCTTCAAGGCCAACACCAAAAAGAGAGAAACTTATTGTTACAATCAGCCCCATCAGCTCTTACAGGAGCATATACACACAGCACGACCACAGCCCATGTTACTGACAACTACAACAGCTCCAGTGGTCTAGAAATCCTGCCCCTCCTGTGTATCAGGGAGAATTTATCATTAACTTCTATATTTATCATTAACTTCTATCAGACATAGAGTTCTCCATTAATTCCAAACTATGACAATCCTCACTTTGGAGTTCAGAACAATTCTGCTTTTTGGTTAAGCCACAGACACATCACTCTCTTCTGAAATCTAAAAGCTGATAAACTGCAAAGCCCCATCACAAGAAAAATAAAGGCCTTCAAAGTTTGAGAACTGAAAAAGTACAAAAGGCATTTTGGAATATTGATTTTTTTTATTTTTTTTTTTAAATGAAAATAAACACTGGCATAATTCTGGCATTAAATACAGCTTTGAAACAAAGGCTGAAGACTCAGACTTTCAAAAACTCAAGTACAGGTAAAACAAAATCTTGGCCACTGATACTCCACACCCTTTCATCCTGCAAACTGTCATTTCTCTTTCCGTACATATACAGATCAGACTGACAGTACAGGCCAAACTTGAAAAAAATAACTCATAACTAATGTTCAGAAATATATTAATTTCTTACTTATCTTCTGAAACTTACAAGGATGGATTTGAGCCATTGGCGGTAAATGTAAATGGCTTTATCTTGTAAGTGTTGGTCACCTTAGGCTCAGGCTGCTCCAGGGTTCAGGGATACAAGAAAGGAGTGCTAATCAGTAGCTATAAAAAAGCTACAAAACCAGGGCTTTTTTTTTGCTTGTTTGTTTTATTTTGGGGGTTTTTTTATTTATTTTTTTTTGTTGTTTGTAAGTAAACCACCACAAAACCTAAACAAGTGCTGAACTACATGCTTGTTTAAACATCATTCGTGACACGATCTGATTGCATACCAGTAGCTAAATTTAGGCCAATACTATCCCTCATTAAGCTGCAGTCTCTACCATGAGGATAAATCAATTTTGTAGGAAACATTCCAGTGACGAGGTCCCCAACTTACTACATCAATTACTACCACTACGTAGGGCATTCTATAAAACAATGTTTTCCTAGTTAGGTAACATTTTCTGGCCCAAAGCACTTTAATTTTCACAGAGCAGCACTGAACCATAGTGGCCTTTAAAACAGGGTAGAATTTAAACTGCATGGTATGACACATGGGAAAGAAAAAAAAAAAAAAAGGAGTGAAACATCTGTCTAATGATATTAGTTAAACCCTTGACTCTTTAGAAAATATATTGCAGCCTCATTTTCATGTCCACACAAAGTATACTGAACTTTGGGTTTGAGTGTTTGTGATAAAAATAAATGTAAAGAGCATTTCTACCAAGGAATGAAAAGCCAAGCCACATTGACTTTGGTCTGAGCCTACTGCTACAGGGGGGACCAGAGGCCCGTGTTGTCACTCATACAGCATATAAACTGATGTCAGAGCAGCCTAATGCACTCTGGCTGAAATGGGAATCAGGTCTTTAGAAGCAGCTGTTTAAATCACACTTTGCCAGAAAAGCTGCTCTAAGCCTGTGGTCTCTGAAGGACCCTTACATTAAAGCATCTGCATCAGCAGAAGATCCAGGGTAATGCTGTCACTAGCCCAGAAGGACATCCCCTATTTTCAGAGCTCAGCCACCAGCCTGAGGTCATAATGCCTTCATGCCACCCTGTGCCCTAACTCTGGGGATGTGCATGGACTAAGCAAGCCTCCTGCCCCTCTGTTCCATCATCTCCCAGCAGCTCCTCCTGGCCAACACTTTCCCACCAAATCACAGAGATTTCACAGTGGTCATCACCGTCCTCCAGCTTCAGCATGTTAAACACCACAAACTCGGCAACGTATATATACATACCCACATAAGATGGTGAGGTGCTGGAGCATTACCAGACAAGGTCAATGGAGCTGGTCAAGGATCTGGAGAATGAGCTTTATGAGGAGCAGGTGAGGGAGCTGGGGGTGTTTAGTCTGGGAAACGACTCAGAGGAGATCTTATCACTTGTCACTCTCTACAACTGACTGAAAGGAAGCTGTAGCAAGGTGTGGACCAGTCTCTTATCCCAAGTAACAAGCAATGGGACAAGAGGAAATGGCATCAAATTGTGCTAGGGGAATTTTAGATTTAATATTAGAAAAATTTCCTACCAAAAGGTTTGTCAAGCATTGGAAGAGGCTGATTAGGGAACCAGCCCTGGAGGTATTTAAAAGATGTGTAAATGTGGCACTCGGGGACATGGTTTAGTGGTGGACTTAGCAGCACTGGGTTAATGGTTAGACTTGATAATCTTAGAGGTCTTTTTCAACCGAAATGAATCTGTGATTCTGTTCTAGTCTACAGATGCTGACATATCCAGGAACTATGCACTTCTTGGTCATGTCACACTCTACAAAGTGAAAGTAAGAAATCACTTTCTGGACATTTAGTAGATCAATTTTTAGTAGAATAAGAGGTCAGCCTTTGTAGGAAGCACAAATTCCTCAAAAGCAAAACAGTCCTTTACATCATTAATTACTCAACCAACCAACCTTTATATTTTCAGATCACATATAGTCTATAAATGGAACACATTTTCATCATATAGCATTTTTATTAAACAAAATATGCAAATTAAATTGTTATTCCACAAATCAAGAACTCAAATATTAATTTGAGAAGTTTTATTCATTCTGCTATGCTGTTTAACTTCAAAAACTACAAAATTCATATTTGGGGGTAGGAGAGGAAAAAATATATAATATCTGGAAATTAAATTACTCTCTAAGTTCTGTTTTGAAACATGAGTCATATATTCTCAGAATTGGTTTAAAACAACTGGAACAAGAAAAAGCTCGCTCTACTATTTTCTAAAATTAATTAAAACATCTGGCAGTAGAAAACAAGTCTTCTTTAGCAATGGATAAGCAACCTACTCACTGTCGTATTAAACTGTACTACTCTACTACTTAGGTTCATAAACATAAGAAACAGATGTTGGATAAGTTTTAACATTTTCAATCAGATTCATATCCTCTTAGAGCCTGGCTAACAATTTACTCTCTATTGTGGAAAGAATAATATCTACTAGAGGATCAGCAATTCAAGGGACATTATGTCTGACCATTATTGTTTAGTGAAAGAGTGGGAACAAAATAATGCATTTTAGAAGAGCTTCTGTAGAGTTATGTAGGTTATTCTATTGTCAGTTGTAGGAGCTGTATTTCTACCTCCTGATTATGGCCTGATTCAAATACATAAAGCTAAAAACAAACAAACAAACAAAAATTAAAAATTGCAACTGCAGAAAAATTAGAAAATGTTCTGAAATAAATCTTTCTGTTACACTTCTTCAGTGAAATTTCCCCTAAGACAAAAGAATATGAAAATTAAACCACTTTTAAATAAACATTAAGCTTTTCTCTTTAAAATATAGGTAGATACCTGGCAACAATTCAGAGGTGTAAAAGAAAAATCCCAACCTCACTAGCACCATCCTGGCGGGGAGAAAACAAGAACCAAAACACAAGCACCAACTAAACCCCACACCATATATACAATCTTTGAAGAGTAAAGAGGGGAGAGAGAAAAAAAACTCAAGGCATGTGAGTAGCCCAAGTCTGGGATGACTTTTTTCATAGTCAAACCATGCAACAGAAGGAGGAATGAGGACAGTTGGCAGAGATGACATCAGAGGAGAAGCCACTCATCAGCAAACCCCTCTATTCCTCTTAATTGCATACAGCGTGGGAAAAGAGTTGTTTCCGCCAAAATGAAATTCACAGTCAAACTTCTGGACTACTGGGAACACTCCACATGACACCTGTGACATTACAGCCTCTCAGTGCAGGGAAAATTACAAGGAAAACTTTATGGAAGCTTCTCTAACTTCCGTAACTTACTTCCAGCCTTCTCGCAGGGACTGACAGAAAAACAACTTGTTCTCCTACCAGGATGTTTTCTTACAGCTTAGTGCAAACATCAATCAACATTTAATTCCTTTCTGAACCGACAGGCAGCCTGACTCAGAGTAACGCCTGAGTAAAACTTAGCCCAGGAATGACAAAGGTGGTCTTTGTGGGAAGTAGAAAAATACTGGAAAGTCTTGGCAACATTATTACCTCCCCATCCATCAAACACTGCACTGCCATCCTCAGTGTACTCCATCAGCCTGCATTCCCTGTACTTCTGGCCACACTGAAAGGACATTTCCCACTAAAATGGGAAATGTGAGGCACTGTAAATTCAAAGTAATGAGACTAAACCAACTTCTAAATTTAAAAAGTTCTAATTACTCCAGCACGCACAAGCCCAGTTACAGCCATTTGTATGGATCCCAGGGAATGGCCACTGGCACCCTCTTTTCTCACAGTTACAATGACTACACTGCTTGGGAAATCTTCTATAGCAGAGTCCACATCCTTGGAGAAAAAGCCGCCACTAATCCAACCCTGCAGCTGTGTACATGTTGCCAGATGAAATAAAACACGAGCATGAACTAAACACTTTCTGCAAGAACAAAACTTGTCTTTTCCTCTTACATCTCCTTGTAGCTGCAAATAAGGCAATCAGAAGACTGGATTTTCATTTCCATTTTGCACAGCTCTTGTAAAATTGAGGCTGCAGTACAGCTTCCATATTGAACAGCTGGGCATAAACCTGTATTTTATGTGCTGTTAGGGTCAAATCAATCCCTTAGACTGAAACAATATGGCACAATCCAGTTGGGAAAATCTGCATATCCAGATCCTCTGCAGCAGTGTGTCTTCCTTTGCCTTTGAATGTGCTTTCCTTTATGGATCTTCTGTCAAGAGTACACTTGCAGTGTTATCCTTAGGAGATATTTAAATCAGTCATACTGGGAGTATTTTAACTTGCTTTCTACATCATGATTCAGATTCTCTTTCAGTGAAAGTTGCGGGGGCAGGGAGAGAAAAAAAAAAAAAAAGGAAGCTTGGAACAATTAATCCCTTCTACCAGTGGAAGGCTGCTACAATGGTTTGACCAGGCTCCTGGAGTTATAAAATATGGAGCATTTGGGATTCAGAGCAGACAAGTCTCTGCAGCAAAATTAGCTATTCATCTCCATTCTTCTGTATATAAATGAGCAAACAAGTTACAGCCAAAGTGTCTGTCTGCATGGTCTGCTTAGTAATTTTGAATGCAGGACTATCCAGTGCACAGACACCCGGAATTAATGTTGAAAATACCCTGGCAGTCAGTTATTACTACTGATAAATATTAAATTGGATGGCAGACTGTACTATAAAAACTGAAACTAAAGAAATGAAATGGCTGTGGTTTTAGTCAGAAAGACGTCCTCTAAAAGATAAAAAGAGAATTCTTCAGTAGGTATAGATATGCTAATGATTGATCAGAAGAAACTTCAAAGCAGATGAGTCTACAAAGTAAGGAGAAACATCATATAAATCTGAATTCATTAATAAAGCTTATCTTGTATAATTGTTGCATCCTACAAATGATGCTGGTGGGTTGACCACAAAGCACCATGGGCAGTATTCACTAAATATGGTAAAGTGCTGTCCTACATTCAACATAACTGCACTTTTAAAAATTAATATTTGGGAGTTTCGCATACAAATAATCTTGTCTAAGTACATTATGCGCTTGGATCAGAAGGCAGCAAGGTTTGATGCAGTACTTTGTCCTTCCTAATTTTGGACTAGCCTCTGAAAGCTCAGCTTTGGTACAAGTATGCTAAGCATTGTGGTACATGTTTCTGTGCCAAAAAAAATGAAATCACAGACAAATGACCTGATCTCATGAAACAAAATTACCTCCACTCCAAATTATTTATAGTCTTAGAAGGATATGGAGAAGACTTACTTCATGATATCCACAAAAGCCATAAACAGAAAATGAAGATCCAACATGCTACTCTCATCATCACCTGCTCCATACAAACTTTCACATTTCTCAAGTGTTCCATAATCAGAAAGACAGTGGTCCGGTAGGAAGGAATGAACTTATGCTGATGAGCTCAGAGCACCATTCCAATGTTTAAATTCCTTTTGTCCAGGAGATGACGAGGCAGACAGCTGCCTTGAGGGCTACCTTTATCAGTTTGAAGGCCTAGGTACAGTACACACTGCCTTCAGAGTTGAGTTTGAACCCACAGTGCATGGCGTTCTCCAAGCCTGAGTAGTAAGTCTGGCAGGGATGTTCTTGGCTCTAGCAGTAAGTTCTCAGTCTTTTCAAGTTAAGGCTGCGATCTTGCTGACTGGAAGCAAGGTCTTCAAGTTGTGGGGAAGCACACCCACTGAGGAGACACTATAAGACAAGCCCCTTCTGACTTGTAAAATTATTTTTGTGTCTATCTGGATATAGTCCAGCAAAACAGGTTCCTAGTCCTGCCAGCTCCAGTAGCAAAGGTCAGCTGCAACACCAGAAGCACAATCCCCAACATATACTTGTCCCCTGAGCAGGAAACCAAACCCCAAGTCCAACAGCAACTGCCCAGGGGAGCACTTCCTGGGAGTGCTCAGATCCTTTTGATCCTAATGAATGCTCTATAAAGAATGATGTAACAAGTTCATGCACACTGGAAGGCATGCTGTTTTTCAGCAAGGCTGTATGGGACCTATTTATTTAGGCAGCAATGGTATTTTTGCAAGAATGGCAGTAAATGATAAGCTTAAAAAAGATAAGCTTATAGGCACCAAAATTTACTTTGACTACCCTTTCACCTAATAGCAAGTTGTCACAGCGACTTACATACCTCGAAAAACAGCTAAGCTTTTAACCAGATCTTGTTGCCTAAAAGCATGGGTTTGGTTTTGTTTGCCAAATTATCTCTGTCATCCCACTAAAAGGTATTATCTCTGCCAAAAAGCACTGCCTCACTTCTATTTCTAGATCCATCACAACTACAAAAACACTACCAGCAAAATTTTTTTCACTGTTTCTCAAGGAGAGCTTTCCTGACTCTGTTTTTAATGTACTCCACACTGGATAATATACTGGGTATATGATTATCCTACCTTATCTTAGATCAGATTAAATTCAACCATAAATATAGGAACATATCAGCTTGGAAGTATTGCTTGGCTGCTGTGCTCTGTAAGTCAGCTACAGATCATGATAAATCATACACAGAAAGCAGATGAAGCATTCTGTACATCCCTCTGAAGCTTCTGGGTGTATGAAGTTTCTGCACCTCTTTGTCTGGCAACCTGCGGTGCTATAAATGCTTTGGTGATTTTCACATATAAAAAGCCTAAAATGCCACAACCTTGCTCACATCAAAACCAGACAGATATGTTTTGGATCTCCTCTTTAATACAACTGATAGGTAACTAGGAAGGCATTTTCTGCCTTAATGACAAGGTTAACTACCATGGAAAAGTCCTGCTACTTTGCTTGTTTCTTAAAAGCAGAGACTAAACAGAGAGTCAACATGTGCCTGCATATCTCAAAGGAATTTCTAAGGCCTTCTAAACAACTATAAAGGAATAATTCATTATAACAATAGAGTGCTAGCAAGATACAGTGGCACATAAATCAAGCTTGAGAACTGACTCTCTCTGCCATTCAGATGATAAATCTCTCCTTAAAGCATACCTGCTCCTGTCAGCACTGTTGCTGTTACCTGCCAAAGCTTGCCACTGACAGGCATTGCCTTTGCTGATAGCCACAGTGGCTGTGGGCTGCCACGCAATTTTTAAACAATGCAAAGACTCAGGCAGCTTGGCAATAACATTGCACTTCATAGATTTTGTAAGATTCAGTGACAACATAGTGCACCTTTTCAAGTTTACACAGCATGTGTTTAAAGTATCCTTTATCAAGCCTTGAAGGGAAATAATTTCTTTAACACGGGTTCTCTAGGAAAAAAGAAATTCTCCTTTGGCAAAAAATAACTTCAGCCAGCTGGATAACTGACAAAAATGGATATTCATACATAGTGAAAACTGAAAATGTAGCTTTACTAAGATAGAAGTGTTCTCCAAGCAATTCCTCGTTTGTCATTCCCCAGATACTTCTCAACAGATAACCAGTCCTGTTCTGCAAAAGGACTAAAAGAATCCCAGTATCTCCCACCTCCCGATTATGTATTTCCAAGTAATATACAAGCACTATTGGCCTAGAACAGTTGTTGCTATAGCAATATCAATAGATTAATTATGCCAGAGGCTGTTCACCGGCTCGGAGAGCAAGTAGCACAGAGGAGCCTGTGCCAACATTATTACTGCACTGTACTTCTCACTGTAGTTATTCTCTCAACCTCCACAACAGAAAGTACGATGTCCAAAAAGTCTTGTGGGGACTACAAGACCCCTACAGCCTATGCTAAATCCCAATCTATGACTACAGTTTATTTGAAAAGTGTTAAGTGGCACATGCATGAGCATATCGAGGACCATTCTAATGATTCAGCTGAATGGCCCCGTCAAATTCTCATCTCTGAAAACTTCATAGGGTACTGCTTAATTTACTGAGGCTTCTAACTCAATGCTGTCTAAAACAACAACTCTTCTCTTTGAGAAGATCTGTAGCACCTTTAGTGCAAATTAATTGATAAATGCAATAAAAGCTTTGACAGCAGAAGTTTTAGAGCGTTAAGTGCATCATCATCTTGTGTTTCATTCTACACACATTAATGGAAGTATCACGTGTAGAAAGATTCTTAAGCATGGCCTTCTAAATGCATCTAACAACAGTCAACCCATTTCTGGTCAAAATTCAAACATATTCTTTAAGCGAAACTTCTGCACAGAAAGCACTAATAGCCTGCATCACACACAAAGAGCACATCAACCATTCCTCCCAGTTCTTTTTTTATCATCTGTAACCTTGCTGAGAGTGCACTCTGCCTCATCCTTTGGGTCATTAATGCAGATGGTATACAGTACTGAGCTCAGTATCGACCCCTGGAGTACCATATTAGTGACTGGCCTCCAAGTGGAGTTTAGCCCACTGATCACAACCCTCTCAACTCAGCCATTCATCCACTTTTCCATCCACCTCACTTGTTTCACCGTTATTTCATCTGCTTGTCTTTGAGGATGTTACGGAAGACTGCTAAAAGCCTCACTAAAGTCAAAGTAAACAATAACCACTGCTCTCCCTTCAAGTCAGCCACATCATTTTAGAAAGCTGTCAGATTGCTTAAGCATAATTTACTCTTTGTAAATCCATGGTGACTATTCTGGATCACCTCCTTGTCCTTCCTGTGTATGGAAATAATTTCTGGGATTTGTTGCTTCCCAGGATCAAGGTGAGGCTCACTAGCCTGGAGTTTCTCATATCCCACTCCTTGCCTTCTGAAAGAAAGGCATGGTAATTGGTTTTTTTCCAACTTTCAGGAACTTCCCCCAATTGCCATGACCTTCCAAAGATACCTGAATGGCCTCAAAATGACATAAGCCAGTTCCCTCAACACTCATGGATGCAATCTATCAGGCCCTATGGACTTGTTTACATCCAGTTTAACTGTTCCTTAACCTGATCACTCTCCAATAAGGACAAGCCTTTGCTCCAGACATTCCCTCTGGTCTCAGGGGTCTGGGATTCATAAAGGCCAGAAAAAACTGAAGCAAAGAAGGCATAGATGACCTTGGCATTTTCTGTGTCCTCTCTCAGCAGCGATCCTAAACTGTTTAGCAGATGTACTTGTAAAATCCTGTCTTGCTGCCCTTCACATCCCTTGCCAGATTCAACTCACTGTGGGCTTTGGCTTACCTGACCCCCACCCCTGCACAGTTGGATACACTGAGTTTGAAGGGACTCGGAACAATCATTGAAGTCCAACTCCTGGCCCTGCACAGGACCATCTCCAAGAGTCACACCATGTGCCTGAGAGCATTGTCCAAATGCTTCTTGAACTCTGTCAGGCTTGGTGCTGTGACCCTCCCCTGGGGAGCCTGTTCCAGTGCCCAACCACTCTCTGGGTGAAGAACCTTTTCCTAACATCTAGCCTAATTCTCCCCTACACAACTTCAGGCCATTCCCTTAGGTCCTGTCACTGCCCCTCTGCTTCCCCTCGTGAGGCAGTTGTAGATTGCAATGAGGCTTCCCCTCAGTTTCCTCTTCTCCAGGCTGAACAGCCTAGTGATCACAGCTTGTCCTCCTATGTCTTCCCCTCTAGACCCTTCACTATCTTTGCAGCTCTCCTTTAGATGGTGTCTAATAGCTTTATATCTTTCTTATTGTGGTGCCCAAAACTGTTCACAGGACTCGTCATATCCACCACCAGTGAACGCTGCACCAGTGCAGAGTGGAGTGTGACAGTGTACTCCATCAAGCGGCTCAAGACACTTCTTGAAGACCAGTCTTGGACTGTTCTGCTCTCCAGAGTCATGGGATACCATAGGATACCACAGGATTCTTCTAAGCAGATACCTAAACATGCCAAAGCCTGCTTTCCTGAAGTCTAAGGCTGTGATCCTGTTTCTTGCCCTGCTCCCTCCTCTCATGCTCCTGAACTCCATTGTACCATGGCTGTTGCAGCCAAGGTTCCTCCTGACCTTCATGTCCCCAACTGGCCTTTCTCTGTTTGTAGGTACAACATCCAGTAAAGCATCTCTTCTCATTGGCTCCTTAATAATCTGTGCCACAAAGCTGTTGCTCTGTGTTGCACACCAGCAGTTAGGAGAGTAGTTTCACATCCCTATGAGGACTAGTGTGTGTGAATGAGAGGTTACTTCCAGTTCTCTGCAGGTCTCATCTACTTCTTTCTGATCAGGTGGCCTATAGTAGACATGTTGGTAGCATCACTCTTGTTGGTTTATTTGCCAGTCCTGACTTATATATGCTCTGAGCTGGCTCACCTTCCATCCCCACAGCAGAGCTCCTTGCTTCCCAACTGCTGTTTCACATAAAAGATGACCCCTCTTTCTTGCCTTACCAGCCTGTCCTTCCCAAAGAGCCTGTAACTCTCAATTTCTAAATACAGCTTTACTGAAAATGCAAAGCATTATAGTATCTAGTAACATTTTAATCTCTAACTTTAGATGAACATTTTTAAAATAGCTTGTTTTACTCTGTGTATGCCAAATAATCCAGACTAAAGTACTTTTAAAAAATAAACCAAACTGAATGGAACAAACCACATGATACAGATAAAATACAAGGCAGTGTATGAGTAAAATGCTACTGCTCATTATAGGGCAAACAAGGAATTATGGTAAGTTAGTTTTATATTTAACTACCTCAAAGAAAGGTCATGCTTTTTGTACACATACATATATATATATATGTATATGATCATAAACCATATAGGGTATATATGACTTAACTTTCCAAATTTTATATCCCCTAAGGAAAGACACAATAATGGTAACAAAAAGTGATGGTGTGTGTTAACCATTAGTTATATAATTGGATCACGAATAAGAAAAAAATATTATTATTCATGTTCACCTTTATTAACCTATGCTGGACCATAGATCAAGATTTTTCAGGTGTCTAGGAATAAGTGCTTCTTTTCTTAGGATAAACAGTAAATGCTTTACATTTTCACAACCTCTGGACTACTGTCTTTAAGACTTATAGCACACATGCAAAATTAGTGGCTACTTAAAAATATTCCTTTACATCTGTGAAAAAGGAAGTAATAACAGAGTGGGGTAAAAAAGACTAACACAACATTAACTTGGAAAAAAAATTGAGGATATATCTAGAACAAATGATCCCATTTTAAGTGATTTTGCATGAGAAACTAAAAACAGGATCTTTTACTGCAACTCACTTGAAGGTTTATTAAAATAAAACTATGGACACCATGCAAGCTCCCACGGTACTGAAGGACGACTGACTGTTACCTGCTCAGCATAAGGCTGCATTGTAAAGTCCATCAGTTAAATCTTATCAAAACATTACCCAGAGGCAAGCTGAAGCAAGGCCAAATGAGTCACCTGACAAGTGTCATACTTGGTCCCTCCTCTGCTTCAGTGAGCATTTCATTCAGGTTTATGCAACATGAAGCTGTACTATCACGGCCAGGAATGCTGATTGCTGGATGATCTTGTGTGGGGAACAGGAATCATGAGCTTACCTTACCAGGTAGAAGACAAAACTGGTCAACACAAAGGCATGAATTACTTTAAAAAAGTAAATGCAGTTTCCAGTCTTCAGGCAGTTTTGTGAATCTACCTCTAAATGGGCCATTTTGTGTAGAAAAAAAAGGAAATTACTGAAGAAATGGAGTACTTTTTGTTCCAGTCAGGGAACAACCAGGAAGAAACAGTAACACATTGCATTTTATTTGATCCAAAATAGCAACCAAGCTGAAAAAAAACAATTATTCACAGAATAAAACTGCAAGTTCTCATAGAATCATAGGATCATTTAGGTTGGAAAAGGCCTTTAAAATTACTGAGACCTATCATTAGTCCAGCATTGCCAAGACGAACACTAAATCATGTCCCTAAGTGCCACATCTACACATCTTTTAAATACCTACAGAGTTAGATACAAAATCACTTCCTTGGGCAGCCTGTTCCAGTGGTTGATGACACTTTCCATGAAGGAAGTTTTCCTAACATCCAATCTAAACCTATCCAGAACAACTTTGAGGCCATTTCCTCTCATCCTGTCACTTGTTACCTTGGAGAAGAGACCAACACCTCCCCCTCGCTACAACCTTCTCTCAAGTGGTTGTAGAGAGCAATAAGGTCACCTCTCAGCCCCCTTTTCTCCAGGCTAAACAATCCCTGTTTCTCAGCCACTCCTCCTGAGTCTTGTTCTCCAAACCTTTTAACAGCTTTGTTGCCCTTCTCTGGACTTGCTCCAGCATCTCAGTATCTTTCCTGTAGTGAGGGTCCCAAAACTGAACACAAAATTTGAAGTTGGGCCTCACCACTGCTGATCACTGCCTTAGTCCTGCTCACCACACTACTGTTGGTGCAAGGCAATAATACAAGATGAAGCCTGTTAACTGCACCGAAATATATGACATTCTCCCATGCAGAAAAGACTAGTGCATCCTGGAGAGTATTTCCATCAGAAGACAGGTCAGGCTGAAAACCTGAGTACATCACTAATGACAACTATCTATCAAAGTGAATACTTGAGTAGTGAGCTATGAGAAGTCTGAAATATATAGTTTTCAGCCAGTGTGCTTGGGTGCTGTGGGACTGCGTTGCAGAATACAGCATAAGTTTAATCTGCCCAACTTCACATCACCCTAAACTTGAGACTCCCATAGCAAGATTTATACTGGCACCTGTGCCAGGTCATTTAAGATTGACTGTGATGCACTGATCACAGGATTCACAGCAAATATTCCTGCGACTGCAGTGCAAGAAGAACCCTGGGTTTTTAAATAGGTCCTTTTTTCTTCCTGAGTCACAACTGTGACCTTGATCCAGCAAAATGACCCCATAACACACCTAAGAGATGTGCATCATGGTCCCCATAATGAACTCAGTAGGCCTAATTAAGCGGGGTAGGTGCTCAATTATTTGCAGCTTGCATTTTACTATGGGGCTGACAGAAAATCCATTCACATCCATAAACATTTATGTGTTGACAACTGCAGAACAAAGACAGAAAAGCTACAGGCAGCTAGCTCCCCATTCATAAAAGCCCAAAGCACACTTTGACTATTATCTCTAATGAAAAAGTCAAAATTAAAATGCCTACCAAAAAACTATGGACAAACACCACAACATCAAACCCTTTTCTACACTTACTCAAACTAGGGAAGGATATATTCGATCTCAAGTGGCTGACAAAACAATGAAAGCACAGAGAGGAAAACATGGGGAAAAAAACAAACACAAGAAGTGCTATTCTAGGAGCCTTGAAACACTAATAGCACAACTCATGGGAGAAGCAGTAAAATATAACAAGTGTTTTTGTGTTGTTTCTGTTGGTGGAAATCAGTGGGACATTAATGAAGCCAACCTGACTTATGACAGAGAACCTGTGTTTGCTATGATGACAACTAATGTCTAAATTCAACTGCAGATTTTATAAAATTATAATTAAAGGTCTACAATAACATAGAAGACAAATGTAGTCTGTGCAGAAGATCTGTATTGTATTCATCTTGTAGTCTCATATTGACAGTGGCACTGATATACATAACTAAAACACTAATAACACCTCTGCGAAAGGCAGGAACACAGCATGAAATGAATACTTTAGAACTACTAGCAGCCACATATCAAGACAACAAAATAATATCACTTTATAAGACAAATTTTGATTCAATTAATATGAATTCCAGTATTTAACTCATGTCACTCCTGAACTCTCAAAATGTTTCAATAATGTAGACTATATATATACATACACACACATATAACACATGGCTGTTTTGGGCATTTGACAAAGTAAAATATTAACATTCATGTTGCAGACCTAATGTTCCTATTCATTTGACAAGCATAAATAGAGAGAATTTGTAAGCAAAGAATTTATAATAAAAACAGCAGAACCATACCAGGCATTATTACAGGTCATAACCAGATCAGGATCAATGCCACTGTGTTACAAAAAAAATTACAGAATCACAGAATCAACTAGGCTAAAAAGACCTCTAAGATCATACAGTCCAATCTATGACTGACTGAGCATCACCATGCCAACTAGACCATGACACTAAGCTCTACATCCAGTCTTTTCTTAAACACCTCCAGGGACAGTGACTCCTGGGCAGCCCATTCCAATGTCCAATCACCCTTTCTCTGAAGAACTTCTTCCTAATGTCCAAATTAAAAATGTCATTTGTTCCCTCTCCTGCCCTCCATCTCTCCCCATTCCAGCTCCTTATCAGACCAATTCTTCTCCACCTAATCTTCCTCCTCTCCTATTTCCTAATGACTGTCCTGTACTCAGATAAACCAAGTTCTGCTATTCACATTATTTCCTCCTCAAATTATATTGTCCATATTTTTACCTAGCTTCATTCTCAGCTCTCCATTCTACGCCCAGCAGTCATTATTGGGATACTTGTTTTTCTGGACACATTGCATAGGTGCTTCTTTTGAGATTTCAGTTTCTGCATTCTACTCAGAATGGCAATTCTGAAAATTTTCACAAGGCTCTTAGTATGGGAGAACTTCACAGCAACAACACAAATTATATCGCTGATGTGTGGGTCACCTTTTAAACATCTGTCTCAAACACTGGGAACCAAACTTTGAAATGCACTTGGGGAAAACAACTTGTTTCTCCAGGAAAGGGAAGACATATTTCAAAATACCAATTAGGTTTTGGAAAGGAGAGGGAACAAAACTTTTCATCTCAGTCAAGGAAAGTACAGTAAAGCTGCAAACAGCTAAAAAGGGTCTGCTAATGAGAGGTATTCACCAGCCTCTGTAAAAGGAATGAAAAGCTTAATAACTTCACTCTAGTTTTTCTGAGATTTTGTAGCACAAATAAAGCAGAATTTTTTTTTAAAAAATCTACAATATCAGGCTTAGACAACAATCCTCATTTACTGCAGAGAAAGCACGTAAAATAAAAATATTAAAGTTCCTGAAATACTGCTAGAAAGGATTAAAATACCACAGCATAAATGCAAAATTAGAATGCAAACACCACTGAACAATGGAGAGCAAAACCCTTCTTCTAACTTGTGGCTGACTGACAGAATTTGGAATTGACACTTCTTGGGACTACACAGTAAACGCAACAACTTCTGTTTCCATAAATGGATCCTTTTTATTTTCTTTTTTCAATGGACACAGTCATTAAGGTTCAGCTAATCAACCATGAAAAACTACAAAGCATGTCAAGAGAAACAGCTGGCTGTAACACACAGCAGAGCAAGAAGTGCAACAGGTTACAGAGGGCACAGTGAGGGCTGGATGGGTTTCATAGGTAGGTGAGGGGGAGGCATGTGGAAGATCATCCCACTGGAGAGGAGCCCAGCCAATCCTTGGGAGACTGAACTCACAAGGCCAACAGTGCCAAGGAGACTGTAGTGGTCTTACTATATAAGGCTAATGGCATCTAGGTGATGGTTTCACAAACACCAAATTTAGATGCAGATGTTACATAAGTGAAACTGATGGGGAAGAGTAGGCCAGGATGTGGCACTGGAGTGACCAGGGCCAAGGGTCTGCTGTGGGGAGGAGCACAGACATGGATAAGGTACCAGTGAGACTCATTCCTGCACAAATAGGGGGAGGTTGTATGTGCACGAGTATGCATGACCCAATAGCCAGCACATAATATGCAAGACCCAACTGGTGATGCATAAGAACAGGATCAGGCTGTTTGTACAGGTCTTGTTTATGGGTGTGTCATTTGTGTTGATGTGGTACCTGTAAAGGCACTGGTTGTATGCACGAGGAGCATGATCATCTGTGTCTGTCTGGAGTGTGTATGCATGCAGTCCTGGGGATTGCATGTCCAGCCTCATAGTGAGCTGGACCAGGGGATGGGGAACTGCAGCAGCCTCGTATTATCAGACAGGTATGGGAGGAATCCCTTTGGGCCAGATGGCCACCAATATGTCCTCTCTTAAAGCATTTTCTACATTTGACTAGCATTATTTCAGTTGTGCTACTTTAATTGAAACAATAACATATAAAATACATGTCTGAGAACTCATAAAGAGCATTAGCATTCTATACATTAGGATAATGAGGAAAAAAAGACATTGGCCTAGTGAGAAAGGAGGTCTGATGAAGCATGTAAAATATACACCAGAACATGCTGACCATATGTAGCCAGTTGTCTTGCTTCAATGCAAGTTGTGTGACACTACTTTACATTTATAGTTCTTTGAAATATGCACTGAGTGCAACTCTGCCTTGGGTTGTGGTAGGTTCTGTAGGGTCTGTGCTGCAACACTGCAAGTTGTCTTTAACTGCCAGCAAGAGTGCTAGTGATATTGATATTGAACACTGAAAATAAAGACAATCTTTAAAACAAACAAACAAAAACACTAAACCCCAAAACTAACAACCTGTGTGAAGCTAACTTGTAGCATTAGCTTAAAGAAGGTGATTTATTATTCACCTCCTGAACTATGGAGACTTTGGCAACTTGTGCCATATGCATGCCAAGTGAATTCAAATTGTTGGGATTTGAGTCTCTGAAGAGCTGTCAAACTAGCACATTTCCAAAGCACTATAATTTATATTATCGGCAGTAAAAGTCTACTCATTCAGAAATACCACATATATTTACCATAGTTATGTAGGAAGGTTCACACAAATAAGTGGATTCCCTAAATAGTGTTTCAAAAAGAATTATATCAGATACTAGCAATTACTTTTTATATAGGTGGGCAGAAGAGGACAGCCAACATATCCTGATGAAATTAATAACTCATCCTGGTTGTTATCAGACAACAGTATAAAACTCAAAACTGCCAGCAAGAAATACTCCTTCCATGTTTTATACTTTAATAAGATTGATGATAATGTCTGTTTTCCAGAAAAAAGAAAAACATTTTGCTGATACTGTGTATAAACACTTCAGGAAAAACTCTTTCGTCTCCTATCTTTCAATGAAAGCATTTTTTAAAATAGACTTATTCATCATTCCGTGACAGCACTTAGAAAAGAGCATTTATCCAGTTATCCAAAAGCCTGGTCAAATGATATCATCTTCTTGAATATCATCCCATTTGAGTACTTTTATTACCAATAAGCTTACTAAAAACACTGATCTTTATTCCAGTTTTTTATGTGGCAATCTAAATTGCCTTGAGTAATCTGTCTGACAGAGATAATTAAATTTGTTTCATAGTATTTGCAAAAGGTTTCAAGGGCATATAGTGGATTATGTCTGTTTTTCAAACATGTTGCTTAGATTTCATGTTTTACATGCTAAGGAAAGAAGTGACACTCGACTCACTGGAAAACAGGAATGGAAATAATCAGCAATCCCTTGCTCTTTTGAACAGTATCATATAAGCTGTGTCCAATATCCTCCTTTAAATATTTACCAATGAACAGTGTAAACACATTTTGGATTATTCAATCCCATGCTATGACTGAAAACTTGGAAACTAACTCCATTGCTCTATCTTTAAGGGTCTTCTCTCTTGCAATCTAAATGTATAGTGCCTTTAGGATTTTTGCCACAAATTATTTCGTGTTTTAAACATTTCTCATTTCTTCCTGGTGTTTATTCCCTCTTGATGTTACTTTTGCTGTATTAGACAAATATATGTGTTCTAGTCTTCCCTATTTTTTTCCCTCCCTGAACCACCTTAACAGCACTTTCTGCATGTGTTACAGTTTGAATCTCACACTCTGAAACACTTCTAGCTGCAAATAACAATACTTTTCTATGTCTACAATGGCATTTGCCAGTGACACACCCAAATGTCAACAACTGGATGTTTCTCAGCAAATCAGCTAATAAATCAAGCTTTCTCTCCTCAGTTGTTTGAATGCTTATTTTTAGATCAGGAAGATTTTTTATTAATCCTCAATCATGCCTGTGAATTTTACTGTGTTCATTTGTATTCTTTATATGAAGGTCCCCCATTCCTCTTTTACATGGAAAAAGAGCCACTCAAGGTGTTTTAACATTTTCCTGTAAGAACTAACTTGGGCTGTATTTCTACAAAACTCACTACAGCCCTCTAGTTTCTGCTTTTCAAGAAGCTTCCTGTGTTGGTCAGTCCTTTTAACCTTTCCTTACACACTTGCTTTTTTTGCAATGTTTTTTTGTAGTTATTCAGCTAATTATACCTCTCTTATATCAGTTTTTAGGTGCATGCACATCACTGAAAGTTTTGAGACTTTATAAACTAGAATATAAATCCAGATGATTAAAAATGCCTTCTTTAAATATGTAACACACTTCTTATAATCCTTTTCATCAGCAAGAATCACTGTACAAGTGCAGGAGATGTATGTATGTGGTATATACACACATATATGTGTGTATGCATCTCTCTCCCATATTCACACACAATTCTATACCATCACACTGAATCTTGACACGGGTATTTTCATAAGGGATGAAAGACTTCTAGCTTTCCCTGCCTCTCTCTTCTCTCCATACAAGTTTCTTCCCTGAAAATCCCCCTCAGTGTCATCTACATCTACATTTATGTCTTCAGTAAAAATAATGATTTTCAGATTTACTGAAAGCAGTAGCCTGCCTATAATGCACCCATTAGACCACTTGCAAGTGCTCTCTTGCAAAGCTATTGCAAAATAATTTTAAAGCAGCAAAGTCAGGTGCCAGTACCAGCTTAGCTGTTGCAGCAAGAAAGATCAGTCTGAGTTGTAAAACCTTGCTTGAGAAGCCAAATAAACTTTCAGGTAGTCCATGCTAAGCTTTATGATAGCCTAAGAACAGCAGACAGTCCAAGGAACTTAAAAGATCCTTAGGGAATATGACACTGGTTGATCAGTGCAAACACATTTAAGTTTTTTCTTTCATGTTGCAGAAGCATTTAGCATTTGTGCTGTATTCTATGCAAATCTGGCCAAAGACTCAACAGAAAATCACTTTTCTATCATTAATATTTACATTAAAACATCATTATGACTTTCACATATGGCATAACACTTGGCCTGGCAACATGTGGATCACTTAGATTTTGTTACTGAACAGTAGTTACAAAAGAATTCAAATTCAGTTCTTGAGCTTTGACACAGATTTAGGGAGGAGAGAGTGGCAGTAAATCCCTCCTTGAAAAATTCACTTAATCTTGTCATGCTTGAGCTTTGCAACCTAAAATGAGAATAAAGGCAATGCATTTCTACCATCTGCTAATTAAAATATAACCACCTAGTACTTGTGAATCCCAGTTTTATGTGGCAGAATTCCTGTGAGTCTGCAGTATAAACAAAAACAACCAACCAGTCAACAAAAAAACCAAACCAAACAAAAAAAAAATCAAACCAAAAAAACAACCAAACAAAAAACCCAAACAAAAGTAGCTCCCCCCAAAGCAAAAAACACAAACAAACAAACAAAATAAACAAAAAACAATTACCAAAAGTTTTTGATCAAATTTGTCTGGAGGTTCAGCTGGTCAATTCTTTAAATTTGAGCACAAAGACAAAAACCTTTAAGCTAAGTGCTGCATGGGTAACTACTTTAGGCTGCCAGATCCTGAGCATGGGCAATCACAACATCTTTCTTTCTAAGGATATCTGGGAAGAGCCAGCTGACTCCAAGTACAGTTTGCTGGAGAAGCAGGTTATGGAAAAAAAACACACCATTGAACCAAATGTCCCCCTCTGAGCAGCTCTACAAAGCCTTGTCCTGTGACTCTGCCTAACTGTGCCCAGGCTTTTGGTGCAGGGCTCAATTGCCTATGCAAGTCACAGAGGCAAGGCTGAGAGAGCAGCTGTGCAGCTATTACACATTATGTTCAGGTGATAGGGTTCTTCCTTCAGGAACCATGTTCCTGAAGGCTCACACCATGAAAGCAGCTGTTTTTATGATCTGCCCATTAGCATTCACTTGCTTTAATTAATTCTACTCAAGGAAACTAGCAGGACTGTTCTCAAATGGAGTTTGAGGATACTGATGTTTCAATTTCTCTGACTGGACATCATTAAATTTCTTTTGGAAACTTCTGGCCAGTCAGTGTGACATTCTTTGGAATCAAGTCATTTTCAAGACCTAGCCACAATTTTGGCCCATGTCTGAAGGCACGGAAATCCCTATTTTTCATATGTATGTTTTAATGAAAAAGATGTTCAACTGGAAAGCTGCAACTTGTCAGTGCCCGACACCAATGATATGCTCTTACAGTTTCCTTCTCAAAGGTAGGCCATTAGCACATACTTCCTTAGGACACCGTGAAAATCGTGGAACTGCATTTCCACAGGATGTCGGTAACAGCAGTCATGCAACAAAACCTGTAAATGTCATTACTATGAGCTGCCAGAATCAGCCACTCGTGGCCCAAGACAAAATGTCTTTTATCAGTATGGATTCTTGCCAAGTCTCTTCTGTCCAGCTCGAGGCACTGACAAAACTAATAAAAACAGCAACAAGAAGAAAATGCTGCACAAAAGGGATTATAAGCAGGAACAGAAACATGAAGTACCTCCTTAGACTCCAGATAAAACTGTTGTTCCCACCTGATCACACCCAGGATCAGCACTATCTAATATAGCGCTCCTATAAACTGTCTCTTTATCATTTAAGTGATTTCTTAAGAAACTTCCTCCATATATGCCTGACTTTCTGGTTTTACCTTAAGTTTCATCAATATTTCACTATGTCTTCCTTCTACATTTGCTGAATGCTTATGCCAGGGACTGACTTCAACATGGGCTTCTGCTTTTCCTGAATGGCAAAAGCCTGCCACCAGAAACAGACACTTTCTACACTCATTCCTACAAAATGTGCCCAGTATTAATCTCCTCCTTTACGAACTCACCAGATACAATTATTTTTAGGTATATCTGCCATATTTAGCACCCATCATTTACATCCCAGGATGTAAAAGAAACCACTGCATCTCAATGTACAAGAAAAGACATTTTAACGTAAAGCTGACAAAACTCAATGTCAGACAACTAGTAGAATTGAAGCAATGTCTTTTCATAAGAGCAGAGCTAAAAACCATGTCTCTTTACACAGAGACCTAAACTTATGCTTGAAATGAATAGGGAACCAAAGACATCAAAGACTGTATAGACTGCTATAAGCAAAACCAGACAACAAAATGCAGTCTGACAGGTTTGGTAAATTCTGATTCCCACTCAAAAGGTGCAGTTGTGGGTCCATCTACCATTTGATCTCATAAAATATTTTCCAAGTGTCTTATCTACAAGGGTGGAAAGTCCATCCTATCACAAACAGTGAGAACAGCATGATTCCAAGATCAATCTCAGACAGTAAGGACTGGTGGGAAGCATGCACCTTGACCTCTACATATTGTGAGCTCGAAATAGACAGACTATTCAGAATATTCAGAATGCTGAAGTGCTTCAGAGTCTATGTCTGCCTAATACAGGATGAGCTACAAATCATTTGCACACTGGGGGAGGCTCACTTCCACTTCTCACAGAATGACAGAAAAGGGACTGGAGTGCCTCTCCCCGAGTACAGACAGGTTGGGAGAGATGGGATTATTCAGCCTGGAGAAGAAAGACTCCATGGAAACCTTAGGGCAGCCTTCCAGTACCTAAAGGGAGCCTACAATAGAGCTGGAGAAGAACTTTTTACAAGGGCATTCAGTGATAAGGGGCAATGGCTTTAAACTGAAAGAAGCTAGATTTCAATTAGATGTTCACTGTGAGGGTGGCGAGGCACTGGAACAAGTTGCTCAGAGAAGTTCTGGATGTCCCATCCTGGAAAGTGTTCAAGGCCAGGCTGGATGGGGCTTTGACAAACCTGATTTAGTAAAAGGCGTCCCTGTCCTGGCAAGGGAGTTGGAACTAGGTGACCTTTAAGGTCCCTTCCAATCCAAACTATTCTATGGTCCTATGAACTGAACTAAAAGCTAGTCTGAGGAAAAAACCCAAATCAACCACACCACTAAAAGCTGAAAATTATACATGCCAGCAAATCTGCATCTCCAGTAGCTTTCATAAATACACATGAAAAAGCTAGGAGTAGAGCCAAGGAGAAGTAGAAACATTAGGATTGATTAAAGCATCATCCTGTGTCTTCACTAAACATCATACTTCATCTGTATATTTCACACGAGAAATGTTACTTGATAGCAGAAATGCAAATAACCTTTCCTAAGCGAACCTAAGGTTACTTAAAAATCAAAAGGAAAATGATATTATGCTGTTAATTTTTTTAAACCGTGGCAAAAATTTTTCTGTGCTATTTGTATCCCAAATAATATGCCTCTTCAGGTTTGAATTATGAAACGCTAAATAAATCCCATGAGCAAATGCTTATTTGTATCTGTCTGCTAAGTTCCTGTTTGTAATTCCAGCTAATTACTTCCCCTGTCAGGAAAATACTCTCTGATGTCCCAAGATGGCACAGAAATACCTCAGTCTTTTCATTTTGTGTCTCTCAATATTTGATACAGAAAATGTAAATTCATTTGTCTACTGGTGGAAGACTCAGAAACTTGAAATAATCTCTGCACTGTCAGCAGGTCTTTACCTTATGTGCCTAATCCCTGTTGCCATGGTGATATTTAATTGTGCAGCCACACAGTTTTATTGGTTTATTTTAAATTGAAGTTTTTCTGTGGAATGGTCCAGGATTCCAGCAAACATGAGATAAACGGTTTTCAAAATATTGCAGTGAGTCATAATGTTGTCAGTGACTAGATTAATTTGAGTTCAGTTAAACTATTTCTTCACCTTAATCTTATACATACATACATATATAATACAAGGATTTTTAGCATTATATTTGGGAGCTGAGCATTCTGAGCATAATTAAGCAGTTGTAAGAAAGGCAATTAAAAACTAAATAAGAATTAAAATTCAGTAAGCTTTTGTTGGTAGTATCATCTTGCTAAAACAAATTATCTTCCTGTCCTACAATATCAATTTGGATAAGAACCTTTTACAGTAGACTTATACTTAATTTTCTTTATAGAAAATTGTAAATATATTAACGTGAGAGAAATGAAGGCGAAAGGATAAATTAGGCTTATTCATTGCTGGCTTCCATATACCACAGCACGCAGTTCTTTAGTATGTGAATGTCCACTGGAAAAGTATCATCAATATGGTATTTCCTGACACAGCATAACACATTAGATAACTTGTTTTAAATTCTGTACACACACCATGCTCAACTGACAAACTTCTACTGTGCTATTTAAACAGCAGCAACATACTGTGCTAATTCTCGTACTTTTTTGTCTATAACCCAGCTTCAGCACATTTTTTTCTCAATTTCATAACTGAAGCTCTGGGAAAAATTTTCACCTAGCCTTTGCTGTGAAAGGTCTCAGTTTCATCACCAAGTATCAGACAGCTTCAACTTATTTAACTTTTCAAGCTCATGGCCACTAAGGCCCCAGTGTACAGGCTGCAGGAAAGACCTCTTAGGTGTATCAGGGGCTGTAATTCCCCTCTTTATTTTTAAGGACTATCAAGTAGCCTGGCCTAATTTCATATGCAGAGCCTCCATGTTTGCATCATTGGGGTTACCAGCATGTGACCCAAGAAAACACTTAGCTTCTTATAAACCAGTACCACAAACCCACACAGCTTTGCAGAACCAGAACTTGACACCTCTCTATGATAAAGTACACCATGATCCTGGGTTATACCTTGATTTATTTTTTTTTCTATACAGGTCCTGCTCCAGAACTTTTATTCTGCTTCCTAATCCATCTTCAAACACACAAGAGTAACAAGGTTCAGGATGCAATACTTCTCTGAATTTCAGGGTGTCCCCATACAGTTTGTGTTTGGAGAAAACACAGAGGAATAGCTCAGGAACACTGACTTTCCTGTACCAGAGGCCCACAGTATGATTCCCTGTATTCCACTTAGGAATAATTACATCCAGGCAACCCAAAGCAAATGACTGAGTAAAAGCTTCTTCCCTTCTGAGTAGTCTCACCCATGTTCATACCTTCTTGTGTTAACTCCCCTCACCTTTTCCAGTGTGAGGAAATCCTTTCCTCATTTCCAGTGTGAGGAATCCTTTTGGTTCAGCAAGTGAGAATCCTATGTATGTGCAGAGAGGACTCAAAAAAGCAAGCCAGAAAAGAGGGAAGGAACCAGGCTGCTGTGACTAGCTCCTGAGTTACTGCACACTAACCAGCTTAGGTACAGCTGCCTTACAATGCAAAGAACTCTCCCTCCTTCCATGCTCTACTTAAAGTAAAATAACCCCACAAACTGCCGTCATCTCCTTGCTACCACTCCCTCCATTATAACAATGATTTATCCCAGTCAGTATTAACACCACTTTATTTGTCGTATTCATGACTGTCATGTATATGGCTAGAGCAACAACTCTTTGTGAAGGAAGGACAATTGTTAAATCATAATCTCTTTTCAGAAGCTTGAGTTGATTTAGCAATACTCTTTTTCACCATATGCTCAAGTAGTCTCTAGGCAAACCACTGACATAAACAGGTTGCTATATAATTTTTCTTTTTCTCCTTTCTAATTGTACAGGTTTCCTTTAAACAGTCACTTGCATTTGTGCATCCCTGCTGCTGCTCATCTCTTCTAGCCCCACTCCCCCTTCCACCATACGATCCTGTCCTTGAGTAGGTCAAACCCTTAGTAACAGAAAGCAAATTTGTATGCAGTCTGAAAGGAGCAGAGTAGCACTCTTTCTCTAATAGCACACTATTCATAACAACAGTCTGTATTAGTGACAAGGGAATTTAAAATAAAACATAAAAGAGATAGAAGAAATCAAGAATTGCCATACCAATCAGACCTGTTGTCCTTCTGGTCCAGTATCCTTTCTCTGACAACACTCAGTACCCGCTTCAGAGGAAGGTGCAAGAAACCTTGTAATTATAGAATAACCTGATTAATACAGGAAGTTTCGTCCTAGCCCTAGGCAGTCAGCAGCTGACTCACCCGCTTGTCTGAAACATAAGATTTTATATCTGCTCTAATTTTTTTTTTTTAAATCCTATGTAATTTAATAGTGAACGTCTCATTACAAATGTACTTTGCAAATGTACATTTGAATCTTATAAAGCATTTTAGGCTTTACTGTAACCTGTAGCTGAGAGTTCTATTTGCTAATTATATAGGTTGCACTATTTTTATCACTGTTAAACTGCCTGCCATTCAATCTCATTGGATGTCCCTTTTAGGGACTTACAAATAAGTGGGCCAGAGAGTGTGATTCCACTGCCTTTTCCTTGGCATCTCACCTGGGAGCGGAGATGCCCAAAGAGGCACATGGCAGTCAGCTTTTGGCTTGAGGCACTAAACCAGTGCACAGACTGCCTCCATTCACATCCCTCACCTGAAGGAGAAGGCACCCCACACAAGTGACAAGTGCTCTCACAGATGGAATAGCAGCAGCCATGTTGCTCATATTTTTGCCAATGCCACATAAATCTCCCAGTGATTCTAGTCAACATTGTTTCTGTACATGGTGATGAAGGAATGTAATGCACTCAACAACGTGCTAGATAACATCATACCTACTGGGTAGAAGGTGGCTCCTGTGACTTCAAACTTTCATTATGGCCTCATGTACTATAGTAGACTTAAGATATAAATAACATCAGCCTTTTCAAAACCCAGGAAGATGAACAACACAGTAACAACAATCAAGGCTTTCACCACACTTTATTTATATCCTTTGATGGTTTTCAGAACCTTCCAACAGAGCAAACTCCAGAGAAGTACTCTAAGAAAGGACTAAACTACCAATAGGCATGTACAACCTGCAGAACATATGGACAAGCGGGTTGGGGTAGGGCTGGACATAACAACAGAAAATAATAATTAAAAAAAAAGCTGAATGGTCTGATCATCTTCTGTGCTTATTTATTTTTAAGTAAACTGATTACCAGGCTGTGAGCCTCAGTTTTGCATCTGGTATAAATTAGTGGTTCTTAATAAGCAAGATGCTTGATTGATATGCCATTAATATCATCAATGATTGTGTTTTGTAATTCCACATTTCTGGCCAGCTATGACAACTGAGTGTACAAGGAGGAGGATGCAGACCAGACAGGATGCACACAACAGGCACAGAGTTGCACTTTCAGAAAACACAAATGAGTTTCCTCTTCTGAGCACAGCAAGCAGAGAAAGAATAAGATAAAAACTACAAAAGAAAATTTAAGTATTTCAGTATAGAAGAATATAATGACATTGTTGTACTGCAAAGAAATATAGTACTGCATATGCTTTGAGAATTTAAGATGTTGTGAACTACACTAGTTACCAAAGAACACAAACATGTTACCTCCGTTTTCTGCAGAGGGCAAAATCTGACATCTAAGAGTTCTATGTTTCAGGAATAGAATAGCTACTAAGCCAAACAAGGACAACCTAAATGTAATGATTTCATAAGCTAAATATCATGGAGCTGATATTATATGCAGGATAACATACTTTAGACGAAAAAAGAATTAAGTTTGCCAGATACATCTCGAAAAATCTAGAATTTTTGCTACTAAATACAAAAACACTAGTGAAAAACAACAGCAGACACTCAAGATATCAAAGTATGATGTGACACAGAACAACAGAATCAGTTAAGCTGGAAAACACCTTCAAGATCATCAAGTCCACCCTTTGACCAATCACTATCTTGTCAACAAGACCACAGCCCTAGGAGACACATACCGTCACTTCTTGAACAACTTCAGGGATGGTGACTCCACCTTGGCAGTCTGTTCCAACACTTAACAACCCTTTCCCTGAAGAAATTCTTTCTGATGTCCAACCTGAACCCCCTCTGGTGCAGTTGGAGGCTATGTCCTCTCATCCTGTCACTAGTTGCCTGGGAGAAGAGGCCGATCACCACCTTGCTACAATCTCCTTTCAGGTAGCTGGAGAGGAAAAAGGTCTCCCCTGAGCTTCCTCTTCTCCAGGCTAAATAAACCCAGCTGCCTCAGCCAGTCCTCATATGACTTACTCTCAAGACCCTTCCCCAGCTCCACTGCCCTTCTCTGGACGCACTCCAGCACCTCAATGTCTCTCTTGTAGTGAGGGGACCAGAACTGAACACAGGATTTGAGATGCAGCCTCAACAGTGCCGCATACAGTGGCCAGTCTCTTCCCTGGTCCTGCTGGCCAGTGTTTCTGATATAAGCCAGGATTTGCCTTCTTGGCTACCTGGGCACACTGCTGGCTCATGTTTAGCAAGGTGTCAACCAGCAACCCCAGGTCCTTTTCCACTGGTCTGCTTTCCAACTTTCCCTAAGCCTGTAGTGCTGCCTGGGGTTGTTTTGACCAAATGCAGGACCCAGAAACATGGACTTGTTGAACTCTTAAGGAAACTTCTCTGTCCAACCATTCAGGAGTCACTCCGGCAGTCACATTCACACCACCTAAGCTGGGGCCAAGGCCCCTTCACAGCTACACACACCACACTCACACAGTCAGGCCAGGTTTCCTCACCAGCTCCACCCCAGGTTTCCCATAGCAGAGTCTCAGACATCTGGATCCTTAAAATAATTTAATCATGGTGCAAAAACAAAATAGCAGCTCGAGCTGCTGCCTTCAAGGAAGGACCCGGAACAAAGGAAACCCTGGGTTTTTATACCCTTTCAGTCTATGCACAGGAAAGTCTGGGGTCCTCAGTTCCTGCTGTGTCTCTGAGTGTCTGGTCACTTGGCCAGTGCCACAGGTTCTTATGCCCTTTGTTATGCAAAGAATTGCCAGTTCATGCCTCAGGCTTGGGCTCCCATGCCCCAGGGCTCAACCTGCAGCTCACACTGCAGCTGCACACCAAGGTATCTGCACTAAATGTACTCCGCAGCAGAACCTCAAACCATTGGCCTCAGCCCATTGATTCAGCCTGTCCAGATCCCTCTGCAGATCAATATTCCCACTCAACTTGGTGTTGTCCATGAACTTACTGAGGGTACACTCAGTCCTCCCATGCCAATCATCAATAAAGATACTAAACTGGACTGGCCCCAATACTGAGCCTTAAAGAACCCTACTAGGGACTGGCCACCAATGGGATGTGACACCATTCATCACTGTTCTCTGAGTCCAGCTATCCAGCCAGTTTTTTACTCAGACAAGAGAGCATCTGTCCAAGCCATGGGCTGCCATCCTTTCCAGGAGAATGCCATGGTAGATGGTATCAAAGGCTTTACTGAAGTCCAGGTAGACTACAGCCACAGAAATTTCCTCACCCACTAAGTGGGTCACCTGATCATTTCAATTGTTGTAGCAACTGTGTCATACTAACATAACCACATTCAGAAAGGTTTGTGGCAAGTAGTTCTCTCCCAGCTCTTCCATGCACTCTGGAGACTGAACTGTGTTTTCAAGCCAAGCAGTAACAATGCTGCAGGCTTTGACCTCTGAGTGTGCTTCCTTTAATTTCTTGCCTAGGATCCCAGCTATTTGCTCTGTTTGTTCCAAACTGGACCACAAAAGCAAGGTAATATGTGAGAAGTAGAGATGGTCAGGGTCCTTAGAGTGAAACAGGGAGCAAACCAAAGCGGTAACACAGATAGACCCCATCAACCTCTCTCAGGCAATAGCAAGAGTAAGTAAACATAACCAATAAAGTAAAATAAGCACAGCCAGTAGCATCTCTTGCAAACAAGGATATGGCAATAAGCTGACCTAATAGATCACTCTGTCTTGAGAGTCTAATAACTAACTGCACCTTAGTGGAATCAGTGTTGCTTTGAGTCCACATGAGGAGGGCTACACTTTCTTTTGCTTGATTTTCCATTCTTTGTTCTTTATTTGAATAACAGAAACCAGATCCACAAAAATACCAAAGTACCTTATTCCTTAGGAATTAAACAGCAATAGGTATGACTTCTGAAGACAGGAAATGTTACGTCAAAAGGGCAGTTGCAGGGCAGCTTAAGCCAACAGAATTCTGTTGCAACTCTGTTGCCAAATCAGTCAGATATTTCAGTGTGACAGCAATGCTGCCCATCACCTGGCATTAGCCATACTCTGAGCAGGGGGCTGGACAGGCTGACCTTCAGAGGATTCCTCCATATTAAACTATTCTGCAACTTCATTAGACCATGCAAAGGACTGGCTCAGGGAGCTAAGCCGACATAAAATTCATTGCTTTCTCCATAAGATTGACTTTTTATTAGCTTTTGCGAGTTTATGTCCCTCCATCAACTTACCTCCAGGTCTGACAAGCAGCAAGACTGACACAAGGGAAAGGACAAAAATGTACAGGCCCAAGAATCAATAACATCATAGCAGTGGTAAAAATCAGGAGCCAAAGTTGCCAAGTAGCTAAACCTTTTGTGGACAAAATCAGTCAAAAGCTTCTTTTTCACATGCTATCTCCCTGAAGCCCGACATTCATACCAAAAGAATTTTTAATAAATGTCATGTTTTTATTCAAATTAGCATTACAGAATTTCTCATAATCATATACTGCACTACATATATAATAAATGCAAATAAAACAGGCCTTTAAAATAATTAAATATATCATATTCAAATTATTTCATATTAAAGGTCCAGCTTAATACAGGTGTGAAGTACAGAAACATGCTAAAAGAAAACTACATGACTGCCATCCTCCCATATTGAAATGTTTTACTTATCTCATAAGGCTATTTCAAGTAAAAGTGGCAAGTTAAAAACGAATGGGTGAAGTTCTGAAACTTTAATATACCACAGCCTAAACTTAAGAAAAAGTATATTAGAAGTTTGCAAAATGACCCCAGTTGTGCCATCTGTACAGGAGAGATAATGAATTGATAGCAACATCTGAAAATATTTTGATAAGAGACTCTTCTCACACTTTCACAAAAGCACTGCCTGGTGATGGAAGCTGCCCCTGATTAGCTCATGTCATAAGGGCTTTCAGAGATTTGAAAGAAATCAAATTTGCTTCAGGAGAAAGAATAAACATCTCTTCCCATTCACGCCTTAAAGCATTTGCACCGACACTATATAATTACTTTTCATTTCACCAAAAGATTCTCCTGGATTCTCTATTCCTCCCACAACTTCAAAATTGCAATTTGTCTGCTTGCAGTTGAATGGAAATGTACATATGGCCCAAAGTAAATTATTTAACTAAAAAGCAGTTAATGTTGCTATGAATTATGTTACTTCCTTGTACAGAACTCATGCACACATTTCATTGTGATAATACCTGGTTTATACATCTTTAATCAAAACCGAACAAAGTATTTGAATGGCTTTTTCTCTTTAGGTGTGATGCAATTTGTTCATCTGCATGGCTATAAAAAGTCTTGAAGACAATAAGAAATGCTGTTTTGCTGATCTCTTTCCTGCCTTTATTGGCATAATTGTCAACAACCATCTCACTATGTCATTCTTAAAATCCAGGGGCACAAACCAAAGGAAAGATAATTAAATTCTGTTTTCCTGTAGTATTTGCAAAAGCAGTTATTTTGAAAGGGAGACCGAGCTTCTCCCCGGCCAAGTAACAATCACTGTAAGGACAGGTACTATATAGCTCCACAGGGGAGTCGCTAGTGAAGTCACTGGGTCTATGTAGATTTTGGTCATTCTTCTGAAACCAAGATATAAGTCATATAACTACCCAGTCACACCGTAATAGCTACTGGGGTTGACGTTCACGAGGGATGGTGGGTGGCTGATGATTCGGTGCAGCAGTTCACGGTTCCAAACAGTTTCCTGATTTCATTCTGTTTCCAAAAGTACTGGCTTTTATAATGCATCCCAGGGGGTGGTCATTTCATTTAAGATGCATTACTACTCTGGGAGCACATCTGGTGCACACAGTATAGCCAATGCTATTACTTTAAAACATTTGATACAGGAATATGTACTATAAATCAATCATGCAATGTGTAGGTATGTAGCAGTGTTCAACTTGTACCTAAAAACTGGTCAAAGATTCAAAGATGGGTTAGAAAGTCCAACACAAAATATCAAAGGCTTCTACAGATCAGCTTCCTCAGAGGCCTCATTCTCTTTACCCGTTAAAGCAGACCATTTTGTCCCACATAGTCTGCTATCCACATCCAGAGAAAAATGGAAGACCACAGTCCAAAAGAGAATGGAAAATAAGCACCTTGTAAGAACATGGAAAAAACCCCCAACCACTCCAACAACAAAACAACCACAAGCTTAATATTACTTAAGGCATAGCCTAGCACTCCTTGACACAGATTTTTGTTCCTCGATTTAGTTTTCTCACTTTAAGAGAAGGATATGGTACTTTTAGGTACTAAAATGCATTCCAAAAAAATAAACAAAATAATCATTAGGTACTGAGAGCTAGAAAACGTTCCCAAATTGCAAAATTAATGAGTACTAACAGACTGCATTTAAGTCACAGCTGTTAATAGCTACACAACAAGTTCAGCATCCCATTATATGACCAGTGAGAAGGGAGAAGGAATCAAAAGTGGTGCCTGTCCTCAGGAGCAGGATATTCATTCTCCAAAGGAATCTCATTCACACAGAGGAGAACATACTAATATTCTGCAGAAAATATGGACACAGAAGGTGTGCAGGTCCCTTTGGTAACATGAGTAACTGAAGCAGCAGTCTCACATTTGCACAGTACTTTGGAGTCTCACCTCCACTTCTGGACAAGCCTAATTATCTTGGGCACAAAACCTGTACTAACACACTTATATTGTGCCCAGCATTCAGCTTCATGTTTGCCCAGTGCTGCGGCCAGAGTCTTATAGACATCCAAAACACGACAAGTACTCGCTGACGCAAGAAAACAACACTTCAAAGTCAGCTTCTGAGCCCTCATTAACCCAGACAACTTGTTCCAATTTGGACAGGTCTGAAATTGCTCTAAATCTTGAAAGCCTGCAGGCTTTTTGTAGCAGGTCACCAGGCTGCTACAAATCTTTTGGAAGCAAATGCTTCCTAGGAACCCAAGGCACAGCCCCTGGGCAAAAGGGGTAGGAAGAGAAAGCACAGTAAGGGGGATCCTCATTCTTACACGGTACAATTCTTGTTTTGCAGATGAAGGATCTTGAGAGAATTAAGAACTTTTAATATTCAATTAAAAATAAGTCTGATCCTTCTACTCTGCGTAAAAAGAAAGAATTGTAATTCTCACCCATGTCTTTTTCAAACACCTGCAACTTTCTAAATAGGCTGATAAAGACAAAAATTAAATACTTGAAAAAATCCCTTCATGTGAACAGAATGGAAATGCTAACCTTAAAAATGGGATGTAAGTTAAAGCAACGAATGCCAATCAGCCAGTTGTTCTGCTAACTCACTACCATCGCCCCATTTTAGTGAACAAGTTCCAAAGCCACATAAGAGTACATTTGCTAGAACAGCAGATTGTGTTTTATCCAAGCCATCTTAGTGATTTAAAAGAATAATTATGCATAGTTTTCAAAGGGAAAAGAAAAGCCAGTTTTGTTTACAGTTACATCATCCTCATTGACACTTATTTTGCAAACCTTTAAATTCACAACTAAAGGACTATGCGAAAGCTAAGAATTAGAATATTTACTACACGGGATCAAAATATATACTTTCTCATTAGCAGTATAAGGAATACATTAAACAAAGCAAAAGACCTCACATGGCAGAGATGGAGGAAAATTATAAGTATCAGTCAGCATCAACCTTCTGCCCCATTCTTTAAGCATGGTACGGTATTTTTTCTGTTTGGTTGGTTTTTTAGGGTTTATTTTTTTGTTAACGACCTTTGTTGTAATTCCTCAAAGAACTGCAGGTCCTTATATTATCAGCATTCTTTTGAGTAAATGAAACAACCAAGTAACAAAGCAAGGTGCAGTAAAGTACAGTCTGGGCTATCCCTCTGACATAAATTAAAGCAGCTGAACACTAACCACGTAGGGCTGAAGCATGAATTAGGATTCCAAGGCGATACAGTCAAGAGCAGGGCTGCAGTGCTGTGCTACACACTGCACAGCTCACACTGCCCACTTACCTGATGAAGTAGTCTCTTCCATCTCTGTTTGCCGTCATCTCCCATCCATAAGGTGTCCCCTGGTTCAAGCTCCAGGTCCCTGAAGGGTGAGGCCAGCCTGAAGACTTATTCCTGTGGCTGCAGTTTTGGGAGAGGTAAGGAGGAAGAGATGGGGGGAAAAAAGTTATTTGTCTCTTGTACTTCACATGATTCACTTGACATTCAAATACTTTCATAACTGTGAAATATATAGGCAAAACCCAGGCAAGGGAAAACAGGTTAGCAGGTCTATTTGCATTTGCAATATTCTTCCAGTAAGTGGAAAAATTCACTGTCATTTCTAACAGCCTGAGTTCAAGCCTGTAGTTGGTGAATTTGTAATTCCCCATCAGTCCCACATCCACAATAGTCATTTTCAATAGGTTTTAGTAAAAGCGATGGAGAGTATTTTCATTCATCACTATTCCCTGTTCAAATGCCAGCTCTCAGTACAGTTTAAGCAAAAAAACCCAAAAAACCCTACAAGCAAAAAACTAACAAAGCAAGCCACCCATCACATGGCTGCAGATCACACATGTGTTGCAATACCTGGCACGAGAAGGAACATTGACATGCATTCTCACTGCTAGTAAATCATTTTTTGATTCCTGTGCTGGAATGAAGGAAGGCCACGACGCTGCTGCACAACATGCTAAATTGATTCAAGATACAGATATTGTTGCACTTGATCGTTATCCATTAAGCTCTTCCGCCAAATAACCTTTAAAAGGCTGCAGCATCTCTGAGAACACACACTGTTACATACCACTGCTCTAGCACTCTCTGCTAGTATTCCCACTCCCGTGGAAGGGCCCAACAGCACTCCCAAGTGACTGTTTCCCCACTAGATCTGAAAAATTTTGTGACGTGCCTTCTACTGACTCCACAAAGAAAAACAATTCAGCTAGTAAGAATCCACCATAGTTTCCCATAGGAAGCCCCAACGTTTGCACTGATACTTTTCCCCCCACTTGCAGGAATTAAGCTAGATGTTACCACGCATTCCCACTTTCTGCTGTGGGACTTCAGAGGTCCAGAAGACAACAAATACATATTTCAGCAAAATTTATCAAGTCACTAATATCTACGTACAAGCTGAAAAAGGGAAAGAGCAGCAAAAGGAGGCAGGGCAGCCAACAACGCTTAAGACTGGCTAAGAGCATACAACAGACAGGCAAACAGAGCACCCAACACTGAACACAACCTGAAATTTTGATGTGCAAACCAAAACCACACAAAATCAGAGCATGTTTTGAATCAGTTATCTTCTCAATCTCTGCCTTTTTCTCCACTCATCAAATGTATTACAGCTTTGCTTTACATGCTAGATTTATTTAAGTTCAAATACTAACGAGGGACTTGATATCTCTTGCCACAGATGGAGACATAAGAACTTCTTTCCTGTAGAGAAACAGAGCACAATGTAACCTGACAATCACTCTTCTGAAGGAACAGAATTGGTCTCCATGGACAACTCAACAATTCATTGCAAATTGCTAAACTCAACAAAGTTGTACATAGCTAGTCTTTCCCAGGAGGAATGTATCATTAAAAACAAACGAGCTGCTTCCTCCTCCCCCTTTATTTCAAGGATTAATCACAACTGAGAAACAAATATGGTGCTTCAAAATATAATTTACATGTAAAGTGAGGCATTACAACGGAGTGCTAGGTATCATCTGATTTACCAATTACATGAAGTACTCTGTCTTCAAGGAGTAGAAGAGCATTTCTGTTAGCATATTCAAACACTGGTATTTGCCATAAGACTTAAGTCTAATATTGAACATGCTAGAACTCTCAATAAAATTACAGTTATTCATGGCTAACCAAACAAATAAATGCCAGATAATACTACATTACCCCAGATAAATGCAACTAACCCATGTCTGATTCAAGGAATTGATTAAAAAACAGTCATCCGAGGAAAAAAACCAAAATATTTTCAAAACTGTTTCATGCAGCTACTTTTTAAGCTGAGTGTAAACATTGCGTTTTCTCCACATGCTTGACAGAGGAAGAAAGGGTGGTCCCTTCTTTTAGACAGAAGCCATCCTGCAATGTAGGAACGACAGCTTAACTACATCTACAGACTTCAAATTACACTTTAGAGTATTTGGAATCCTAAACATGGCAGTTAACTAAATAAAGTAGAAAGTAACCTTTTTTATCAAGACTATATAAAGGGATACCCATGGCTTTTCAGTTTAATTAGACACGTTTCACAAACTCTGTGCTACAGTTTCACCATCTGTGAAATGGGTACAGTGGCATTTAAATGCCCACACCAAACTTCTATTATCAGATAATTTGTAGAACCACAGGACAATGATAATGATCAATGTTATTACTCTCTGCATTCAAACTGAGGGCTAATCTTTGTATGGATTATAACATCAGAGGATTTTAAGGTAAATTTCATTCCCTTGAAAGCTTTCTTTGAGCCCTTAAAAGATTAATGGTGTCAGAACCTATCATATATGATGGCTAATAACTGTCCTACTTAACTACACATATATCAATATGTGATCCACTCCTGCAGACTTTCTTATAATCAGTAGGACACAAATTAACCCTTGAGACACTGCATACACCCACATTAGATGTGTGCAAATTCAACCAAGTGGCTCCACAAGAGAAAAAAATACAGAATTTTCCTACAGTTATTGTTATTGTACGATTCAATGACAAAAATTCATCTCATAATAGTAAGACAAGGTCTTTACACTCAGAGGTGATTAGCACTGAGCATTCCCAACTGCCTGTACAGTCTGAAAAGAAGGAGTGAACGAACTGCATTTTTTTTCTACACCTCCCTCCACTTGTTGAATATCATTCTGTTTGCCTGCAATGATTCTGCTCAATGGCCACTACAAAGGGCAAAAGATGACAAAGATGAGACAAATGTCAGAAAGAATATCAGAGGTTCTGGAGCAAACTGCAAGCAGGTCAGGTATTTCACTTTGAGAGGGACAAAGCCACCTTGGCAGTCTTTTAAGTCAGGAGTATGTCTTGGTGGTGAAGATCATCAGGACCGGGGAGATTCCTGTCCAAATCCTACCTCCCTGTCAGTGATCTTGCCAGCTTGTCAGCTTGCTGATCACCATTTGCCATTTCTTTTCTGCATAGGCAAAAAAAGGAAGAGCATACCAAGACTGCCTAGATTTCTGGAAGACTGGCACTTCCAAAGACCAGAAAGACAGAGAAAATGCACCTTCTATCTCAGCAAGCCTGCCTGCAGCGGCAGCACTGGCACTGCTGTTACTCACTGCTTGCTGTCCATCACTGTCCCTGCTTACTCCCAGCAATGGGACTTGCTGCTGGAGCACGTGTTGAGCACAGCTCTCAGGTGTCAAACTTCGTTGTGAAAGCCTAGGCCAGCATCATGCCAGTAGAGGTCTGAAAACAAAGCAGATTTGCTAGAATATCCCCTCAACCCACTTTTGAAATTCTTGCTGCAAAATTATAAAACCTGATCTCTCCGAATTACATCTCATTGAACAATCAGTTCATTAAATCACCAAAGCAGTGATCACTGAAGTGGTGTGTAAGGAATGGAGGGACCTTCTGACCAATAATGCAATAGCTGTCCCACAGTGAACATTTTCAGGTCAGTCTTTTTTCTGCCCCGTGCTTCAGGCATGACTGAAACATGAGATCGTATGTGAAGTCTCACAGGTTGTATCAGTGGTATGCTACCTACATGATACGCAGACCATACTCAACATAAACCATGGCACAAACAAGATGCGCAAGTCTGTAGTAGTAGCCATCTCTCTTTCCGAGAACAAAACTAGAACAGTTGGAATTTTTAAAGCAGATTATTACTCTAATGTCCATAGCAGTTAGTGTTAATGACGGAAGCAGAAAGCAACCCTATTCATTCTTTAAAACACAGGTAAAAAAAATCAAATGTTTAAATAAGCTGGAAAATTCAATTTAAAAAAAAAAAGGCATCTACGAGTCAGACGATAAGCACGTAATATTGCCCAAAATTTTTATTTTTTTTTTTAAACCAGCAACTGGAGATTCCTTTACTATAGAAATCTTGACAGACTTTTTAACCATAAATTTTGTTACAAATATAGTGCTTCCTTGAAGTAGTGGAAATTAGGCTCTCAGGCTGTAATTTTAAAACAGCATAAACTGGCACTGACACAAAAGCAGCATTCCCATCCTCCCAGCAGCAGACAGTCCTGCTTCACATCACAGTTGCTGCTGTGCAAATGAAAGTAAACTGGTTCACCTTAAAATTAGCAGCTATTTTTTTCCATTCAGATTCATCTCTGCCTTCTCCATGGCCTCACAAATGTCCACATGGCAGCAAAAATGAAGGGTAGGACAAAAACTGGCTGCTTCAGATAGTCCTTTGGCAAAGACAAGACAGAAACCACTCAATTAAAATGGAATGCCCCAACTGTATTTAGCATATTTAGTGTCTAACGCGGCACAACACTCAGTATACAGGATTAGTGTCCACCCCAAAGATGGAGATCATGTTCACAATCAGCCCTCTCCACAGACAAGAGACACTGTCCCTTAGGAATTATATTGGACATGGAACTGGAGGGTCTGTCATATCACTAGGGTAGTCTTTACTGCCTTGGCCAGGAATCCCAGTTTGCAATCTGTCAACCGATGTAAAGCAGTAATAAAAAGCAGTAGCAACCCTGAAAACCTCAACTTCTCTTTTTTTTTTTTTTTTCTTTTTTTTCCCCTATAATTTCAAGCAGGGAGAAAACTGGTTAGTCTTGGTCAGAGTGAGCTTCACTTCAACTCCTTGCATTCCTCTATCCTCTACTGGGCAGGAAGGGGAAAAATTTATTTATGTGATTGGCTTTTACAACTCTTGTTCCATGATTATCATTTTCCCTGACCAGCACTGGTGTGAAAAAGGTATCCATCTGCATTCTCATGGGTCCCTCCCACCTTCTGTTTGACACTCTCTTACACTTGCAGTGATGAACAATGTCTCCCTTTTCACCCTCTCCATGCTGGTTGTAATTCAGTAGGATCTCTAATATATCCCACCATCAACCCCAAAATTCTCTACTGCAGGCTAAGGAGTCCTGATCTCTTCAGCTATTTTCTGTACAAAGGTTTTCACAGGCTTGATAATTCTCATTGACTTTCTCTGAAATCCCTCCAGTTCTATGCCTCTGTTGAGGCAGCAGTTTGGGCTTTCACTCAGGTTACAGATTATAATGATGGGCTGCCTCTTTGGTAGAAATCCAGAAGAAGGTACCTCAAGATGTAGTTGAACACCATCTCTGAGTCTGGGGTGTTAGTGAAGGGGTAGAAGGTCATCTATGTTCTAAAGATGACCTCTGAATTTGCAAGCTTTCTACCCCTATTGACTAGCTCTCCACAAGATACAATTTGGAGCTCTGACATTTCACTCTGTATACACTAAAATTTGTATTTCAAGCATATGAATCTGGAGATGAATTGCAGAACAACCCCTTGCCACAAATAGTGAGTCCCTATTTTAAAACTGCTGCAAAATGTAATAAAATTGGCAATTTTTATAATCTTACTATTTATTCCCCATTCTATAGCGCCTTCCAAAACACCTACGAGCACCAAAACAAGTGCAAACACCTTCCAAGCTCCCGGCACCATTAGTTTTAAGTGAGAAATTTTACACTACATTTACCAAATACGCTCATTTAACATAAAAAGCTTTAGCATTTTGGGTTGGATACCATGTATCAACTTCTTACCATTCACTACAATGATACGGTCTCTAAGATCACTTGCAAACTTTACCAGTTGGGGCATGTTTTCCAAAAAGTCCCCATCAAAGCAGCTCCCCTTGAAAATTCCCCTCCAACACAAGGCTATAAAAAACCTCTTAGCTTTCTTTTTTCTATGCCTTATTTTCTCCCAGTGTTCCTTTTAGTTAATGAGTATCTGTTAGCTCACAAACTACCACAAGACGAAGTTAACCAAAGACCTTCTGACAGAAATCTTCATAAATGTGTAAAATCTCTGTATGGAGAGCCATACGATTTTTCTAAATATAAATAATTTGAAATATTAATATTCCATGTATATTTTTTCTTTAGTTATTAGTAATTTCTTAAGCATCTACCTTGGATTTCCCCTGTTGGATTAAAAGAGTTGAAGGATTATATTCTAATCTTCTTTTATAGCAATCCCTTAGACTGCCACAACTGCAGTGTATGGTTGAAGTTACAGAACTCGTACTGTGAAGATTCACAGTACAATGCTGTGTTTACCATTTAGATATTTAAGGTGTTGGAATCATCTTGTTTAGTATCTTGATGTTTCTCACAGTACTTCCTTATTAACAGGAATTACTTTATTCCTGAAAGCACTATCTGCAGGGGCATCAGTGACTCATACAACACTGACCATCTAACACAAGTAACTCAGCACTGATAATGGACTGATAGCATTGATACACTGGCTTCCTCTATGTTACCAAACTGAGAAAAAACTTCTGAATTTTGAGTCTTGGCACGTAGGATGGCTTCATTCCAGCTCTTCACTGGTACAAAAACCAGTTCTCTGTCTCCTGTATTCCAATATGTAAAGTCAGTCCTTTTCCCACTCACCACAAAAGAAAGACATCCTGAACAAAAGCCACATTACACTCCCAAAGTTGCTTATGAAGGAAGCCAGGGTCTGGCCAGAGTGATCCTAAAGAGGTACCCTGAGGAATACCAGAGATAAAATATTTTGTATTATTAGTTCTTAAAAGTAAGAACATCACACCTCAAGTATCTGCAGCGCACGTCTATCTGGGAATAAGAGACATTAACACAAGTGGAGTTCAGTTACCATCTCTTTATGACATTTAATCTTTCACAGTCTCAGGAACAAAACACTGCTTTCTCAATCCAGTTCTTACCCTCTCCTGTCCCAGAAGACTACCACAGTAAGTTTACCTCTATCCTACCATTTTAATTTGAAAAAATGAGAAATGAAAGTTTTTAAGACTTTGTAGAGGTACTATCACAATAAATCATCATATCCTGCTATTGAAACTCTCCTGAGGGGTACGCAGACGTGATGGACAATAATTTCTGGATCCAAGATCAAGGACACTGGAAGGCTTGTTGTCTCTGCAGAGACAATTCCTATAAATTCCCAGAGAAGTAGTTCTGTCAGAAGAAAATTAACTGCCCCAGACTCATTCTTCTGTACTAAAAAAATAATTCATACTGGGTCTCCTGTTACTAAATCATGCAAGTACAGAAGGGAACCCTAACGACTTCAGATATCCTTCATCTTCTACAAGCCACATGCTTTCAAATCTTTTCCTGATAAGAAAGTGAAAGGGTTTAATCTTCATCTAAATGTATGCTATTTCTGAGCTTGTGGAAACTGTGTCAATTAAAAGTGAGTTCAGGGTTTCAAGCTTGTAATTAATACAAACATTAAGGTAGAATGTTTATGTTAATTACAACATGTTAAAACAGTCCATTACTGTTTTACTTATTTAACTATAGGAACATAATGCTAGAAAACTATTTTTGTCCTGTGACACCTGCCCACATCAGTAAACTCACAATACAGACATGCTCTGGCCAAAGGCGGAATAATGTTGCTGTACTCTTCAGGCTTGTCTGGAATTTTCTTCCAGTATCCTGCATCATCAGATAAACACAAATGCTATTCAGAAAATAAAGACATCCCCCTTTCTTGTATCTTCTATCAGTTTTTTCTATTTTTCTATTAGGGTCTATGAATAAAGCCGAGGCTGCCTTGCACCAGTTTTTCAGAAATTGTCTCCAGCTCAGAGTTTTGCTTTCTTAGGCACTAACTACTGGCTGAAGCAAATAATGCCACACTGTTTTTTTTCCCCATTCATCTGTTTCATCTTCCATCACAGATGTTTTGAATTATTCACAATTTCACCAAGTAACACTCATTCTTACTCCAAAGAAACATTTATGCTAAGGGATTCACTCAACCTTTAAATCCTTTGGTGAAGCAGAAAAACCGCAAGTACAGTTCAAAACTTCATACTGAACTCCTCCATGCCAATTCGGAATACAGTATAGGAGCTACACTTCTGGAAAATCCCATGTCAGACTATTTTTGTCTCATATTACATTAGCTTTCATCTCCTCAATGCCTAAAACAGATTTCAAAATGGCAGCCTATGCCTGGGTTGAGAACTGAAGACACTCCAATGAATTCCTTCTCCAGAAGTCATTGCTACCGCTGCCATCATGAGACAATAAGGGCCCATGGCCATGTAGTGGATCTGAAAGGTAAGGGATTCCATGGTTGCCATGAGGAACACTGCGCTACAGCTCCTCTGCCAGACAAGCAGGGAAATAGAGCAGCAGGTGCCCATACTTTGTGGGGGGAAAAAAGCAAAATTCCACAAAACCAGAATAGTTCACTCATGGACTTTTGGAGCCATTCACAGGCTCCAAACACTTCACCATCAGTTCCAGATTCCTGTCTGTATCACAGGTAGGGCAGAGCAATGAAGAACATGGAAACCACTGGCCATTCAAAATGTACACTGCATCCATTACACAACTACATGAGAAATAGTTCCTCTCAGTCTGAAACTACAACATAGTATTACTTTCTCAAAAGCTTTGTTCTAGTGGTCTACATGTAGAACATTTTTCAGTACATATCTTCCAAAATTGCTTTTGTGCTTACCTCTCTCTTCTTCATCTGTTCAAAGATGCAAGTACCTAAACAGCACAGAGAAGTACCACCTATGGAACACGGTTTTTGCATTCAGTTAGATAGAAAGCTCCTCAGCATTGAATGGTGGCTCCCCAAAGAGCCGCTGTTGTCCATTATGGCCCCAGAACTAACAAAGTACAAAAGTACATAGGGACAAGGAACAGAAAAAACCTTGTGAGGCAACAGCAGTCTGTTCCAGGCACTAAAAACCTCCACATTACTTGGAAAAGGCCTTGTCATTCCCCAAGGTACCTAGCCTGCCCTGAAATGCTTCCTTTCTTGTCTCTGATTCACAAAAAGTTTTAACCTCTTCATTGCTGATGTAGCTGTTTCTTGCATTGCCCTGTTCAAGGGAAGCTGAGTTTTTCATATTTGAAAAAAAAATGTGCATGTATTCTCATTCTCTACAGTCATTGATGTCCAGTTAATGTACTTTCATGTCTCTTGTTTTTTATTGTTGTCGATCTGGGATTTTTTTTGGTTGGTTGCTTTCGTGGAGGTTTTTTTTAAATATCTGATACAGGTCAGATTTTTCATTTCCCTGTCTTCTTCTCCCTCTATGTTATATATCCATTATTATTAAAGATGTGACCCCATTACAGAGAAAACAAAAGTCTCCATTATATTTCCTTTTAGACTGCCAGGATTTTTCATTTAAAGCACACTGACCCCCATTAGAGATTCAAGTCCTGAAGGAATTGCTTTCACCTTCAGAATCTTGTATTGCTAAAGCCAGAAAGTACCCAAAGCAAGCAAGTAATGGTTGGGACTGGCATTCCCATGAAAGGCTCTTTGACATTCTGCTCTATACGATGCTTTAGCTTCATGCTGATGTGCGCTAGAAAGTTTCTAAAAACTGATGTGTGTGAGATATTTTTCTCTGTTTTAATGGGGATTTTGACCTCAGGCTTTCTCAGGTTTACTCAGTATTTCAGGAACAACAACAAAAAAAAGGTCCAACAAAACAAACAAATGAACAAAAGTAAATGAAACACATTTGTCTCTTTCTCATTTAGTGAATGGATTATTGGTATTTCTTTCTGAAACTTCTGAAAAACCTTTTCCTTTTTTTTTTTCTTTTTCCTCTCAGTCTAGTACATGCTGGAAAATCTTACCATATGATATCTAGCATCCCCCTGGAGGAAGCAGCAAACTCAATTTTCATACAATGCAAACCCTGACAAAATCAAAATTATTATCAGATGCTGAATTTTATCCCACATAAGATTTTTGGCTTTGTGTTTTTGTTTTTGGTGGGGTTTTTTGTTTTTGTTTTGGTCTTTGTTTTTTGTTGTTTTTTTTTTTGCTTTAAAGTGTTGTTACTTCGGCTCTCAATGAATATTGGTCCTCTTACTAGTTCTTCAGTAAAATGAAGCCACAACTCACTGGTAACTTTTGGTGAGAAGTTCAGGAGTTTTACCATTTCTGCCTTATGGAAAAAAGTACCACAAAACCTGTGACAGAAATGCTGTCTAGCTCACTTACTGAATTGTTACTAATAATGAGAGTTTATGGTAGTATAGAGCACCGGAAATGTAATGCTGTAAAGTCGTATCACATTTGAAATAAAAGTAACAGCACAGCATACCATTTCTTACCACCTATTACACGACTGTCCATTTTATGCCATAAAAATCAGAGGTGTATGTATTCATTAAAATTCAATTATGTACACTGCATTTGGAAAAGAGAATCTCATTTTATGTGTAACAAATTTTGCATTTTTTTCACTACTCTGGTATAATACAACCTGCCTGCTGCGAGCCAATAAATGTATAATCATACACTAGGAAAAGCAGCTCCGAAAATTTGAAGGCACTTCTTGACAGATTATTTATATTTCTGTTTCTATAAACATGTCACCCACATTTCAGGCGTGTGGCCACCTCAAAATTCTTCAGGACATGCTCTTGCTGTAAAGTGACATTTTAGCCTGTAGGAGATTGACATTGCAATAAAAGGATGCAGTGACTTGCCAAAAAAAAAAAAAAAAAAAAAAAAAAAAAAAAAAAAGATTTTCTAAAGCTGAATTGAAGCCTAACTTCCTACTGGTTGGTTTTGGTAGAAAATTTCTGCATCTCAAGATGAATTCCATCAACACAACAGTACAACAAAAAATCTGGCTAGATCTTAATTAAGAGGAGAGTACTGCAGAGAAGAGAGAAGACAGAAAACACCCTCATATATTTAGTAGTTCTTTAGATATCACCTATGACTTAGTCTCCTCCCTTTAAATTTCTTGGGAAATAAAAAGAAATGGTCAATAAACTAAACAATGGTAGCCTATCTTAAACATACTTTGTAAATGAAATTAAAACAATGCTATCCTCTTAATTTTGTAGGTGAAAGAAAAAGCTATTTAAAATATTTTCCCTACACAGAAATTAAATACTAAGAAGCATTGCTGCTCAGCGATTCCAGAAGAAATTCCAAGAGCTCAAGTGTCATCTCCTTACAAGACACATTTGATGACCTTGAAATGAGATGCAGCCACTGATCCCTGGCTGAGTTTGTTTTCCATAAACCTTTAAAATGACAACTTAGAAAAACTGTATCTTTTCACAGGAGAACAATAAGGACTATATCAGCTGATACAGGAATTAGCCTTTAAAAAGAGAATTAATCAAAAATCTCAATACCAAAGTAATCAGTCCACTAGGCTTAAGTTCACTTCAAGTACTACATATAAGCACATAATTGTAATTCAAGATATTTTGTTATATTTTCTAGATCTAAAAGATCTCAGTATTCCATCTGCCTTTAAACTAAAATTCTCAAGACTGGGAATAGATGATGGAATATCCATCCTGCTATTAAAAGGTTAATGGCACTACATTCAATACTTCACTCCCAGACAAAAGTTACAAAAAAAACAAAGAAAAGGACAACATAAAACCTGTGCGGAGCAGTCTGTTTACAATCTCAAAACATCTGCAAAGAATCCTGTGTTTCTACTACTATCATGCTATGAGGTTAGGGCTTTTTTCCTTATTTTCCTTTATTTTGAGTTCCTTTGTATTTTTCCATTAAGAAAATGATGGTTTATATGGCAACATACTGAGAAATAATGTAAGTGAAGGACATTTTGATCAGTAGTCAGAAGTTTTTGCCAGTGGTAAGAAGCCTTCATCCAGACAGGAGGTTATTTAAAGCACTATAAACATAAACACAAGCAAATTTAAGCAGTTGCATTCTTAGGAAATCACCAATGCTTGGCATGTTCTGTCACAGAATTATGTTGCAAACCAAGGCATATGTAAAACTTTAACAAATAAGAAATAATAAATTGAGAGGGGGGGACGGGGGAGCCGGGGCACGGATAAACTTCTTTCCTTTGCCTTAATAACTCCAAAGAGTGTGAGGCAACACAATGGAATCAAAGTCTCATAAAAAAAATCTATTTTAGCACTTATATACTAAAGGATCAAGTGTTAAACTTAACTACATGCATCAACAGAATATAAGAACATAAGGTGCCTTGAAAACTAACCCCTGTAACTGATAGAAGATTTGAACAGAAGCTGTGCAGATGACCTTCAAAACTAGAGACAAATGACCTTGGAGCACTTTTCCTTTCAACACATCCCAGGCCATATCATAGGGGAGCTGAGAGTGAGGTGGGCAAAACATCCATCTATAAGTGACAGACCCAGTTTCCTATGACATTTGATCTAGACACATAATCAGGAATGATTTTCAAAATCTTTTTTTTTCTGCCTTATCCACTGGTCAACTTCCTGAAATTCCAAGGAAATCACTGATTTCCAGGCAAGGAAGTACAAAAGTGTAAAGTTGCACAAAAAAAACAAGAGGACAAGGAAGAAATTTCTTGGTTACAACTGGTCTTGAAAAAAAAGGGAAACCAAGAACAGGTCAAACTTGAATGTTTGACAAGAACCCCATCTGACCATGAAGGAGCACAAATAACACTAACCTTCTCCATCAACTTAGAATCACTTTTTACCCATTATTCAGGGTTTACCACATACACTGCAGCCACACACCTTCTGCTGATGAGTTTGAATGGCTGCTTGGCTAAAGAGAAACCAAAACATGTATTTCTAAGTGAATTCACATGACTGCACCATTTCCTTTCATTTGCTTTTTAGATTAGCACCAAGGCTTAGAGTTTAATTTGAATGTCATTTCTAATACCAGCTGCCCAAAATCCAATGGGCCCTCTGCCCATCTTCATCTTACACAATCAACAGCCAAAGCTCTGGCTGAGCACTGAGGCAGCAGTGCACATCCTCCCATCAGCACACTACCAACTTGCAGGTGTCACAGGATCACAGGGCTACTTTGTTTGAGAAGGACTTCAGGAGGTCAGCTACTTCAGCTTCCCACTCAGAGCATTTCAACATGCTTCATGTAAAACAATATGAAAAATAGGCATTACATAGAAAACTAAGTTGCCCGGAGTTACATACTTGAACTCTCTACGTCTATCCTATTAATCATTAAGTAATGGACAGAAATTTGCTTATTCTACTCTTCGTTGGTTTTTGGTCTATATTCTTGTTCTTTCCCTATCAGTATTTCCTAACTCTGTGATTTTTAAGTATAAAATCTGGAAACAAAACCTGTAACCCAAAATCCATTTTTTTTTTCTTTAATATATCACCTGAAAAACACTCTGAAGGCAGACAGTACTTTTACAACCAGAAGAGGAAAAAAAGCGTAAAAAGCTCTTGGAATACTAAAGCTTCAGCTATCTAAATCCCTAATATCTTTTGATACTAAGCCATCTAGTTACATATCTAAGTAAACAGACTCATAAATCTCCTGTTCTTAGCAATGAAACGACACATACACAAACTACCTCCCCCCGCCTATCTAAATCTTTCCTCCTCCAATTTTCATCAGTCCTTGGTTATATACAGTGGTAGGAGTTTGCGTACATATGCTTGCATATTTCCTGGCAAGCTGCAACTACATTGCCACTGAAACAGCTACTAGGAAGTCCCAAAAAACCTCTTCACTCCACAAGTGATAGCTAAGGAAAATGATAAAGACAGAGGTACAGCCGGTTCAGCTAACCTACTTACAGCCACTGACAAGCAGCTTCCTAAAAATCTTGCAGCAGAAAATGAAAGTTTCCCTGCAGTCAGAAAACTAGAGGGACTTACACAGGTTACACTGACACAAGGTTGCAGTGCTTCCAGCTGTTTTCCTACAGTAATACAGATGAAGATGTTTGCAGATTGTAATTCCATGTTCCAACTGAGGAGCGCACCTACACACACATTTAGATGGAATCCAGCTCTTTGAAATTATGCATTCTCTACGTTTGCAGTTCTTAGTGCTTGCTATTAATTGCATTGCTAAGAGGAATGAAATTAGGCACCATATCAATAGAGGAAAATGTGCACAAGAGAATACAGAAACACTGGAGTTTAATAGTCAATGCAATTCTGAGCTAAACTTCAGTGTTTTCAGTGCACAAACTCCTCTTGCAAAGCTTGGAGTCACCTAGCCAGCTCTACCTCTCACTTTATTTCCTTTTCACTGTTGAAAGAGTGCCACACATGTAGGTTGAAGTCATTTAAGCATGATACATACATTGTTCCAGCTACTATTGTATTGTTTCCCAACAACTTCACAACATAGTCTGCAAACTGGGTCCCTTCATACCAACAGGGAACGCCAGGGACACTATTCAATTGAACTGGCCCCAACCTCAGCACCAGCTGTATCATGTCAGGCTTTCATGAGATGGTTTCAGCACAAAAGATATTGTGAACCTAATGTGCTATAGGTGTAAAAATTGTTCAATGAGAATATGTGATTCACACCATAAAACAATGCGTCATCTTCCTGAGTTGAAAGAAAGAAAAAGAAGAAAAAAAAAAAAGAAAAAATAGAATTCATACATTCCCTTCCATGTCAAGAAATATGATGAATATAAAACCCAGAAATATTTGCAAAGAAGGAGTAAAAAAGATGTCTCTTTTCTTGCTGACCTGTGCCACAGAGAAAAGCATGAAGCCCTGACAGAAGAAGGACAAGAAGGTCTACGTCAGGCTAGAGGAAGGCTGGGGTGCCAGAGGAGGTTGCAGGAGGTTCAGTCAGGGACAATAGAAAAATTACCTTAATAATGGATACTGATGGTAAGACCCAGGCTGGCTTGAGCCCCACTTTCCTGTCATGTCCCTTATGGTGGGCAGCAGCAAAATTTGGGGAAGAATTAAATACCATTTCAAACCAACTTTTCCCCTATCTGTGATTATTAAATTTCTTAATCTCTTCTTTTACAGAAGCCATTAGATAACAGACCATTCTTGTAATCCTTTCATTTTTGTCTTGCACAAACATACCTTATTTCAGACAGTGACTACAGACAGAAGCAACCAAGAAAACCCTTCCCAGGGCTGTTTTTGAGTCACATAGGCATTAATTTTTACCCTTTTGTGCTCCCACCTCCACTGCTGCAAATTTGTTTAGAAATAGATTATTTCCTTGATGGGCTAAAGTAAGCTTCTTCTGCTAGAATAAAGTCTTGGCTGGTGGTAAGACCAGTGCAAAGGGACCTGGCAGACACTGAGCTCTCTGCTGCTTTGGCCAGGGGGATGCATTACTGGACCATCACAGTAGCCAGCCCCCAGGGTTTCAGACACCCAGCCACACCCCATGGAGCAGTCCAGGAGGATGCCAGAGCCTACATGGGATGGATACTAAGTCTTGGTATTTCCTGAAGAACAGCCTTTGCTGGCAAGCTTTAGCCCAAGCAACAGGTCAGCCTGCTGGTTTTATCACCCACCACTTCATTATACTTCACAGAGCTATTTTTATTTCTTCTGTGTATTAATTCTCCTACCCATTTTCTGAAGCCTAGAGCTAGAACTTGACAGCTTACTTTCTGTAAAGACATTCAGAAATGCTACATGTGTTCATAAGGGCCTAGTTATTTATGAAGTGTTCAAAAAAGTGCCTGGTAACAGGAGCTATTCACTGTGGCATTTTCTAGACTTCTCTTGAAGCCCACTTGAACCTTTAGATGCTTTAATACCCTTAAAAACCTGGTTGCAATGATTTACAAAGATAAGTCTTAAGTTCAAAACAACACAAGTTCAGGTTTTATAAACATGTTAAAGTAACTTTAGACTGAGTGAGCTGTTACTAAAGTACATTAGTATGTCAACAAGTACACTGTTGATGGATTATTTAGTTACTTTTATCTTAAAGGTCATATCTTAAGACATTTAAATCTTCCATTTATCAGCAACCCAAATAAAAGAATAGACTTAGCTTTGCCTAGCTCTTTGAAATTAGTTATTCCAATCCATAATTTAAATAAGAGGATAATATTTTGTTCTCAAATGACAAAATGCTGGGTTTAAAATTTCACTTTGGAGGACAGTACTTAAACATGGGGGCTATGACTTTACAACACTATTACCAGAGATTCTAATCCCATTTAAGGTGGTGGAACTTTTACTACTGATTTCAGTGGGGTCAGGTTTTTATCACAGGGAATATGGTCAACAACAAACTTAGCAGAGCTGCTGAACAACATGGCATGACCCGTGTTCCCCAGCAGGTTCCAGAAGCTCTTGACAGGTATGTGTGGAGACTGCAGGCACTGGAGTGCAGCACATACCCAGGAATGTTGCTGTCTACATTAGCATCTCACCCAGCTTAAAATTAGTTCCACAGAACTGACAGCACAAAGAAACAATACAGGGTGGTTTGGATGGTAAATATTTACAGACTGCCAGCTTGGATTGCAACAGCCTTAACTTTGCTGCTGGGTTAAACAGAGTTGATTCAGAGTCCTGAAGACATAAAGTTGATTTACTTAATGTATAAAAAGGATGTTCATTCAACAGGTAAACGGACATGTATCTTTGAGGATATACTTCCTGTCCCCACACCCAAATGCAAATATTTAAAAGGTCATAAAATAAACTTGTTTTCTTAAAAGTCACCACAAGGAAATTTCTTCCTTTCACCAGCTCTGTCAGAGCAGGCAGACACGTAGGCACATTTGAAATCCAAGTAGGCAGTGAGCAGTGCTTGTTAAACTGGTCTCTGTGATTGACTGTGGCATTATTACCAACATTTTGATGCCTACAAGTTTACAGGACACTGTGAGATTGTACTCCTGACAAAATACATAAACATGATTTATTTATCTCTTTTTCTATCAAATACAACATTTTCACAAAGAGTTTAAATTCCTTACCCATTTTATGTTCAACTGAGGAGCAGCATATCTAGCTGCAAGTAAAAAGGAGAAAAAGGAGACATGCAAATATATATATACCCACATGCAATGTATGCATGAAGTATTACAAACACACATCTTGCAAAGTACTTTGCTTTCCCACCATGCTTTATTTCACCCCTATGGCTGTAGCTTTTTTTTCTTCTTCTCTATTTTCTTATTTTAGAGATAGGATCTCTAATTTTATTATGTTTCATTATTTTGTCTACAAATAAAAGTTCCTGGAATATTCTGAGTTTGTATAACTTAAATTCTGATATAAAAAAAAAGTTTCTTGGGCTTAAAGAGGGAAATTAAAAATTTTTAACTATGAAATACCACGGCAGAAGAGAAATCCTGTGATAGCTTTTATACAAGTCGTTTTGTCCTGGCTTTGTCTGGGACAGAGTTACTTTTCTTCTTAGACATCTATTAACGAGAGATCTGACTGACCTTTAATTGTCCTTCAGTATTTATCCTTAATCACATTTTTAAAAAATCTACTTCAACTGCCCCAAATCACAAACTATTAAAAAAAAAAAATCTTTCCACAATTTGTTTACAGAGGAACAGAAAACGAAATATGGTGCTCCTTTTCCTAAAAGCTGCAAGGGGTTTAGCAACCATTTTAGAGAAGATACACAAAAGTCCAAATACTGGATCACTTACATAACAATAGAAAAATATAAAGACAGAATAAAACTGAAGAAGGAATAAGTCACATGAGTAAGTCTGTGCAATCTCTTCTTTTTACACGTTTCTGAAGGCTCCACTTCTTACAAGACATACATAAACCCACTGTGTAACTGAGCACGTTGGTGCCAGAATCCTTGCTAGTTTTATCCACCACCCTTCTCTCCGACATGGTGGCAAAACACAAGCTACCTTGAAATACAAGCAAGATTCATGCCTCTCTTAAGTCGTGATTTTTTTTCTCTTTTTAAAGAAACTATTTCTGTCTATTTCTTTTGTAAAACTCCATGGACTTTCCTTCATTCCCCTGTAGCATACATCTTACAGTTACTCCCTTCGGTTCCTATTCAAAGCAACACTTTGATTTCTTTTCAGACTCCAAAGCAGGCACTTAAAAGTTTCTACTTTCTGGATCAACTTCAGACAACAGGACTGAATGAGCAAAGCAGAACAGCTCTTGCCTTATGGGATGGCAACCTGGTGTGATCCTCCCCCAGTTTAAAACCCAGATCTCAGCACTTGAGATCTAGATTAACCTCTCTCAGATCCAGACATGATTTTTTTATAACTTATGCCAGTCAATTTCACTGGTAATGACAAAGGATTTCTAAAAGATGTAGTTTGTAATAACTGTACAATTAAATAGCTAAAATGTAAGTGACATCAGAGTCCTTCATTAAAGACCTTAAATACAAACAACTTTTGTAGCTGGGCTCTGTTTATTTGTGTTACTCTGGCATCCCAATGACACACCAAGAGAAAATGATGACTCAGATTCAAGGAGACAAAAAGCATCACCCCTCTGAAACAGGTAATCTTTGCAATCACACCTCGAAGAAGTAGCTCAATCCTCAGAACACACTTTTTGCTGATGGTTTGGAATGGCTGCAGGCTGCACAGTTTCTTTGCTCTCATTTCTCCGTGCCCTGGCCACTGCCTGCCACACAGAAACACGGCAGCAGCCTTCGTTCAGCTGCATCCTTCTGAGGCTCCCAACAGCCTGTCTCCAGGGGAGAGCAAGCCATGACAGTCCTTCAAATCTCTCTCTTTCTCCTTCAGCAAGATGAGCAAAGGCTCCCCTGCCATGGGCCCTATGAGGTGACAAGAGTCATAGGAGGCACTCAGATGGCTCTAAGCCCCATCTCAGAGCAGGAAAGAAGCAAAGTGAGGCGTAAACGGGAAGCTTCACCCTTGCTCTGAAAGGGAAAGAGCTTCACTTCAGTAGCAAAAATGTCCCCCCCCACAAAAGCCAAACACGAACTTGCATTTGGCAGCATTGGGTTTAAATTAAATTAAAACCCTAAAATACCTCCCACCCAGCTCTGGTCTCTGGTTTGCCATCTCCTGTTAAAGACTTGTGCATTAGGTATTTGGCCATAAGCATGGAGCAAATGCTGAACTGAAATGTTTGCTGTCCTTGACATCTGGCCCTGAGTCCCAGTGGTAAGTTTGGAGCTGTCTTTACCATGGCAAAAACTATTCCCTTGCTGACAGCCCTCGGTGCCTGCCTCCCTAGAGCTGCAGTAAGATGCTGTAGTCAGACCTAGAGCCTGTTACAGCTTGCGCATAGGGACTGTCCTAAATCAATCACAAAAATGTCAGCAGCAAAGAGATCAAAACTCCATATTGCTTGTTACTGTACGTTCCCTTTTATCTGTTAAGAGGATCCTGCTCACTTCCCTTCAGTCTCATCTCCCAGTTCCTCGGGAGTTTATAAAATCATAACAGGGTTTTCTTTTGTCATTGCCGCCATTGCATTTTCCTCCACCTTCCCCCCACCAAAAACCTCTGGAAAAGCAGCCATCACACTCTTCCAGAGTCTGCTTTTTATAACTGCTCTACTTCCTCTTATATTTTCTTCTGTATGTGCGTCTCTGTATCTTCATTAATATTTACTCTCTGTTGAGGAGGAAAGCGCTTCTCAATTTACTGGCATATTTACTTCATGGTCTTTGCTGCATGTGGAGTCATAAAACATTTTCTTTGTTCAAACAATACAAACTTAGTCTGACAGCAAATTTCTCTTGCCAGCCCTCTACATCTTTCGTTACTCGCTCAGTGCACAAAACAATTTGCAGCTGCACAGATGCATAACACAATGATCCTTGAATATATTTCTTGGCTCCCACGCCCACCTTCCCTCTCCCTCCTCCACCCTGTAGCTTGACTACCACGAGCTCTGAAGAGCAGGCGAGCTCACTGCTCCTTCCCCCAGTTGCTACCGTCGGCGGCTTTGAAAGCCGTGAAGTAGCAAGCAGAAGCAGCGAGCCAGGGAGCAAGGGCAACCTCCACACCACTCCTCTCTCTGCAGGGAAGTGCAGCCCCATCCCTCGAGAACCACCAGCAAAGGGCAAGGAGCAGGGAAAAGGCAGATTAGTTCCAAGGAACAACTCTTCCCCTAGCGCTGCCCAAGGCACTGGAGCTAAACACTTCCACTAAATACAAGCACATGCCTGCAGGCAGTCTTGCTCTGTTTATGTGCTTTATGAAGCTCCTTTTCCTACTGCAATCTTGGCTTCTTTGATAATGTTCTCGGTTTTATTTAAAGCAATTTCTTCCCTTTTGCGACACTAATCACATTTGACTCCTAGTCTCTTCTACTGACTCCTCACATAACAGGAACCAGGCATGCATTCCTCTTACCATGCTCTGCTTCCTTGGGAAAAATCTTGTGGACACCACCCATTATCCTTCTCCACCGATCCACTCCCTATTCACTCGCACACCACACCCCTCTCAACTCTTTGTTATGTTCAGCTCGATAAGGCTAATGCTTATTTAGTCTAAGTACTCATCTACAAAATAGGACACCAGTCAAAACACACAAAACAGAGCAAAAATTACTGTAATAGGCAGAAAAGAAGGATAATTGTCCTCAGTTTTTATCACAACACATTGAGTCAGAAGGGGGTTTTTTATCTTGTAAGCAAATAGCTGAGATGCATAAGCAAAGCAAATGCCAGGAATGGAAATACGCTGCTTTGGGAATATAACAACCCACTTAAGTCCCACAAAGGTCAGTGGGGGGAAATCCTAATGCTCATCCTAAGGATGCCATTGGTTGTATCACTGGGCCCTGTTTCATCCCTTATATTCTTAAGAAGAAAATAGAATATTAACAGCTGTTAAGATACTTGTCAGAGTGTACATTGCATCTACGAAGGCTAACCCAGTTAAAATGTTTTTAACTCATTTATCCGAAAACACTGGCTAGAGGAAGGAAACTAACTCTCTATTAGTATATGAAAAAGCAGGAAAACAGCTTCTGCCAGAAAAACATCCAGTTTGTACCTTCCCTAAATTCAACGCATTAAAAATGTCTCCCTGCTTCCTAGCACCAACGTGGATGATCTAATTTGTTTAAAAATCATTGGACCAAAGTTAATTAGAGAGAAGGAGAGAGGTGGGGTGAATACACAGGTGTATCCTTTATTTCTGCATTTATATAGGAATGAATGTAAAGCAAAATCCAAGAAAACTAACCCAAAATCTGGGAAACCTTGAGCTCAGTCAGGGTCCCTGCTATGAAGAGGCATGTTAGTAGTTCCTGTCCTCATGAGACACCCAGGTCCATTTTTCATGGCATTATCATAAGCATTATAATAATAACCCTCCCAAACACAACAAAGTCCTGGGAACAGGTGCTGACTGTCCAGGCAAGGAGCTGTCAGGTGAGAGCCTGTACAGCAAATCAGTCCCCAGATACTAGATGCCACTGACAGTCCCTGGAGCATGGACACAAGCAAGCCCCGTGATGCCTGTGGGGTCAAGAGTCACTGCCTGGGTTCAGACAAATGCCAAGAAAAAGCCTGAAGCTGCTCATCTTAAAAGTACTAGGAAAGATAATTCGATAATTTATTTCCATCGTTGCTATGTGTAATTCTTTCAAGGTTAAATTTCTTCATATCCTGAAATTGTGTGATCTATTAGAACAGATGAATTAACCATTTTTTAATCATGCTTGGCAATAAAGAGCAACAAATGATATGCATGCCACAAGGACTGTCTTTATAGAGGCCACACAGTCACAGAATCATAGAATATCCTGAGATGGAAGGGACCCACCAGAAACACTGAGTCCATCTCTTGGTCCTACGTAGAGCACCCCAAGAATCACACCACATGCCTGAGAGCATTGTTCAAATGTTTCTTGAACTCAGTCATATTTTTGAGATTTCTACTCATGCAGTTTTAAAAGTTTCCTGAAGCCGAAGAATACCTAGCAAAAGGGCTTGGTGACAGCAGAGTGGCACCAAGAGTGACCTCCCTTTATGATGGCCACACACTGGTAGTCTCTGGCAAGCCATGAGAGGTGTAAGGATCACAACAGGGGACGGGGCATGGCCTGGATATGTACTGCCTAGGGGCAGAAAGTAAGTAAGTAGATGCAAATGTTTAGATTCTGCATTAAAACAAATAAACACACACAAATAAAACGAAGCCACCTCCTGTGGAGCACAGACCTATTCTGCCCTGACTGCCCGCAGAGATGTTTCCACAAATAAAAGGGCACCGAAGTACAGTGTTGCATTTGTAATTTTCTCTCCCACAATCTACATTAAGATAAGAATAATTTATCCCGTATCGGATGAAACATTTATACTTCCCGATACATCTTTTGATGCCTTTATCCTTCAGTTTGCTGGGTAGACCAGAAGTCCAGTTTTAACACAAACACCCCTGTATTGCTTTCCAAAAAGGTACATGGTTGAGGCCCTTGAATCAATTCTCTATTGATTACAAAAGGCAGCTGCTGTATTATAAAAGCACTTTGAAGACTCTTCATTTTTCTCTAAACAGATATACACTTTTCTAATTGAGATTTTTAAAACTTTCTCTTCCAAAACTCATCTTTCATCTGAAAATGGTACCTAAAACAAAGCTAAGACACATCAGTCCCTCACAGCACCATTCTGCAGACCCATATTTAGCTGCTGCCTTGAGCTGCATGAAGTCATGCAGAGATGCTTCACAGAGAAGACGCAGCGCAAACATGAAATATCATCAGCAAATTTTTCATTTCTAAGGGAAACGGTTGAATGATGCACCAGAAGAGATATTAATCTTGGGCATTCTGTAATCTTCTCTTTTCTCAGAGTAGCAGTAAAGCAAGGAGACATTTTTCCTTGGAAAGGAATGACAAGCTGAAATATTCCTTCAGGCACCGCATTCCTCATTACACTTCTTATCAGACAGCAGGATCTATTTTGTTTAACTGGGCCTAAACTTGTTATAGTGGAATTAATGAAAGAAATGAGAGGTAGATAGCAGAAGAGAAATTACAAAACCCCTCCGCATAATAAAATAATTTGACTTATAATGCACCCCCAATACCTTCCATAGAAGTTTCAGGTGGCAGGTGTTGTGACCTTCAGCAGATAGATGCATCTCTGATAAAATAAGCAAACAATAACAAAATAATCACTTATAAGAACTACAAAAGGTCTAACGCACCTTATTGTTTTGCATCCTCCCAGATACCTTCTTATGTTTAAAATGAAAGCTGAAAAGAGATAGATTTAAGCAGTAAAATAGATAAGCAGATAGATTAAAGCAGTAGCAGGCTCATGGCTTCCCCCTTCCCTCTTCTTTTTTTAAGTACAAATTCCTTCCTCAAGAAACTTCTGATGGCAAATCTCTGTCTACTGAGAAAACAGTGCAGTGAGGGTCAGTGCCTAGACAGGAACACTAGAAGAATTAAAATGAAAAATAGGGGACACATTTTTATCATTATAAAACAGGTAATTAGGGAATCACTTCAAGATATAAAATCAAATCCGGAAGTAATTAAAAAAGCATAGGTATCACAGAAAATAGAGGCTCAAATAAGGACTCGATGAGTGCAAATTTTTTAGCTGGACAAGGAGTCAAAAGACTGAAGCAGTTCACAAACTTTACCATGTGATTCATGACAACTTAAAGAAAAAGAAGATAAGATGATTTAAAGCATTCTTGAGGTAGGTCAGCATGGATCTATGAAAAATAGGCCAGTCTTTGCTTTAGATCTAATCTGAGTTAATATTTAACAACTTCACATCTGAAGAATTGTGCAGCTCCCAGAATTAGAAGTTGGCTCGAGGGGACGCATGAAAAAAGCAGTGAAGAGAAGGAAAGATGGTCATTTCCCAATCAGAATATGGACCAGTCAAAAGGGAATAAAGGAGAAAAATGAAAGACAAATTGAAGTTACACTATGTTGCCAAGAAGAAATAGGCTTGACTAGTCTTTTCAAAACAAACCCTTAAAGAAGGAACACATTGAGAGGACATGATGGTGAAACAAGAAAAAAATCCTAGTTCAATGAGCTTTCAAATAACAAAATATTAATACAGCATAAATCTCGGTAAAGGATGCTACAGTTATTTCATTTCAGATTCTTTGTCCTTCTAGGCATAGAGTTACAGAAGAGCTGCAAATATAAACACTGTACTCATAGATTTTTCCCTCCAAATAATCTGCAACCCAATTTTAGAAGGTGCAGTGAAGGATCTCAGGATTGCTTGTCCCTAAATCGCTAAACTTTATCCAAGGGCTACTAATAGTCTGCTTTTTTTGAAGTACAGAGCAGACCTTTTCCGTGCCTTTCTGATGCCACCAGAAAATGATCATCCAAATGTCCATGTCACTTTTCCCAAACTGTTCAGATCTGCCATGCAAACCCAAACTTTTCTGAGTTAGCTTCTGCCTGTAAATCAGACAAATCCACTAAATTAAACTCTATCTTGTTTAAAGCAAACTAGTTTGGAAGCCAAATGACTTCGAATTTTATATAGCATAATTGAGCCCTTAATGGCAATACACAAATGCTACCCATTACACAGAAACAAATATGAGCTTGTGAATTTCCAGTCACTTTTTTTCTAATATTTTATATTCTAAGTACAGTAATATTTTCAAGAAAGATGGTATTGACAGCACTAGTGCAACTGGATAAAAAGCATAAATTTATTATTTTGCAGAAACATTTGACCATTTGAAAGCTTTCATAATATTCCTGCATTAGTTATCACTTCATGCTCTAAAATTGCTATTAAAATTCAGGTGATCACATAACAGATCCTATGCTTCAGTCTGCACCTATTCCCTTTTTTCATTAAATTTGAACAAATCAATATAACATGCATGAAAATAAACCAACCGCTGTGTTAAATGAGGCAGTGCAGCATCCTTCAGCTGAATCTCAAGCATCTTTAGATTTCTTTTTTTGTCAGAATTACTCTTTATTCTAATGTGCCCTACATTACCTTTTACTCAAATGTACCATGCTGCATATTTGCCCTACTGAGGCTGCACAAAGAAATCAGTCAAAAAATGTTCCAAGCAAAATAGTATCATTTCATGCTAAATATTTTACATTAACAAAAGAAGGGGGGGTGGGGAGGGAAACAAAACCCAAAAACGAAAGAGCAGTCTCATGCCTAGAGACTATCTATTGTACACTGCTGCTACAGGGAAAGAAGTCTGAGCCAAGGCAGACCAAGAGTGGCTGAGGCTGATGGAGAGTTGCAACTCCCACCACACAAACCCACTTCATTTTCATCTTTGGCTCTGACATCAGAAAAACAACAACAAAATCCTCAAACATTAAGGCATCTGGCATCTCTTGAGTTTGAAAGCTGGCACATTAGCATTAAATGAAATATGGGTGCTTATTCCTGGCATACTTCACAATTTGGGAATGAAGAATAACTTGTTCATTATCCAGTACAGAGCAGTGGAGAGATTAGGTATGTACTGCAAAACACACACAACTTAGGCTGTTACTTCAGCTTGAAAACTGAATTGTAACATGCTAGATTTTGTGAAAAGAGAAGAAATATAATACTTTCTTGGCTTCTGTCCACCATCATATAAAAACTGAATTAAAATCAAGTTCTTATGAAAAAGGCTTATTTACAATAGTATACCCACTCAGTTCTCCATTATCTGAGGGGGGTGAGATGAGATAATGGGATTACAGTGGGACAAGGGAAAAATATCTGCCTGAAACAAACTGATCTATACAGTGCAAATTCATATGTCTCTTCATCTATGGCACAATGCATTCACTATCCAGAAGAATTTATGCATGCAAATTAACAAACTTCTCCACAATATATATGCATGACAATTTTCATGATAAAACATTTTTAAAAAAACGTGCTATAAACTGTTTAATAAGGATTTTGTTTACATTGTCTATACTCTGTCAAATAACTCATCATGGCAAGACTATTTCAAGAAGTTCAGGCCTTTCGAACACCTACAATTAAAAGAACATGAATGAACGTAATTTTCCTTGGGAAATTTTCACTTCTCGTATTTGTTTGATGCTATTCTCTTGCATCAACAAGATCTAATTTATTTTGGGAGAGTTTAATTTTCTTCCTGGTTCTAAAGTAAGTTTGAGCAAAGGCAAAAACTTCCTAATTCCTAGATTTATGAAACTTTCATTAATAGGCGCTTTAGATGATCTCCAGGTGCATTGCCACTGAGGAATGCAATTATGCCAAATTAATGCAATGTGTCATTATACACTTTTTTCTTATTAATGAAATGCTATATAAAATCCTCTTGTAATACACAGAATTCTCAGCTTCCTTTTCATTTGAGGTGCAGAACCTGGGATACATTGGCAAGGATAAACTGTTTTATAGAGGACAGCAACTAAAGGAAAAAAATAATAACAAAAAATATAACTCTGGGCTGTAAAGACACTGGGATATTTTTACAAAAAAACCACAACAGTAGTTATCGAAATTGTATTATGAAAATGCAACGATTTACATTGTTTAATACGACTACATGGATGATTCAACACATCTTAAACTACCATACTGATTTTTGTAAAAAAATCAAAGAGCAAGAATGCATCAGAAATTTTTGCAGCATAAACTCCCACATTCTTCTTGTAATATGCTAGTTTTGAATATAAATTCCTCAGATTACAACTTGTTATTCTATTATGAAGGTATTTTAGATAATTGAAAAACACTACTCCCATTTTTGCTTTTGATGGAACCTATTCGATGGTGGTAATTTTAGTCTAATCTTAGTTGAAGCCTGTGTAAGAAAAGGTAGGTTGGTTGCTCATGTATTATATTATAAACTGCAGTTGTTTAACACAAGCAAATTCTTTTGGAGTAAATATGTTGCATTTACAATACAACAATCAGCATGCAAGTATACATTCAGCATACTGATTCAGCATTGTGCTATTCAAAGTATTCTCTAACATCTGATTTAACTATTAAATAATTATTTGGGAAACATCTAAAGGAACTAGCCCTAGGAGGGCAATCTCATGAGGTTTCCTCTACTCTCCATGGACAGACTGAAGTTTCTTCCAGGAGCAAGCCAGCAGAGGAAGGTGGAACACTTTCTTTTTTTTTTTTCTCCTAGAGAAGCTGCCACCTTCTCTCCACTCATTATAGAGGGACTTTACAAAGACCTGACTCCCATGGTTAAAATTCATCATGAGGATATGGCTCTTTGTTTTCTTTTACATTAGCAACTCATGAATCTCATAGTTCAAATATGAAAGTTAATGCTGTCTCATACCAAAGCAAACAGAATCAAAACCAGTGTTAAGTGAGATTCTTCAAAGACAAAGTGCTCTCAAACCGTGTTGCTCAGAGAGCAGAATAAACTACAGGCACAAAGAGAAACTCACTAGTGAGATGAACTGAGGCTGCTCAGCAGCTTTGTGGTCTGAAATTAAAAACAGCAGATTCTGCAGGTCTCTTCTGAAAACATATTCAATTTTGACTGAACACAGGAATGTAGGAGGGAAGAATGCATCAACGACTAGTATTACCTTCTCAGAATCAGCAAACAAGGCTTTTTCTTTAGGCCAAATAAACTTGTGATTTGCCAATGTCATAAGAAAACAGTCCTCTATATTATTTTCGATATAGAGGCAGAAATAGAATTACACTAAAAGCTGAAGTAACAAAAGAAAAGAACATCCCCCGGGAATACTTTTCTTGCAATAAAGCAATTATGCAAGATGAACATATTATCTAAGATCCTTATCTGGTTAAGGAAAAAACCAGTTAAAATTCAAAGAAGGTCTTGAGTCATTAGACAGTTTTGAAGGATCATGTGCATTGAGCTTTTGGCTAAATGAATTATTAGTGTTTTTCACGGATGATGTGAAGCCATTTTTAAGCAATTAGTCTGCAAGCATTATCAACTCTCTATATGATGATAGTTACCTGTGTACTCTTCAAAATTAATCTTAAATATCTAGTGGAAGTTATACAAATCTTGTTTAGGCTTCAAAAGCTTCTCATCAGGAGAATGAAAGCCTTAACATTTACACTCTGAACTGACTTATTTTGAAAGGAAAAGCCATAGGAGTTGAATGGGACAAGGATCTTTTGATAGAGCCATTTTTCAAACCTCTGGAAGACTTCAGGCATTGACTCTCATCCACACTTGAATAGTCTTTCTCGTCAACCACTGCCACCCCACCACCTCAGGGAGTACATATTATTCACTAAATGCATACTGCTTTCTTACAGAACCTTTTTTTGAAAAACAGGAATAAATCTGCTCCCAAACCACAAAAGACACGAGTGCTCACAGATACTGGATGCTTCACAAGTTTCAGCTAAGCCACTCAGCTGATGCAATTCTATCTTTACTTGTAGTAGGTTTGCTGGGCTTGAAAAAACATGTTTCACGAGGTTTAATTAGCTCTGGGAATTAATCCATAACCCAGAAATGGGCCCTATCCATAGAGGTTAAGAAGCAAAACTAAGACTGATTTTCTGACTGTGTCTATCATCATGAAATATAAATACAGCACTGTTACAGCAAAAGCTCTGTCAGAGGGAAAAATAGTCCAAAAATCCTTCCACAGGTACAGCATCTCTGTCATCTGTAGGGGATATCAGGAGAGGGCAACTGGCAGGAGTCCTGAAAGGCTACAATACCTGAGAATCCTCTACTCAAGTAACGTATGATAGAGACGACAGCATTAATTAAAAGATGGCTGTCAGCAAAGTCAGAAGCTATAAAATCCAGATAGCTTTTTGTACAATCACCTAACAATAATAATGAAGGGAGAAATAGTAAATACATTTGTCTAGCAGTAGGATATAATGTGCAAATACTCAGAAGAGCAGAGGCTACTTAAAGCTCACCTACACTGAGAGATTAAGATTTATTTTCTTGATGTTTGCACCATTAGAAGACAATGTCTTCTTGGAGCTCTCCATTTAGTTTTTCAATTGGTCAATCATATCGCATTCAATACTATCTCTGCACAGTAAGCAATCAGTAAAACCTCACTGACCCTTACTACTGCCTGTCTCTCTCACAGATATCGCCATCTCTATGAATATTCCTGTTAAGCAGTACCCTAAAATGACACCTATAGTAATATGGTTAGACAGAGATTGTGTGCACACCAGCCAGTTCTTGCAGGTTCTACACACTTTTCCCCATGAATATTAAAGTGACATGCTGATATCAAGACCTTGCTTCTCATTCTTGCACCAGTTGTCAGATGGCAAAGAATATATACAGTAGTCTTCATCTGACTGCTATTCTTACCAAGAACTTGTACCAGAAACATATATTTACTCATATGGCAACTGAAAAAAAACCTGATTAATGAACCCCCAGCTGAAAGCTGTTACATCCCTTGCACACAGAGAAACCAGCTTTCATCCAGCACATCCAAGAAGAAGCAGAGGCACACAGTGCAGCTAAAAAGCTGCCTGAAAAACAATGACCACACACAGTGTTCCAGAGGAGGGGTCCTCAGGCTCTGCTGCACAGCCTTTTTCTTCTCCCAACTGAAATAAAATTGGAGACTTAATCAGCTGTCTCAAACAGGCTAATCTTATATATCGACAGGTCAAATTAAAGGCTCAGTGGGAAATTTTTTATTGCCAGAAACACTTCATTACCCAGGAAAAGATACCTCCTTGACCTGCAGTGGAATAATAATTTTACTTTTGTACAAACTTCAATAATTCTATCCCTTGCACTAGAGTTGTTACTTAATGCATTTTCATTTTCTACAGCAGCCAGTCCCAGCAATATATTCAGTCAATATACACCTGCGTATCACTGAGGCAACATCTTATAAATAACTTTGAGCCTACACCTCAAAGAATACTCAAAAAGCCAAACTTCTCACAGCAGAAATAATTTTAACATGTATGACTAGTAAATTTGTATTTTTATTCTGTTTGTTAAAGGAAATGATAGGAATACAAGAGAATAAAACCCTCACACTAAAATTTTTGCTGTATTTCATTTTGTGGTATTTTACACATTGATAACACACCTGTTGAGGCACTAGCTATTTTCCTGTAATGTAAATCAAGAAAGCAGATTTTTTGGTAAAAATCCTACTTTTAAAATACATTTCATAATCCCTCATGTTTGTAAAGAAGTAATTATAAATGTGGTGACATTTTGCCATTACACACTAATTCAGTTAATTCATCACAGCTTGGCTCAATAACCTCCTTAGCTTTCAGACATCTTTTATTTCCTAGTGACACACCAGCTTTCAACATTGTTTAGCTTAGAACTAAGTTGCCTTGGAAAATGAAGTAGTCAAATAATCATTTATTTGCCCTTTATACTGTACTTTCACTTCAAGGATCCCAAAACAGTTTAGCAACCTTAAAAAAAATTCAACCTCGTAAAAGACTGGCTAACGTAAATTTGTCTTCACCTGCTTCGTAAGTGGGAAAATTGCATCATGGGGAAAATAAGTGGCAAGATGCCACAAAAGCTTTTTGTGCCAGGCAGGAGCAGCATTTTTTGACATCTCCCCACCTCTCCATTTCCAGAAGACAAAACCAAGGCATCTCCATCTGCATTTTCTTCTGAGGGACTTAGTTAAGCAGATAAGCAAAACCCATGTAACTCGCCAGTGTCTTGCTGTGATCTAAGAGCACAAATCTGGCAAAGATCAGGAGAGAAAGGAAGAGGAGGATAAAACTTACTCGGAAGCTCTCCAGGTCTGTGGGCTGTACTCTCAGCAGCCCATATGATGAGCTACCAGTGGTATGGTACCCTGTGGGTAAAACCAGAGCTGCTCAAGGGCTGCCTCAGTCCCACAGTTGCAGGTCTTGCTCCTGGCACAGCATCCATCGGCCACATCTGGATAGATCAGGGTGTGGGCACAGGAAGACAGGACACCTGCAGGTCCTAAGAGTGGTGACTAGGGATGGGAAGAGAATAATGCAGTCCCAGAGAGGGAGGGAAAGAGCAGGGAGAGACTTGCATGTCCTTTACACAGGTTACTCATCTCCTCACAGTGTTCCCACAGGTGCTGAGCCTTTCCCACAGCCCACCATGGTGTCACCCTGTCCATCCAACAAAGTCTCTGACACAGTCACAAAACAGAGTTCAAGAGCTTATAGTCAGTGAGTCTCCTTGTCATTTATGTATAACACGTCACGGAAGTCTAACAATGGATCAGATTTGGGATTTACTGTGAATATCAAAGAAAGCATGATCTGGATACACCCTAAATACTTCAACAGTAGTGAAAAGACAAAATAGATTTCATTCATATGAAGATATAATGGAGTCTGCATCCTCGGAGATACTCAAAACCTGACTGGACACAGTCCTAGGCCACCAGCTCCAGGTGGCCCTGCCTGAGTACGGGGTTGGACAAGATGACCTCCAGAGGTCCCTTCAAGCCTCAATCTTCCCTGTGATTCTGAAGTTCAATCCTATTAAAAGTAAAAAGTAGCACATACGTATTTGGTACATATTTAGAGTATACAGATTTTGTACAGAAGTAGTATAAGACAAATTTGAGCACGTGTGTGCAAGAAACTACTCTATGCTACAGCAACAATTCAGGGATTCCCAGAAAGTGCACTGAAGACAGAAGCAGAAGAAGAATTATTACTCCTGAGCAGAAGAGGAGGGAAGCATCTCCTGAGAGGCTCTCAGAAGAAAGAAAGAAAACCTTGATGAGGGAAAGCAAGGTTGCAAACCTCTTACACTACCAATATAATTCAGTTTTATGAGGTAACATACTACTTACTGAGTTGCCCACTTGGCTCCAATAGTTTCAAGGCTTCAAAGGGGCTCCACTCTACAAGGCAGCACTCCAGAAGCATGTTACTGAGGAAGCTCCTCGGTTTAACCATTGTCAGGCAGCATCTCAGAGAACCAGTGACAGTATTTTTTAAGTGCATGAGAGTTTTTAATTTTTTAAACAAGATTTCTGTATTTTTTCATGTTGACTTAGAACTAAAGAAAGCTGAAAGAGTAAAAATATTCTACAAGCAAACATGGTAAGAGCACAGCATGTACCTCCCACAGAAATAATGCAGACAAATAAACTGCTGTTAATAGAAAGCCCTTCTTAAACCAGGAGTTGATGCATTTCCCAATAAAGTGCAAGAATAGTTTTCAGGGCTTGTATATCTAGTGGCAGTGGTACTTCAGAATGTATCATCTAACAAGTGTTCCACAGGAGGTACAGTCAAGTGAGTCCTCACAACTCGTAAAAAATCATGCTGTGATTTTGTAAAAATACAAACATCTTGAACAACAGGGAAAGACTAATCAAAGGAAGGAATCTTTGCTGTAATGGCACTGTAAAACAAACATGTGCTTGTTTTATACAGTGCCCTTGCATTAGTAATACACATCACATACCACTGGACAGAATGACTTTAAACTGCCATCAGCAGCGGAAAATAAATGGCACAAGGGCAAAACGCATCTCCTAGCACATCCTAGTCCTTGCAGTCTCTTTTATTTTCAGCCTTTGGCTTCTGACCCTGTACGTGTGCGTATTTCATGGTCCGTGCCTCAGAAGCCTGCAAGTGGAGGAAACCTCTATCAGAGCCAGCTCTTACTGCTGCTTCCCTGCACCATCTTAACTAGCAGACACCTAACAGCATTTCCACACAGGCAATGGGAGCAAAGAACTACTGCTAAAATAACTCCCAGCATGGAACTACTGGTAAAGTAACTCCCCTGCTACCAACTGCATAAATTCTCATTGAAATTCATTTGAATGCAGAGACTAACTAACTAACTAAACAACACCCCCTATACTTTAAGATACTTTATGAAGTATCTTATTTGATGTGACATTAAATATCTAAGTTTGCCTACATCTGAAGGTAATAATATAATGTTCATGGGAAGTTAAAATATTTGTTATCTGTTTTCAAATGATGAGAACCTAAAGCATTTTCTTTTATTTAACTCTTTGGTTTTGGTCTGCTCACTCTTTTTCAGGTTTCATTGCTCCCCTGGGAAACATTTTCACAGTTGAAAGCATGCTGTGTCATCTGTTATTCCCCATTTCAAAATCTTGACTCTAGTGCAGGAGCACACATTAATCATTTATATTGTATAAATACATTAAAAATTAATAGCCCAGCTAGGATTCCAAGGCATCCACTTAATGAGCTGGGACTCAAACCTGGGAGCATCATGTCATTACTATTACACATATATAAAATAGTGCTCAGAAAGCTTCATCAAATGAGACCTATTACTAGAAATTCAGCACATTAGACCTGTGAATTAAGCATCTAAAAACCAAATTAGGCATTTACTTTATGCAAGAAGTGGAAAATAATCTTTCTCCACAATTACAAACTTCTTGCAGAATACTGAAAATTCAATCTTAGATTTTGAAAGAGAAAAAATAAAATAAAAATTACACAAAATATTTGGTAAACTTGCTTTATGTTTTAAGGAGTTTAAAAATAAAAAACTAGTAAGTCTAAATGAAAGAATGCTTGACAATTTTCAAAATATTTGTACACACTTTGCAAACATCAATTAAAACCATGCTTACTACTGCAAGAACAATTAATGTGACAAATCCCAACACCATAAGCACAAATAAGGAAAAAATAATAAAAAGCAAGTATCAAATTATGGAATTTTCTTGTTCCAGTGCTCTGAGTTGTGATCTGCCTTCACTATAGCAAGTATACATAATTGCATTTACACAAACTAAATGGAGCAATACAACCATGCCTACTTCCAGAACAGCTGTAATCATGGAATCTGTTTTAGTTTGACCAGAAAGTCTGTGCCAATACCAAATTTATGAATGCAGTTTGAAGCACATACAGGAAGGCCACAAAGTAGTTCCTTCTCAGAATCAGTAATTTTCCTTTTCATCAGTGCTAATTTAAAAGTTTTTTGGTTTGGTTTTGGTTTGGTTTTTTTTTTTCCTACACTATACCACATCCCATCAAGAACAATGGAAAAGATCAAAATTAATAATAAAGGCAGACAGGCTGGTTGCCTTTGGAAAAGGGAGGGCAGATGGGTGAGAAGAAACTGGTGAAGGGTACAGCATCATCAAGCCAATAGGCAAGACAACTGTTATAACACAAAAACATCTGCCACAAAGCAAGAATTTCTAGAGAAGGAATTAACATATTTTTCAGGGAAAAAAAGTAAGATGTAAGATGTAGAGCTGGAATATATCAATAATCAGATGAAACGGTAATTCTCACACTTGAAATGTTTAAAAAATGAATTTCCATATTACTCAGGGAATAACGAAAAGGAACACACTCCTCTATGACCTGCAAATGCTTTACAATTATGGGCTATGTTTCTGCGTTTCCTTAAGCCAGAACGGTATTTCTAATATATTCAAAATTCACTTATATTTTCCTCAGAGCAATTCATAATTCACATAGCTACCAAAAAGCCCCCACAAAAAAAGGGGGAAAAAATAAAAAGTAGTGGTGTAAGCTTTTATGTAGTTCAAAGAAAATGTGTCCACCCATAAGCCAAGCGAAACTCTATGTACTAGTAAAATCAAAACTATAGCATGAAGAGGGCACTATGATCTTAAACAGATGAAAAGATCTGATTCCCTGTTTTGAAATGCGTCACATTATGGGAAAGCTAAAATTCTCAGGTCTAATCTCAGTTTAAAGCAGCCTGGTTTTGTGAGATCACATGCATATGCAAACCTATGCATTTCACTGATAACTGCCTCTACATTCAGCCTCTGGACAAAAAAATGTGCTGCTGGTCACCTGTAACCATGGAAGCCATCCTATTCTCCTTGCATTAGAAAATTCCAGTCTTGTCATGGCTCAGATCCCAACACTGCTCAGTTCAGGGGCCAATGGGACAAAGACTTTGAATGCAAAAAGTCAGAGTAAGGACACAGACTGATTGAAGCGTAAAGAATGAAACCCTAATCCAGGCCAAAGCTTCAATAAACTGGCCTCACCCAAAGCAGGGTTAACCCTGGGTCCCAATTATGCAATTCCCAAAAAACATACCTTTCCCACCACCCCTAAGTCACTCAATATATAAACCTCCAGCTCTGCAAGATGAGACAGAAGTGTTTCAAGGACCTAAATTCTAAAAATGTCAAAATACAGGATTATTCCCTCAAATCAAGACAGAAGTACCATAATTGACTAAGCATGTGCACTTAGTGGGTACATTATGCTTAATATTTAAGAGGCATGTAATTTTGGAATAAAATTAATAGGTATCACTGATGCAAAGGAATATTCCTTTTAAGAGTATGAATCAAAGCAGGAATTAAAACAAAACACGTATAAAGAAGAGAGTGGCTCCTGCAACAGAGAAAACAGCACGAGAATTTGATATACAAAAAAAGCTGAGGAAGCCTGTGTCATGGCAGAAACTCAGTGGAAGAATGTATTATTAATAATAGAAATAATAACAAAAGATCCATGATAACTTTACAATAAAAGTCCTGAGAATTACAAGTTTCACAGACAATGAGGGCATCTGGGATTTGTTTTCTCTTGTCAACAAATTCTTTGTTCTGAATGATGATAAACTTGCCTAAATTCCTTTCTACCACCGTATCTCTAGACACTGGGAAGAATAATAAAAGGGAAAAATTATGCAGAAAGACTGGTAGGATCCAGCCAGCATCAAGCTGTACTTAACAATGAAGGAAGATGAGAAAGAAGTGAAAATGTAGCCTGTGACACAGTTAATATGGAGAAAGAGATGCAAACGGTGTAAAACCAATGAAAAAAAGCACACAAAATGAATTCTGACTTTACAGCAACTGATACCGAGAATCAAATGAATTGCTGTAGCATTCAAGGCAAAATTATCCCTTATAATAATGACTAATGTTTAGCTATACATCATATGCTGAGGCTAGCCACTACATAACAATTTAATGTTCATGAAAGTAAATCAGTGTCAATATTGAGCAGCCACAGGTCTCAGCATAATTCACTTCCACAAATTCACTCAGTTCAATTAATTCCTAATATACTTAACTGTACTGCTCGTTTGAAAATATTGCTTTAAGCTACTGAATGTTACAGGGTTTCCTATCATTGAGGCTTGCACCCTGTTACCTAGAGATGCTGTATTTCCTCAAGTAAAAACCATCAAATAATTCTGTGTTTTGTGGGGTTTTTTTTTTAAAAAAAACCAACAGGTAAGGAGCAGCAGAATTTCCTGCACATGCACCACATCCTCACCAGACAGTGAGGCTGGGGAAACATGCTCAGTGGCCCAAGCCATGGTGGTTCAGAGCCCTTCCCTCCTACAGCACCTCTGACTCCCTTCTCTTCAATCCACCCCATCCCAGAGCTGCTCCTACCAGGTGTCCTCTTTCATCCACTGCTCCTAACATCCCTCTGGCTTCTGAGACCTTCCCACTGGAGCTTCCAACCTCCAAACTGATCCTCACCTCTTACATTTCTGCTCAAACTGTCCCAAGTGCCCTCTACATGAGCTTCTCAAACACACCAAAGCTACAAAACCCTGAGCTTTTCTTGACATGTTTTCAGGGCAGGCCCAATGTGAAACTGCTGTCATCCTCTGTCCACCCAGATACTGCTTCATTCCATTGCCCAGTAATCACAAATAGGTCTAACACAGGTTTTAATCTCCAGCACCAAATGGGTTTGAGCTGAAATACCTTTTGGAGAGGCAGAATCAAATTCTGACCATGAAGTTAGAAATCAGAATCCAATTACACCCAGTTTGGTGGAAAATGGCATCTGTTAAACATGGAGGAAAAGATGACAAAAAGCTATGCAGGAACTGCTCTGCATAGACTGCAGAGTTCAGTCAGGCCAAATGTCCATGCAGTTTATAGCCAGGGCCCTATGAATCTCACATAAAGAACACTTACCCGAATCAGAGAGTAGTTCAGGTTGTAAGGGATATATGGAGATCTTTAGTTCAACCTGCTGGTCAAGGTAAGATCAGGTAAGAATAAAGCCCCAGGGCTTTATTCCATTATGTCTTGAACACATCAGAGGATGGAAACTGCATAGCTTCTGGGCAACCTGCTTCACTGCTTAATTATCTTCACAATAAAGCTTTCTTAAATCCAGACTGAACAGCCCCTTCTTCAATTTATGACTATAATCACTCATTCTCCAGGTACATGCATCAGCAAAAGGCTCAGTTCTGCCTTCTTTGTAACTTCAGTACTGGCAGGCTGCTGGAAGGCCCTCTTAGAGTCTTCTTTTCTCCAGGACTGAGCAAGTCCAGCTCCCTACATCTATCCTTATAGCTAATGAGTTTACAAAATTATTTAACCATGTGTAAATCTAACTCCTATTCAACCGTTACCCCTGTACAAAAATTAGATTTTTCTTTCTCTTTGTTTTCATAATAAAAATTTTCTGACTTGTACAGTCAAGCAAATTATTGCCATTACTTCTTGTTATGAAACTGGAGCGTTTTTATATTCAGTCATTTCCTCAAGAAATGAGAAAATAAAATCGTGGGAGTATGACCATTCATATTTTTTTAATACTAATGCAAGAACCATAACAGGCATTAAAGAGAGAAACAGGACTAAATCCATCCTTTCCTCACCTTTTCAAAGGTACTGTGGCAGTAGCACACAAATCACACTGCAGTCTGTACTGTCAAAACACAGAAACTACAGCATTCCTCTCAAGCTGATGTGTAAGTTCACAGCATCTTAAAGCCTTTCATTGCTTTCTCCATCTCCTCAGCACAAAACACAGGAGTCCAATAGCAGATAACCAAGAAAAAGGAAGGCCGTGTACAACTCAGTAAAGCCTCTCTGGTATCTGCTTAAAAGAACACACTGTGGGGATGAGTGCTGTTTATTACAGGCCAAGTAGCTTAAGCATGCAGTGCAGAACCTCAGAGGGATCAGTGATCTATCCTACCAGAAAGAACTTAATTATCCTTACCCTACAGCAACTAATGGTTTGTGTTTTGAGAAAGGAAAGTATGAGAGCCACAGCACAGAAATCCCATGAGTAAATCTTGGGTTACTACATCACTCCCATTCTTCCTCCATTACATGCACAAGATTTCTACCAGAAAAAAAAAAATAAAAAAGACAAAAATAAAGAAAGGGAAAAAAAAAAGGGTGTGGAGTGGGGTGGGGAGCAGTGGTTTGCTATTAAGAATATATACAATGTCCACAGAGATGGTGGAGAAAGAGAGAAGACTGGCACACAACCAGATAGCTAAGAAGCTGGTTGGATGGTCAGGATCAGAGTGGGTTGTAGCCTACCCAGAGACCAGCACCAAGTGGAGAACTGTCCTGAGACATGTGCACTTTAACATCCTTATCAATGACCTGGAGGAGCTAATGGTGTGCCCAGAGATCAAGTTAAGGGACTGTCCCCTCTTTGCACAGCACACTTTAGACCACATCCCAACACATGAAAGAAACTGTTTTCCTGTGATGATAGTGAGGCAGAAGAGCAGGTTGCCCTGAGAGACTGTGCCACCTCCATCCTTGGACAGTTCCAAGCTCCAAATGGTCCAAGTCCTGAGCAGCCTGGTCTGACCCCATAGCCAGTCCTACTTTGGGAGGAGAGCAATCCACATCCCATTTCACCAGGATGGCTCTTGTCATAAGAGAGATGCAATCCAGAAGCTGCGCTGGCCACACCACAGCTGCTGGGACAGGGCAACATGGATGGTATGTCAGCTGCAGAAAGCTCCTACTTCTCTCCTGGTTTTGGGTGCTGAGCCCAGGGCACCCACCTCCTAGGAGTAAACTTCTCAGTCGTCAGATACAAAGAGACGAATTTGAGGAAGAAAAGTACTGCACAGTAAACTGAAAGGGTTTAAGCAACAAAATCTATATTTTCTACATATTCCACAAGTTCTGGAAAGAAAAAAAAAAAACACCCCAAAACAAAACCAAAATACACACTCATTAACAAGTATTTTAAACCAAAAAAAGGACAAAGTAAGAGTCCAAATATGAATGTATTTTACAGAGAAATATCTAGAAGCGATTAAAATTTTCACCTACTGATGATGACACAGAAATGGCAAATGCTTGAGTTGAGCCCCTCAAGTGCACTTTAGAGAACATGGAACAGGTAAGTATGATTTTAAAAGCCAGGAGGTACTGGAAGTCATCACTTTTTCAAAATAAGGCCAAATTATCCCAGTCACTCTTTAAAAAAAAAAAAAAAAATCAGAAGAGGTCTGTCAAGCTTATTCTATTAGGCATTATGTAATTAACATAATGATTACCTTGTAATTCATATTAGTATAATGAACTCTGCAGTTGGATATATGCAGTCTTACATACATTCATCAAGTTGACACTTCGACTGGTGAAAATTAAATTTTACTACCTTTGGGAAGTGACAATATTCTAGCTAGATTTTTCTCATTGATTTTCTGTAAATACATAATAGCAGTTTTGTGTTGCTCATATATAAAAGACTAGTCTTCTTTACACAGTAGAACAATTAATTAGAGTGTTGTTGACATTTTCTACAGAGAGAAACACTGAAGTATTTAGAAGAAATACAGAAAACTAAAAATAAACTGTGCTGAACCAGTAAAAAAAGAATAGGCTCATTTATTTTTAATTATATTGTTCCCATTACGTAAATTTGGAAATAGTTTTCATTTTCATAAGCGTTCCAGACAAAATGTTGGGTTATTTTGGAAAACCTTCATTTATATGACAGCATGAGACTTTTTTGTTTACAAAAAAACCCAAAATGTCAAAACTTTGAAAATTCTGACTAAAAATTACCATTGAAATCTGTAAAAATCTGTAATTGTATATGTGTAGGTATGTGCATACAAGAAGACAATCAAATTTTAGCACTTCTAAAATAACCACTTCTTTACCAAAAGATACTGATCTACAGGTTGGTTTAACTTAGGAATTCACTATGAAAAATAAAGCTGAATTAGTCACTGAACTACCATCTTGCTATATTAACACTGACTGGATTCCACGAGAACAAAAAAATAAAAGAACAGTTTCAACTCCTGGTTTATATCATGATGCATTTCAAGCACAAGTATCTTTCAGGTCTAAGGGTATAAAGGTCTGATACGAATTTTTGGAGGAGAAAGCAATGGATGGAATAGCAAAAATGAGAAGGTCAAGGCAGAAGAAATCCATATTGCTTAGTGATTTTGGCCATTCAAACAAAGATTTGCATAAAATCATGGAGTGGTCTGGGTTAGGATGGACCTTAAAGATCACCTAGTTCCAACCCCACTGCCATGGGTGGGGACATCTTCCACTATACTAGGTTGCTCAAAGCCCCATCCAGCCTGGCCTTGAACACTTTCAGGGATGGGGAATCAGCACTTGTCTGAGCAACCTGTTCCAGTGCCTCACCACACTCACTGTAAAGAATTTCTCCCTCATGACTACTTTAAATCTACCCTGCTTCAATTTAAAGCCATTTTCCCTCATCCTGTCACTACAGGCCCCTGTAAAAAGTCCCTCTCCAGCTTTCTTGTGGCCCCTTTATGTACTGGAAGACTGTTATTAGGTCAACCCAGAGCCTGCTCTTCTCCACACTGAAAAACCCCAACTCTCCCAAACTGTCCTCATAAGAAAGATGCTCCAGCCCTCTGATCTTCATGGCCCTCCCCTTGACTCGCTCCAATGGGTCCATGTCTTTCCTGAGCTGAGAACCCCAGAGCTGGACACCAAAAAGCAGAGTGGAGAGGCAGAATCACTTCCCTCATCTATTGGCCAATGTTTATAAATAGTTGACTGAAATCTTAAGTTATGTACACAACCTAATGTATCTGGGGATGGTGCATTCAAGTCTGACATACGTGACAGTTCTGGAAAAAAGCCTTCTGTGGGCAGCAGCTGGAGCACAGGAGTTCCACAGGAGCCTCCCCACAAAATGAGCCCACAAGCACCAACTGCAAGGCCCAGGTGCATGAATAGGAAAGAGCAACCCACAGCTGCAGAGGGAATAGCTGAGATTGATGCTGAAATGTGGGATTTAGCTTGTGTCTTCATAATCCAACAGAAGCAGCACAGAGCCACAAACCATATCCAGTGAAAAGGGAGATGGAGCTGGTCCATGAGACTTGGATACCATGGCTGGATTCACCAACACAAGGCAGGTGCATGTGACTCAAATGCAAAGAGGTAGCAGCAGGTCTGGAAAGGGCTTTTCAATCTCAGGATTGAATCTCAAGCGCAGGACAACAAGAGCCAAAAGCTGACACTGAAGTCAAACAAATTCATATAAAGGAAGAAGAGAAGGTATCCACATTCATCTATAACACAAGAGTAAAAGCAGCAGAAGAACTGTGGCATCTTTCAAGGATGTGGAGGACAAATACACTTCTGAAACAGACTGGTCTCAGTCACACACGTTAGAGAACACAGTCAGGGAACAGCCTGTTTAAATAGCCTGCAGCAAGCAGATCAAAGTACAAGGTCTAAAGGTCCCTTTGGGCTTCATACAGTGGATGAAATAAGAGTGTTCAATGTGCTTCATTCCAAAAGGGGGATAAGTTGTGTCTGCTGCACAGAAGCACATGTCTGATTGCAATCAGAATGCTGAGACACCCAGGTACAGCAAGCTGTCACACACAGCACCAGGACAGCTTATTGAGTCACATTTGGGACTTCATGTTCTGCAACATCAGTGCCAACAAGCTCCCTCAGCCAAGACTACCTAGCAGTGTACTTCTTGTGACACACCACTCCCTCCTTCCCAACACTATCTTTTTGTTACTATTTTCAAATATAGTTTTCAAGAAACTACTTAGTCAGTTTTCAGTTCATTGTGTTCCAGGTTCACTGTTAGGGGAATGATTTCAAACACTGGTAAGTTCGAAGTGAAGGTTCCTGACCTTCCCCTGACTCTTTCCACAGCGGGGCCCAGCTCCTTTAGCTCTTCACAGAAAGAGACTCCAATGTTCAACAAAATAAAATCTCATAAAAACTGCTTTTTGAGTGGGAAAAAATTTCTCCTAAAAACTTGATTTTGCAACCACATCTCCTCTCAACTAATCCCTCCAGCTACAGATACATGTATGCATTAAAGCACTTTAGACAGACTGCACATGTACTTGCAACTGCTACCCTTTATACTGGAGAGCATCAGGTGCATATAGGTGTATTAAACAAAAGAACGCTAAAACAATAGACCATTCATAGAATCTAGCCTTCCCTACTCTCAAATAAGTCAACATTGAATGTGATCAAGTTACATGTTGCTTGTGAATTAACCCACACAGCAGCAGCAATTTTCTAGCTCTCTCGACTCCATACTCAACATTCTTACACAAAAAATTGCAACAAACAAACAAAAAAAATCATACTCACAGTATCAGTTGTTTTCCAGCAAAGAGAAGGGCAAATCAAAGATCCAAACAACCAAAAATGGAAAAAAAAAAAAAAACAAAAACCAAAACTAAAAACCCAACACGTAAGCAGCACAAAACCTGGCATGTAAGAAATCTTGGTGCTAACAAGGCTATGCCAAAGCAAATTGTCTCGATTTTCTTACAGCTTTTGCATGACACTATCTGCATACAGATTGAACGGAAGAGGCATCATTTCTATAGCATCCCACTGAACATTAATCACCATTACCCACTTAGGTACTGCAATATGCAAGACTGATTGCTGCTTCACAACTGCTCCGCAGCAATCTCAAGCATGCCAGCCCTCAACAGTATTCCTCTCCACTTTCTTACAGGAAAGTTAAAGGCAAACACTGAATTTTCAGGCTCCAAAAGGAAAGACAACATAAGTGACAAAAAGCAGGATGAATGGCACATTTTAAAATTATCACGGCTCCCCAGAAATTGAGCCAACAGGTCATTTTGGGATGAGTTATTATTTTTCTTGCATTTGTTCATTAACATAAATTTATAAAAAAACTTCATTAATTGGAAAATAACTATCCATTTAGTTTATACAGGGGTCTTGCATTCTATTGGTTTCCTATTTAGGGCTTTCTTTTTCGTTTTTATTTTTTTTCTTCTTTTTAAGAATATAAAAAGGTGTTTTTCCAATGAGACAGGACAACTTTGCATTTGATTGTTTGCCATCAGTTTGTCACATCAAAAACTTTTAACAGGCAGTTCTTAAATTAGAAAACCTTTCAAACAGTCACAAATACAAGCTTTTTTTTCTATACTCATGTATAAACAAAACCAGCAATCAAGTATGTCTAAATGCATTAACTTATCCTTGTTACAGCATATGGCAGCACCTTTGAAGTGCCAGAGTTCATGAGATACTTCACATATCTTGCAGAATCCAGCATTTCTTCTTCAATTAGTCACTTTTGGAGAATGACACGAAAGAGTACTAACTGCAAAATGGAATACTCTTAATTAATACAGCAATCTGCTGATGAAATAAAAAAGTGAGTTTACTTTGCATGTAGTTTAGGTAATAAAGTGTTGTTTCACTACTTTCTGAGTAAAAATCTCAGCATTTATGATTAATACATATTTAATAAGATGTGGGAATCTACAATCCATTCCTGCACTGCTATGGGTATACAATACACAGCTGTACATAGAGTATCTGCACTGGTGTGTTAGTTCATGATGAACTTAACAGAATATCTGAAGTCCTAGTTGGCCCTCAGTCAGGGGCTAGGGAAAATTTTTCCCATGATATGTAAAATGAGAGGATAAACTATATGGAAAATAAAAATCTTCTCATCCCACACCATTTCCAGTTCCACATGAATATGAGTATATTTACTTCCTTTTACTTCTGCATTCATGATGGATTCAGCCTAGAATTAACTGAATCTTTTGTCTGTATCTGTGAACTTCCATTACTTTATTCTCCAGCCCTGGAGAATTTTAAAATATCTCAGTGGATGTTTTGCAAGATGTTTCTTCGGTCTGCAGTCAGAAATCCTGCTAAATACTTGGCCATGGTGACAGCAGAAACATTTGTCAGAAGAGATCGAGAAAGAATATCAACCTTAATCTCATGGCCAATTTTTTTCCTCTCTCTTCCTCTCCAAAGAAAACACCTTCCTGGATCCTCTTTCCAATAAGCTGAAGCTTACATTGGAGAGCAGGAGCATTCTTCATCCACTTGCCAATTACAGTTTTACATGCTGTGGCTGTATCCAAAGTCCTTCCTTCAACCACAGAAACCAAACACCTCAGGCATCTCTTGTACAGCAGAACAGACATCTTGGTCATTGAGAGCCCTACTAAAAATGAACATAAACGGGTACTGCTGAATTCTGAAATAAAATGAAGTCACCAAGGAGCTAGTACCTGAGTGTTCAAGTAGAAACTACTACATCGAGTAGCATACATACAAGGTTTCCTACCAGCACATAAGCTGGTCAGGAAGCAGAACTGCCCTTCAAAGCAGTTCCTGCAGTACCTGCAGCAGATGGGAGACAGCAAATTTCTAACACAAGTAATGTCAAAGATGATGGGCACTACTAAAACAAAAAAAGACCTAGCCCAAATTAAACTTTTAACCACACAATTTAAATTTTGACAAAATGAGCTCGTTCTTCATGAAGACATGGGAAAAGAATAAAAGCAGTTTTGAGGACACACAATTTAAGTACCAGTAGCTTAACTGTGGCATCTTATTTCTTTAAGAAAACTGAAACCACAAAAGTTGCAGAACATAAATATGGCTAAAAGCAAAAAGCACATGCCAATCAATATTTTTTACATTTCCGCTATTCTTTGCGGCTTTCTTCTACCCTGACATATTCTGTCTCCTTATTACTTAATAAAAGGTATTAGATTTAATTACTAATTCTTCTGTAGAGGTAAATCAAAACAGGAGAACAGAGCAATATGTAATACAGACACTTGAGTATCTCAATACTAATGACAGTCATTGACAGCTAGTATGAAAACATTTTTTTTAAAAACACTATTAATAAAATAATTATGCTACATTAATACACCTGTTGCAATACCTTTGGTATGTGCCAAACAGAAGCAAGAGATTAGGCTCATCAGCCAAACACAGTGAAAGGTAATGGATTTCTTAATTTTTGTAGATCATTGATAAAATATACCTTGGTGGTGATATTGGTAACACTATCTATACAACTTGCATACAGTAAGAGTTACCCTCCAAAAAAATATTACTAACTCAGAAAAGTTCATATATTTTACTGCTATTTTCAGAAAGGACCTAACTGAAAAAAAAATGTAAAAACCTCTTAGTAATATAAAACTTACCAACGCATGACTCAAAATTTAGATGAATGCACAAAATCACAGTGTGGCATATCCTCTTTGACTCTTCCATCTCATTCCCTCATCTTAAATTTTTGTAACTTTAAAGAAAAAGGCAGATCCTATAGAAGCAGCTTTCAGAAAAGCTCCTAGTTAACCACTGAAAAGTAGAAAGCTGTATTTTTCCCTTGGTCACATAATGCAAAGAAAGGTTTCCTCTTTCTTCTCCCTCACATTTTCTTTCTTTCTCTAGGGTTTTGGGCCACAAATGCCATTTTAACAGCCAAAAGCTTAGAACACTGGTACAATGGAAAAAGAAAAAAAAAAGAAAAGCAATTAATTGTGTTCTTTATCCTGTTTTATTTTCCAGGTTAGAAGTAAGATAAACAGACAACAACAAATAGTGTATTTTCAGAAAGACGTGTTTTTCTCCAAGCAGTATTTTGAAAAACTATCCATAAGACATAGAGAAAAGGCTATTTCTTATCTTAGTATTTAAAGAGCTTTGTAATATAGCGCATTTAACCAGTCCATCAGGGTTGCAAATCTTTTAAATTACCAGTTTTTTAATGCCAAAATTTGGGCACCTGAAAAGAACTATTCCAATCACCCTTCCTACCCTTACGTCTCCCTGCCTGAAATGCACGCACTCCATTTCAACAATTCTTTTCATTACACCTTTGGAATATGGATATCATGGGAGTTCATAAATTCATTCATCAGAAGTCCTACAGTGTTGATGGCACTTTGGGTGCTTAGCAAGTGCTG